>CM033711.1:57128378-57728378 GCA_019671005.1 Hibiscus mutabilis | reverse complement strand
GCACCCATCATCTTAGAAAGATTGTTCCTTGTTACCGGCTGAATCTTGATTGATTGTGAGAAGGGTGAGTTCACCATGAAGGTGAGTGACCAAAAGGTCACGATGAACGTGTTCAACATACTCAAATTTACTGATGAATTTGAGGAGTGTCCAGTTGTGCAAATTGAAGACTTGTTCAAGAACAAATTCCTAAATTATGTTGTAGCAACTTGCTGTAGTCTGAAAATCAATTTAAGGTCCAAGAAGAAGAGAGTGAAGAGGAAGTGTTGGATTCAAATATTGTCATGTCCAGACCTGGTATGCTTTTTGAGCCTTTATATTTTTCAGGATTCACTCATTATGAACCTTCACTCGAGCACCTACCCACATTAGAATTTAAACCTTTGCCACCTAAACTCAAATATGCATATTTAGGGGATGATGAGATATTGCCTGTGATTATTTATGCTACTATTAAACATGATAAATAAATTAGTTTATTGTATGTGTTAACTCAATATAAAAGGCTACTAGTTGGATTATGGCTGACTTGAAGGGCATTATCCCTACTATTTGTATGAATAAGATTTTTCTTACAGATTTCCACATCAATTCCATTGAACCCCAAAGGATACTCAATCCAATCATGAGAAAGGTGGTGATGAAGGAGATCATCAATTGGCTAGATGTTGGAATCATCAATCCAATCTCAGATAGTGCATGGGTTAGTCCAGTTTAATGTGTTCCAAAGAAATGAGACATGATAGTGATCACGAATTATGCCAATAAGCTTCTTCCCACAAGAACTGTTATGGGATGGAGGATTTGCATTGACTATAGAAAATTAAACAAGGCCACCAAGAAGGGTCATTTTCCATTGTCGTTTATTGATCAAATGCTAGACAAATTGGCAGGGAGTCCCTTTTACTTCTTCCTTGATGGTTATTTATGATATAAACAATTTGCTATAGCACCAGAGGATCAAGAGAAAACCACCTTCACCTGCTCATCTAGTATCTATGTATTTCGAAGGATGCCCTTTGACTTATACAATGCTCAAGCAACCTTTCAATTTTACATGATGGCCATTTTTTCTAATATGGTGGATGAATTCTTAGAAATATTCATGGATGATTTGTCTATCTTTGGAGATAACTTTGAGCAATGCCTTAGCAACCTTACAAAGGTATTGAAAAGATGTGAGGTACAGACTTGGTGCTTAATTGGGAAAAATGTCATTTTATGGTCATCACTAGAACTGTCTTAGGCCATAAAATCTCAAAGCATGGAATTGAGGTTGACAAGGCCAAATTGGAGGTCATTGAGAAGTTATCACCGCCCACTAATGTCAAAGGCATTCGAAGTTTCCTAACACATGCGGGGTTTTATCAAAGGTTCGTCAAGGAATTCTTAAAAATCTCAAAGCCGTTGTTTTCACTTCTAGACAACAATAGAGCCTTCGATTTTGATGATGAATGTTGTGCAACATTTGATACTTTGAAGAAGGAGCTTCTCAGCACCGATTGTAGTCTCCCCTGATTGGTCATCACCCTTTAAGCTGATGTACGATGCTAGTGACTATGTTGTGGGAGCATTACTCGGCCAACGTTGAGGTAAGATTTTTCATGTCATATATTATGCTAGTCGTACATTGAATGATGCTCAATTAAACTATTTCACTACTGAAAATGAATTACTTGTTGTAGTATTTGCCTTTGACAAGTTTAGAGCATACCTTATAGGAACATAAGTAACAGAGCACACCAATCACTCAACCATCAAGTATCTAGTGACTAAGAAGGATGTTAAGTCTAGATTTATTAGGTGGATCTTACTTTTGCAAGAATTTGGTATCGAGGTTGTGGATAGAAAAGGCACTAAAAACAAAATAACCAACCATGTTCTAGGCTAGAAAATACACGTAAGCTAGGCAATAAACTAGATATCAAGAAAGAATTCCTTGATGAAAAACTTTTGAATGCTTCAACATTATCGTGGTATGCTAACATCGTTAATTTTCTTGTTAGTGGGATTTTGCCTTGTAATTTAACTAGCCAGGGAAAGAAGAATTTAATACATGATGTTCACTACTATTACTGGGATGAGCCTTACCTCTTCAAGCATTGTGCTGATCAAATCATTTGGAGATGTGTGTCCGTAGAAGAACAAGGAGCATTTTATTTCATTTCCATTCTACCCCATACGGTGGGCATTTTAGTGGGAATAGGACTACTGCAAAGGTCCTTCAATCTGTTTTCTTTTAGCAAAACTTGTTCAAGGATGTGCAAGCTTTTTACAAAGCATGTGATAGATGTCAACGCATGAGCAATATATCAAGAAGAAATGAAATGCTCTTCAAAATCATTCTAGAAGTGGAACATTTTGATGTGTGGGGAATAGACTTAATGGGTCCATTCTCACCATCATGTGGGAATTTATATATCTTGCTCACAATTGAATATGTTTCCAAGTGGGTTGAGGCTGCCTCTACAACAAAGAATGATTCTAAAACGGTGTTGAAATTTCTACACAAGAATGTCTTCACTAGATTTAGAGTACATCGAGCCATCATTAGTAATGAAGGCACCAATTTTGATAACAAGTTAATTGCTAAAGAATCAGTGAGATATGGAGTCAAGCACAAGCTTGTCACAACTTACTATCCTCAAACCAATGGTCAAGCTGAGATATCAAACTAGGAAATTAAGCTAATTTTAGAGAAAGTGGTCAACCCCAGCAAAAAAGATTGGTCTCTAAAGCTTGATGAAGCTCTTTGGGATTATAGGACAACTTTCAAGACATCATTATGGATGTCCCCATATAGACTAGTCTTTGGCAAAACTTGCCATTTTCAAGCCGAGCTGGAGCATAAAGCTTTTTGGGCCATTAAGAAGTTGAATTTCGACTGCCAAATATCTGGAGAGAGACGATTGTTAGAGTTAAATGAGTTGGATGAGTTAAGAATGTATGCCTCTGAAAATGCTCAGATTTATAAGGAAAAGACAAAGAAATGGCATGATCAGAAGCTTATGCTGCAACAATTTTCAAAAGGACAACAAGTTCTTTTATACAACTCAAGACTCAAAAATTTTCTCGGGAAAATTGAAATCTCATTGGTCTGACTATTTATAGTGGTAAAAGTCTACCCACATGGAGATATTGACATCAAAGATTGCAATGATGGTCCAATATTCAAGGTCAATGGACAGCGGCTGAAGTTTTACTCTGGTGTACCAATCATTCGTGACAAGACTGTTGTCACTCTTCGAGATGCCTGGTCGTTCGCCATTCCTTCCTTTTATTTTTTTGAAAAGAGAAAAACTGATTATTAATATCTCAATCAAACAAAACAAGTGCCTCATTAAAAAACCTATGTACACCTAAATGGAGGAAAAAGAATGCTTCATGTCAATGTCCAAAGTAGGACCACCATATAACATAACACAAAGAAACTAAATACATAAAGCCACACCCCCAACAATAAAGACATAATCGACCCCTTCCTTATCCAATAAGTCAGTGTTAATGTTAGCAACCTTTTGGATATAGCTAATAATCCAATAATTATCCTGGAGAAGATTCGATAAATCCATAATAAGAGAATTAAAAACCAACAGAGATTTCATAGGATCCTAAATCCATTTGATGAGTGCATAGATAACGTATTTTGCTTACCCTTTTTACTTAGCTTTTGCATGTGTTTAGGCTTATATAGTTGCATTTAGGAGTAGTTTGCGTATAAGTTATGGAGTTATGGTGTTTGAGCTTAATATTTATCTATATTGATGCTATTAATGAGAAAGGTATTTGTTTTTAGTGTTGCATGCACAAGAGGTAATGATGAAATGGAGCGCTGGAACATTAGAGAAGAAGTCTCTCATGTTGGGCTGGATGCTATAACATTCACTGTGATGCTGGAGACAAATTTTGGATCCTTTAATGTGATTTAATGCGTGGTCCCCTCTTTTCTATTGAGCCATTAATGACGTGGAAAGCAAAGATTCTCTTTGCTAGATCACATGACAATTTATTAAAAGTATGTGATAAGATATTCTTTTATTGAGCATTTAATGATGTAAAAAAGTAAGATCCTCATTAAAAGATTACTTGCACTTTATGGTTTTTAAAACCCTAGGAGAGCCAGCTCTATATAAATACATTAAGGGCAAAAATTAAGAGGATGATGTATTTAACACACAAATACCCATATAAGCTTTTATTCAAGGAAGAACAACCCTTTGTATTCTTCATTGGTGAACCACCATTGTCGAAGGCTAAGAGGAGACAACGAAAATCTATCGAGAAAGGCTTTGGGAGTTTGGAGCGATGCACCAACAGTTCAAGGGCACGAAGAAGAAATCTTAGGACTCTTTGATTCTCTTTCTCTCTTGCTTTATCGACTGCCATGTTTTTAATTGTTTTTATTATGATTGTTATTTGCTCAAACATGAGCTAAATACTTTGCTTGGGTTTTATTGTTTTTGTATTCTATATTTTAATTACTTGTTCAATGTTATAGCTTTTTTCCTTTATTTATCATGTTTATTGTTTTTCATGCGTAATTAGTGTAAGTGCTATCGAGAGAAGCCTTTTAATTATTGATCCGTGGCTTAATATCAAGAGAGTTAAGTTAGACAAACATGAGCAATGGAGCTTAAGATGTTAACTTAGGTTCTAATCTGGCTTAGACATAAGTTTACGATTTCAACAACTAATAAGGGGAACTTAAATAAATAATAAGTTGTTAGGGTTCACGCAGACATGTATTATCATAGCTTCTTTTTGTTACTTCTAGATATCGAAAGAGTCTATGAGTTATTAGAAAACCCTAGCGGATAGATGAAGATCTAATTGGTTTACACGGACATCTATTGCCAAAAATTATAATATTCAAATGGTAATTAGCATAGTTCCTAAGCAATAAACCCAACACTCATAATTATCTAAATATTTGCTACATCATTTGTTTGTATTTGATTATTGCTTCATATTTACTTATATTACATTCAGTTTACAATCTTTATCACCATATCATCTTATCATTATTTTAGTAACTATTTTGTGCAATCACTTTGAGTTTATCACTCCAATCCCTATGGATTCAACACTTGATACTTATCACTATATTACTTGTACGACGAGTATACTTGCTCTAATTGCGCATACTATATTTTACACATCAAGTTTTTTGGTGCTATTTTCGGGGATTGATAATATCTTAGTAATTGCGTATCACGTTTTCTTTCATTTTCTCTTTTTATTTTTTAGGTGTGTTACAAGTGAAGGAACATCAATATGAGAGGGAGTAAAGGTGATCAGTTCAAGAGTATCTTATACCCACCATTGACAACCTATACCCAAACTTAGCTTTCCGAGCGAGAAGAATAGATAATTTTTATCAAGATGATACTTCTTCATATCTCTCAATATAAGCTTCGACGTTAAGCAACACGTTCACATCAATGCAAATGCCGAGAGCAACCTAAAGAGTTCATATCGTGGAAAATTCTTGTGATTGTTGTGGGGGACAACATTTGTTTGAAAATTGCCC
This sequence comes from Hibiscus mutabilis, assembly GCA_019671005.1. Lineage (NCBI taxonomy): Eukaryota > Viridiplantae > Streptophyta > Magnoliopsida > Malvales > Malvaceae > Hibiscus > Hibiscus mutabilis. The sequence goes on along the minus strand of CM033711.1, from coordinate 57,722,848 downwards.
ATACAACCCTGATGCATATTGCTAGAAGGAGGGCTGTAAAATGAGTAATAGAGATCATCTCAAAGCCTACAACCAACGGTGTAGCCAACAACAAAAGTTTTCATGGTATGATCATGGAGCTGAAATTTTTTATGATGATAATAACTTTGTTGGATCATCAGAGTTCAATCACTTGCCGCAATTGCACAATAATCATCAAGATCAATTAAATTCCACAGAGGCCATGAAAGCTTGGATGAATGCTGAGATTCAAGATTCTACTGAAACATTGAGAAATATTGAAAATTACACAGTGGCGATTATGAATATCCTAAATAGCATGCCGAAGCAATCAATTCAAGGGGATACTGAAATCCCAAGTCAAGAGGGCGAGGGGAAATGCAAAGAGATCTCCCAAATTTGTGGGGAATAAATCAAAACTCTAAATTTGGAGCATGAGAAAGAATGCCCAACAATGGACGAGCCTGAAGAAAAAGTTGGCACAGAAAAGCTTGAGGAACCCAGACAGAGCAATGACATAACAACACTCGATGAGGAATCTGATGCCCAGACCGTTACAACAAAATTTATTTTGGAGCAACAATCTGTAGACCGCTCTTATCCACGATGTTAAGACTACATGCAAGATTTGATACCATCAAAGCTAGGGTATGCTTATTTGGGAGATGACACTTTATCCATGGTGATTCCCTCCGATCTTGGTGCTCTGAAATCTCTACTAATGGAGATGTTTGAAAACCTTAAATAAAACGGTGGTTGAATACTTGAAAACTTTGAATGAATAGATCCTTCACTTGACTTACATAAGTTCCTAACAAAGGATTGTCGTAGTAATTGGCTAGAACAGCAGTTGCCACGACAATGAAGGCTACACCCGACGATAGAGGAAGTTGATGAGAATAAAGTAATCAAATGGTTGGGTATTGGTATAATCTTTTCCATTAATTAATTGATGCCTTCATAAGAGATGTCGGTTCTAGTCTATCTTTTTATATTTCTATATATGTATATGGAAAGTTCAAAAATCATCATATAATAATCCAGAAATAGAAAAGAAAAAAAGGGAGGTTAATGATGATTTTAAAATCTTTTATACCAGGGAATCTAAATTCCTTATGCATGAAGATAATCAATTCAGTCGTTATGGTCGGACTCTATTATGGATTTCTAACCACATTATCCATAGGTCCCTCTTATATCTTCCTTCTACGAGCTCGAGTTATGGAAGAAGGAACCCATAATGGCAAGGTGAAGGGTATGCATGGACTAAAAATGAACAAGAAATAAAGATATCTCCACCAAGTTTTCACAAGGGTGAGTAGTTTCAAGCACATTGACTCAAATATTTTTTTGGGAAGAATTGCCACTGGATGGAGGGTGCAGATAGACTATAAGAAGTATCTGAAACGACTCTCACCCCATCACATCAGGATGCTTTTGCTTCACCCCCTATTTTATTTTGCATTGTTTTATTTATTTACTTTATTTTGCAATTTTATTTTAGATGCTTCAGCATTCAGTTTTTTATTATTTATTTTTTCTTTTATTTGTTTATTTTACAGTCGTAAAGCATAGACGAGAATCATTTTTTTGGGATTTGAAGAAAAAGTGATTTTTAGCAATATTGATCCATAATTATTTTAGGGTATTAGGGTGGTTAAAAGATAAAATGAAAGAGAATATGATGCATTTAATGACAAATATTTTATTTTCTCTTCCCTCATTATTAAATCCATACAACATCTCTTTCAGTTTTTAGGATTTTCTTTCCTCATTTTCTCACTTCTCCGTAAATACCATATTAATTACTTTCCTTCCAAAATCTCCTACATTTTCACCTTTACACCCTTCACATAAAAACTATATCTTTCCATATTCTTCATCTTTCCATTTTCATCTCATTCAAAAATTCCTAAAAGCTAAAGAGAATTTTTTAAGCCAAACTTGTTTCTTCATCTTCTTATTCCTTGTCCAACCTACGCCCCAAATTTCATGTGCCCTAATCTTCATCCTCTACTTTTGCTCATGATTCAAACGGATGCCCAACATCCATTGCACCACAGGTTGTTGAAGAACTTGCACCATCCACGCCACACATTGAATCATGAATCAAGCATAAGGTGCGCATATCAGTACCTTCATGCACCCATTAACTCTTAGGTATTTTTTCTTTTTGTTTTCTTTGCAATTCATGTTTTCTTTTTTCTTTTTCTTTTTGCATTGAGGACAAATGCTTCTCTTAAGTTTGTGGGAGTATTGTGCCATGTATATATTAGGTTAAATTTAGTTAAAAATTAAAAAAAAATCATGCATGCAAATAAATTAATTTGTTTTTGATGGTTCCCCTTGTTATGATTCCACTAATTTTGAAACTTTTGTTGCATTGATTATGATTTCCTATGATTAATCTATGCTTAATATTATGCAATGCGTTAAGAGCTTTCATATTTTGGGCTTACTATTGAAACTGTTGTAGCTTTTAATTCACATGTTGCATGCATTCTAAAAGCTTGAGAAGCCTTACGAAAATTCTAGGTCGACCCTCTGATGCCAATGCATAAATTAATGTGAATGAACTGAATGCTCAATGTAGCAAAATAAAAGGATTAAGTTAACTCCCAGAAAAATTGAAAAAATAATGAAAATAAACTGAAAACTCAATGCCATAGGCAAAACTGTTGAGGACACTCTTTTATGCATCTTGCTAGCTTAGTACACTAGGTGAGTTGTGTTTTCTCCATTTAACTTTCCTAGTAGGAAACCTAGTATTGAAATAAGAGTGAACGAAAGTCTTCACGGGATGACTCTACTCATAGGGCTTAGGGATGAGCTGTTTGCTCCACTCCACCTTCAGGTGTGAAGAGTAGTTGTGATAAGCTGAAGCCCCAAGGATACAGTTTAATGAACTTAAAAAGAATTAAAGGAGTAAAATAATATGCTTAAAAGAATAAAAGAGCTAAAGCAACAATATAGAGCAATCTTAAATTTTTCTAAGGCCATTAAGTGACGATTGCATGCCACACAGCACCTACTGCACCTACACTAGAATGATCCTAAGAACAAAACTGTGAGCTCTGATGCATTACACTTCTTTAAAATAGTTGAGGAATGAATTACTGCTACAACATGTCTTGGATTCCTTGTTATCGTAGATTAGTTGGAACCTTGGAAACGATGGGTTGTTTATGTTTTTCTTTTTCATGTTTACATAAACAAGCAACAATTCAAGTTTGGGGGTATTTGATAAGTGTGTAGATAACCTATTTTGCGTACCCTTTTTACTTAACTTTTGCATGTGTTTAGGCTCATACAGTTGCATTTAGGAGCAGTGTTGTGTGATTTAAGTGCAACATAAACGATGTAAGTATACACGTCGAAAATAATAAAGTGATAAGTATCAAGTATCATCTCCATAGGGATTGGTTTGAGCCACTTTGCTTAAGTTATTACACTGTAAAAGAAATAATGTTGAAGGTGATAGATGTCAAGTAAAATAAACTAAGTAAATAGAAAAAATGGAAATAGTAATCGATTAAAGAGAGTAGGTCAAGTTATTGTGAGTACTGGTGCAATGGCTAAATGGATTGTGGCAATTGATTGCCGAGGCAAATCAATTGCCGTGGCAACCAAGACCAGCTAAATTACCGTGGCAACTAGGTTACAATTTATGCCACAGTAATTGAGACTAGTTTTAACGTCGTGGCAACTGGGTTTCTTCCTTCAAAGCTCGACAAAGTGTTCTTCAATGTCTTCTCGTTATCCCTAATAGAAGAACTGGTTAATTGTGCGTGCCTTGGTGATGCATCCATGCATTAACCTTGGGTGAACAACAAATGATCTTACACTTCTCTTAGCCACTAGAATCCGTTCCTTATTCTTAAGGCGCACTAGTTCCCAACAAGACTGTTCAAACAAGAATCGTGTTCACTCATTTCTTGAATCTAGCTCTCCCGAGCCTAGATAAATGGATAACACTTGAGATCCTCTCCAAATTCTCTCAAGATGAAGATTAAAAATGCAAGAGTGAACAAACTTTGAAATTTATTAAAATCAAAACCTAAACCATCCGATCATTTATCACACCACAAAACCCAAATAACCCCAGCCAATTTAAATTAGTTCATGGCTGAGGAAGAAGAATTTGCAAAGAATTTAATCCCAAACATGGATCACATAAAATATAAATGAAGAAGAAGAAGGTGTGTGCGATATGCTCCTTCTCTCTCTAAAAATACCCCTCCAAAAGTTGTGATTTGATCTTCTATTTGTAGGAGAGTTGGCGATCAGATTTGTTGTTGATGAGGATAGGAAAAAACTTGAATTAATTTGAATAAGAGATAATTAATATCTTTTATCTTTATCTCTAAAAAACTCTTCAAAATCTAAGCATTTATCTCTATCTAATTATGCGTGTAAATCCAGATCTGGGGAATTATCCCTTGCATTTCATATTTATCCTAAAATTGGGCAGACTTATCTAGTTTTATCAAGATATGCTGCAGAAATCGACTTCGGCAACTCCTTCAGTATTCTCCTCAATTGCCACGACAATTCCTTCAGTATTCTCCTTAATTGCCACAATAATCCTTGCTTGCCACAATAATCATTGCTTGCCATGACAATCATGTCATGCACAAAATAAAGCACACCAGAAATGAATTTTCCACGAAAACCAACCAAAATGCAATACCAAACTCAATAACGAAGGAAACAAGGAAATTATGCATAAATGCCTACCAATAAAACTAAAATGAGCCTAAGTTTAACAATAATATGAGTAAAAGGGGTAAGAAAACAATACTTTTACACATTTATCACTCCCCCAAACTCAAACTATTGCTTGTCATCAAGCAATGCAAAACACTAACAATTACCTGCCAAGGCCCTTACCACAAAAAACATGCTTCTTATCTGAATTTAATCCTCAAAACTGTGGAAAAAAAGTTGATTACTTTCGATCTTCAAGCAGCACGGAGAATTACTCAAAATCAAACTACAATGCTAGTGAAAATGTGTGGGCGTAGTTGTATACAAGTCAACTAATAGGATTCCATATGAACAATAGGTTTTATCGAATTATTTGTCAGGGCAATTAAGTCTGCTAGAGCCAATTTTATGCACCTCTAGCAAAATTTCTTTTTTCTTTTTAATTTAATCAACTAGAGCTTGATATGCACCTTTAGTGATTCTTAATGCATGGCAATTAGAGCTAGACGGGCACCTCTAGTAAGAAATTATCTTAATTCAGATTGTATTTTAGGCTAGAGCTAGTTTTAGGCACCTCTAGCACAATTTACCCATTTTTAGATAACCTAAAGTTCACTAGGTCCCCCTTAATCAACAAGTCACAACAATGTCAAAATATACAACATCATAGCAAAATTCCAAGTACTCTTCATGCTAATCCTAAAATCTAAGATTTTATCATGTAAGTGCAGTGGCAAAAATTCATCATAGGATATCATAGCAGGTTTATGCAATTTAATCAAGTAAAAGAAATGGTAAGTAACATATGTAACCTAACATGAGCTAACAAAAATAAATGCAACTAACTATTAAACAACCCCCAAACTCGAGAGAAGCATTATTCTTGATGCATGCAAAATTAAACAAATGAAAAGAAAAATGAAATGAAATGCAAGTGAGTTAGTCGGAGAGGTCATCACCTCGAATGACTAGTTTCCTTAGAGCCATTTGCTTGGTCCGTTTTTCGGCTCCTAGTGGTTGTTGACGTAATACTGGTGTTGCATCCTGAACCGTAGTTTTTGCGACCTCTTCAATCAGTTCGTCCTCATTTGTGACCTCCTCTAGTTTAGAAGTTTTACGCTTCGATGACAATTTTGATGGTGCAGCCGGATGGGACTTCATTGGTGCAAAAATGGTGTCGTCTGAATCTAAAAAGTTATGCAGAGATTCAGTATGGGTCGGTTCAATAACAGGGTCCTTACCTTTTTGCAAGACAATGGTTGTCATGACAATGTGCGATCTGCCACTCATATAGTACTTGCCGTGACATGTTGGCTTTCCGGTTCATGTTCACTTACCGTGACAAGTATGGTTGTCTTGGCTTCTTTCAACATCATGGTCTTGTTAAAATGGAAAACAAAACAACAACTAAAACCAAAATAAACATAAAAGAAAATAATGAAATGAAATAGGATTGCCTTAAAAAAAGCTCGATGAGGTTCGTTTCCGATACTTCTTATAGCCCATTTTCACCCTCCATCGGGTGATAATATTGCCCAAAAAGAGTTGAGCCAATATGCTTGTAGCTACTCCCTTTTGCGTTACCATGGTGGAGGTGTCTTTCTTTCGTGTTCCCTTGTTGTCCATGGACACACTCTACCTTGCTAATGTTCCTAAAAGCATGAATATATTAATAGGAAAAGTTATATCATTACCCAACCATTTAATTACCTCATTCATCATGATTGGATGTAGCCTTCATTGTTGAGGCAATTGCGGAGCCAGCCAATTGCCGTGGCAATCTTCTGCCAAAGTTCATTGTAAGTCAAGGGAAGAACCAATTTTCTAAGAAGCTTTATAAATCCAACCACCATTTTTTAGGCCTCTCAAATATCTCCATCAGTAGAGATTTTGATGGCTTCAAATCCACAAGTGTTTGTTCCTCAAGAAATACCTGCAATGGATGAGGTGAGTTTTTAAAGAATTCAAAAGGTTCAGTCATCACCGGCTCATATTCCATTAACACATTATTGCCATCATGTTAGTCTTGTATATGGTTGTACAATTGTCGTGGCAATGGTAGATAAGAGCACTTCACAGATTTCTGCTTTAGCATCAGTGTTGTAACATTATGGGAATTCGATTCCTCAGAATTTGATGTAGCATTACCCTTTTCAGTGTCACTGAATGTTTTCATAGCATTACTCCCCTTAGACTCCTCAAATGCCGTGGGAATTTTTTGTTCAGGCTAATTTAGTGTTGTGCAGTCTGTCTCATTGTTAGCAACCTTTTCTGAAAGGACTATGGAGTAGATCGTACGTGAATTCGGCGCTACGAATTATCCCCTTAAATCATTAATGAAAAACTTTTAAAATAAAATGGATTTCTTTGGGAAAACCTTAATTTTTTTGAAAACGATGAAAACTTGGAGTTGCTACCGGCCACTTGGGTAAGGTAGGCGAACACCATAAGAAACCAGAGATTCGTTGTGAAAGGGTCCGGGAGTTGGCTACGCGTGGGGAAGCGTTAGCACCCCCATCACGCCCGAAAATCGATACCAAAATATTTGTTGCTTTTAAAAGGATGAAAATCATTGAAATTTATATTGAATTCAATTTGGAGTTCTTAAATGAAAATTAACCTTAACCACACGGGCTTTATTGAATTGGTGGATTCAAATTAACTGGACATTTAATTAATAAGGTTGACGATATATCGGACAATAGATTAAACCAACATCGAATAAGCCCGACTATCACACCTTGAAAACCTGTCTAGTCGGGGTTAAGTTTTGGTGATCGAATATTTTGTACCGGTTAAATAATTAGCTTGATCTTGTACCTAATTTGAAGCAGTAAAGGTTATTTGGGCTAACCGTATCGGTTTATTATTATTATATATAAAAAAAGATAGAAGTGAGTGGGGGGACCTACGGTTGACTCATTCAAATTGAAGGAAAGCACCGTGGATTTCCCACGTTTGAAATGAAATGGCGCAATGTGGCATAGGCTTAAACGCCTTTAAGCTACGTGGGCATCATGCCCCTTAAACCATGCCACACTCCAACTTACCTAGAGATTGTGGAGAAATGGGGGGGGGCAATTTATTATAAATAGGGGGAAATGTTACGGGGGAGACACATCAAGAGGGAGAAACAGTCTGATTAAGTTTAGTAACAAACAAAGTGGATAAGTCTTAAGAATAATTATTATAATACTTCTAAACCTAGGTTTAGTCGATTCTAGGACTAACTAGGCATCCGTTATGAGTCTGTGTCTACATATGCCACCTAGGAGTTTATCTGTATATGTTATCTATGACTTGCAACTTACACAATTTAAATTCTTTATGTATGATTAGAGTTGAAAATGTCTGCACCTAATGGTAGACGAGTTGCAATAGAAACACGTCCAGGCTCTACATATCCCTTTATTAGTGAACTCTTGATTGAAAAGTATGCTTTAGAATATGAACCTGTTGCTTCCGAGATACTTGTCTCAAATGTGCTAGGAGATAGTGTGGCTATTCGAATAATCTGTAGAGCTTGTCCCCTAAGGATCCAAGGGATCCCATTTCCAACAAACTTGATGGCTTTACCCTTCCATGAGTTCGATCTCATTCTAGGCTTCGATTGGCTAACTGAACATCAAGCGTGGGTGGATTGTTCAAATAAGAAATTATACCTTCATGGACTCGGTAAGGAGAGCATAACCTTGATGAAGTCTAATCCCAAGCCTAAAAAGAGTCTTATGTATGCCATGAAGTCTAAAAAAGATTTGATAATCGAAGATGTACCCGTGGTGAAAGAATTTCCTGACGTTTCCCCGATGAACTTCTGGGACTCCCTCTCACCTGTAAAGTAAAATTCGGGAAAAAAGTGCAACCTGAAACTACTCCGATCTCTATTACTCCATATAGAATGGGTCTGGTAGAGTTAAAGGAACTAAAAGTTCAAATCCAAGACCTCCAAGAAAAGGGATTCATCCGACCGAGTTCCTCACCCTAGGGAGTACCGGTTTTGTTCGTCAAGAAAAAGGATGGATCAATGCGTCTATGCATTGATTATCGTCAATTGAATAAAGTGACGATCAAGAACAAGTACCCACTTCTGAGGATAGATGACCTCTTTGATCAGTTGAAGGATGCTTCTTCCTTTTCCAAGATAGATCTTCGGTCCAGATACTACCAAATATTGGTGAAAGAGTCTACCTTTCGCACCATATATGGTCACTACGAATTTCTGGTGATGCCTTTTGGGCTCATGAATGCACATTCATCCTTTATGGATATGATGAATCGTGTATTTTAGCCCTATCTCGATAAGTTTGTGGTTGTCTTCATAGACGACATTCTGATATATTCTAAATACCCAGCTTCTCATGAAGAACATCTTCGGATCGTGCTTCAAACCCTTCGGGAAAAACAACTCTACGCCAAGTTCAGTAAATGTTAATTTTGGCTATCTGAAGTATCCTTTCTTGGCCATGTAATCTCTTCTGCGAGAATTCAAGTGGACCTAAAGAAGATCCAAGCAATCCTTGATTAGACTCCTCTGAAGAATGTGGGAGAAGTTCGTAGTTTTCTGGGCCTTGCAGGCTATTACCGTAGATTCGTTAAGGGATTCTCATTGCTTGCAGCACCCTTAACGAAGCTTCTCCGCAAGGATACTCTTTTTGTGTGAACTTTTGATTAGTAAAGGATTTTTAACCAGCTTAAGCAAGTCATTGCTCATGCCCCTGTGTTAGTGCAACCCGAATCGGACAAAGACTTTACCGTGTACAGTGATGCATCCCACTTGGGATTAGGCTGTTTTCTGATGCAAGAAGGAAAGTCATAACTTATACCTCACGTCAACTCAAGCCTCACAAGTTGAACTATACGACTCATGCTCTAGAACTTGCCGCAATTATGTTTGCTTGAAGATTTGGCGGTATTACCTTTATGGTGGGAAGTGTTACCTCTACACTAATCACAAAAGCTTGAAATATCTCCTAACTCAAAAAGAGTTAAACATTCATCAATGCCGATAGATGAAGCTATTGAAAGATTATGATTTAGTCATTGACTACGATCCAGTAAAGCTAATGTGGTGGCTGACGCTCTTAGCCAGAAGCCCACTTCTTCTCCGAGGTACTTGAATGCTCACTTTCGACTCAGAAAGAATGGCAAATTGTTAGCTGAGCTGAGAGTTCACTCCACCATTGTATCTCGAATTAAGGTACTCCAATAAACTGATGAGGAGTTGCAACCCCTTATTGCTAAGGTCAATGATAGCTCAGATCCTGACTTTGCTTTGAATTCTAAAGGGTTACCGTGTTTCTGCAACCGTATTTGTGTTTCCAATGATGATGATCTTCGGAACCAAATGCTAAGTGAAGCTAATTCTAGCCCTTTCTCTGTTCACCCTTGAGCTATCAAAATGTACAAAGATCTTAAGGAGAACTATTGGTAGTCCGGTATGAAGAATGAAATCATAGACTATGTAGCTAGGTGTTTGACTTTCCAACAGGTCAAAGCTGAGCACAAAGTTCATTCTGGCCTTCTTCAGCCTATCGAGCTTCCGCAATGGAAATGAGAGCGTATCACGATGGACTCCGTAAGTGGTCTACCTTTGAATCTGAAGAAAAATAATACTATTTGGGTCATCGTGGACCGATTCACCAAGTCTGCTCACTTCTTTCTAGTAAGAATAGATTTCAGCTTGCCTAAGCTCGCGCAGTTGTACATCCGTGAAGTCATTCGTTTACACGGAATTCTGGTATCTATCATCTTAGATCGTGACCCACGGTTTACATCTCGATTTTGAAGAACCTTATACGTGGCCTTGGGAACGTGAGTGCATCTTAGCACTGCTTTCCATCCTCAAACTGATGGCCAATCTGAAAGAGTTATTCAAATTCTAGAAGATATGCTCCGAGCCTGTGTCATTGACTTTAGGAATACGTGGGAGAAATCCCTACCCTTGGTCGAGTTTGCTTACAACAACAGTTACCAAGCTTCAATTCAAATGGCTCCGTATGAAGCTCTTTATGGAAAGAGGTGTAGAACTCCTCTTTGTTGGACTGAACTCGACGAAGGCAAGATGCTAGGTCCTGACTTACTTCGGAAAACCGAAGAAATGACTACCATTATCCGTGATCGGCTTAAGGCTGCCTTCGACCGACACAAATCCTATGCCGACCTAGGTATGAGAGATATTCAGTACGAGGTTGGTGAGAATGCCTTCTTCAAAGTATCTTCGTAGAAGAAGATCCTTCGTTTCGGAAAGAAAGGAAAGCTAAGTCCTCGCTTCATTGGTCCATTCGAGGTGACTGAAAAGATTGGACATGTTACCTACCAATTAGCTCTCCCCGAGGAGTTAAGTCGGATTCACAATGTCTTCCATATATCTATGCTACGCAAGTACCAGGCAGATCCTTCCCATGTGATTGAACCAAAATATGTAGAAATCCAATCTAATCAGACATATGAGGAAGAACATGTTCAGATCCTCGCATGAGAGACCAAAAGGCTTCATAACAAGACTGCGCCCTTAGTGAAAGTTTTGTGGCGAAGTCATTCCGTTGAAGAGGCAACATGGGAACCCGAGGAGACTATGCAGAAACAGTATCCACATCTGTTCGCCTGAAATAAAAATTTGAGGACGAATTTTCTTAAGGAGGATAGTTGTCACACCCCAAAAACTGGTCTAGTTTGGGTTAAGTTCCAGTGATCGAATATTTTGTACCGATTGAATAATTAGCTCGATCTTATACCTAATTTGAAGCAGTAAAGGTTATTCGGGCTAACCGTATCAGTTTATTATTATTATTAGCAGTAGTAGTATAAAAAGAGATAGAAGTAAGTGGGGGAACCCACAGTTGATTCCTTCAAATTGAAGGAAATCACCATGGATTTCCCACGTTTGAAATGAAATGACGCAAGGTGGCATAGGCTTAAATGCCTTTAAGCTATGTGGGATCATGCCCTTTAAAGCATGCCACACTCCAACTTACGTGGAGATTATGGAGAAATGAAAGGGGCCCGACAATTTAGTATAAATAGGGGAAATGTTATGGGGGAGACACAACAAGAGGGAGAAACAATTTGATCCAGTGATAGGTTGGTAAGCCCGAGTTTTCTGATTCGATAAATTCGAGTCCTTGCTATCGGCTGGCTCAAGGGGTTGATAAAGAACAACTGTTATCTCTTCCAAAAGTTAAGAATAAAGGCGTCGTTATCCGAGAGTCTTAAAAACGAGTTGTCAAGGTGACTGTAGTTGTGTCAAGGGATAGGCTCGGTGCCATCCTGTTGCATTATTTTGTGATTATGTTTGTATTTATTTAAGGGCTCACGTAGAGCAACTATGTTGAATTCGATTGGCAAATCCGGTAAGTACTTGCATTGCTTTGATATGTGCAAATATTACTATGATATGCTACACGTATGTGATATATGAAATTAATATGAAATGTGACATGATATGGTATTAAGGCTCATTTTGATGTTTGACAAGATGACTTGAAAAAAATATGGACTATGTGAATTTGTGTAATTATGCACATGGATACAATTGGCATGCCATAGGATTATTGAGCTCGGTTAAGTAAGGGATGATTACGGTCCAGGGCTACGACCTATATGTGGGGGGAAATAAGGTCAGCCGTGTAAGGGATATATCTCCGGAGCTACGGCTCAAGGGCTACGACCTAGTCTCTGTTATATGTGTTGGTGTACATGGGAATCCGTGTATCCAATGGTACCTAATATGATATGTGCCTATGAATTATGCTATGACAAAATGATTATGATATGACTATGTGACATGTAATATGTGAATATGAAAGCATGAGAATATGTGCAATAAGAATGAATTGTGCATAGCATAATATGACTACTTGTATATTTGATTATCATGCATTTCATTGTAAATGTTATAATTACCTCACTAGGCTATGTATGCCTAACATGTGTGTCACATGCATTTTCAGGACCTTGATCAATTCCAAGCCTTGATCGTGTTATTGTAGTTGCAAGTCACGTCTCTGCCATATATGTATGTTATCTTTTGCTATAAACTCCTAGTAAAGTGGCATATGGACCAACTCATTTTGTATAAGCCTTTCTCGATTTATATGATGACTTGGTAAAATGGTTTTGTTGTATGCTTAGATTTGGATAGGTTAAAATGGTTAAAAAGTTCCTAAAATGAGCCTAAGGTGAAAACTTGGTAAATATATTCTAAACGCCCTAAAATTTGACGTACCAATAGGAACATGGTTTATAAGTGTATTGGTAAAATTTGGTAACTTTAGTTAAGTCACAAAATTGATTCTCGTAAAAAGGTCTCAACATGGTTTAATTGGCTTAGTAATTCGATATGTTCTAATAATGAAACCTATAGATCAATAATTGGAGAGTTTATTTTCAATTGGTAATATGAAATCGAATTAAAATCAATAACTGGTAAAAATTTACAATTTAGGCCCTAAGGTTAAGAAAAGTTTAAAATTAACCCCAACTCCGATTAAGTTTAGTAACAAACAAAGTGGATAAGTCTTAATAATAATCATTATAAAACTTAGATTAGGTTTTGAACTCTGAACCCTATTCCAAACCTCTGGTTTGTCTTCCGATAACACTATCCGACCCGGATCTCTAGCAAACCAGGAAAGGGGTGTTACACTGACTACCGTGTAAATTTATGGTTCGACTTCCGTACGTCACCTTTATGCATGATGAAAGCATTTAAGTATGATGTGATGATTTTGTTAACTTTTAATCCATTTACCTCGAGATGGTAAGGATTAATCCGAATATTTGGTGAACATCCTTTAAGCTCGGACTATTACGACACAAATATTGGAATTAATAAGTACCTCACTTTTACGATTTAGATTAATTAGGAATGCAATTAAGATTAAATGTTATATGAATGACAATTAAGGTATGACAATCAAAGGGACAAGTATAAACACACAAAAGGATGACCCAACTTATTAAAAAGCCCAATTAGTGATCTATTTATTAACTAAATGATTCTAATACTTAACCCTAAATTAATTAGCCCTAAAAGACTAAAAAACCCTAAATTATGGTGATTAATTCGTAATTTATTGTCAATCTAAACTTGAAATTGATTTTATCGTAAAAGTAATTAAGAAACGTTCAATCACCTTAATGAATTTAACATTTACTCCAATAAGCCAAGGGTAAATTTAAATTCACTAAATTAATTCGAACCTTAATCTAACTAAGGCTCTAAAAAACCTAGAACTAATTTAATTAACTTGAGGATCGTGCTCCTATGAGACGAGCACACGATCTATATTAATTAATTTAATTTACTTAATCTAGTCAAAAGCTCAAGAGAACTAATAGCTAAGCCCAACGATCCAAAGCCCAAAATTACCTAAACAATGCCTAAGGCCCAAAAGCCTAAACCCAAGCCGAAGACAAAGCTAGGCCTAAAGCCCAAGAATCTAAAGTTAGGCCTAAGTCCCAAATTAAAACTATCTAACAAAGGCCCAAAAGACACATATACATTAAGACATATTATATTAAAATTATATCACATATAAAAACATATTATTTTAAGGAAATTATATATGTTATACTTTCGTAAAATTACATATATTATATATTTTAGAAGGTTATATCCTATATTTAAGGAAAACTATACATATACCTTAATCTTTAAGAAACTATGTATTCAAAGAAACATTAATATATATATATATTATAAAAAACTTATATTGTATATTAAGGACTATGTCTTATATATTTTACAAAAATATGTTGCATATTTTAAAAAGGCTATATATTGTATTTTGTGAAATTGTATGTATTGTATAATATAAACTATGCATTCTTTATTTTATAAAACTATAAAAAGGCTACATTAAGTAGTACTTAAAAATTATAGATTATATAGGAATATTATACATATTTTTAGAAAAAGAAGTTATATATTATATAATATTAACAGAAATGTGTCACATAAGAACCAAATTCTAAAGAAATTACAATATGAATAAATAAATGACAACATATTAAAACAACTACCAAGTAGGCATTTCTTAAGCATATATTAGAATCAACAAATTTAAATATTAGCAAACAGTAGCAATATATGAATAAAATTAGCCAAAAATAAAATGCATGAATATCAGGGATTTAATACACTGGAAAAAGGACCAAATTGTGAAGAAACAAAATATAGGGACAAAATAAAAGGAAAAACGAGGACGTAATTGAAAACTCCAAAAATTGTCAAGGACCCGAGGAGTAATTAAAATAGGCGGAATGACTTACTCTTGTAATTAGACAACATAGAGGGACTAATACCGTAATTGGACCATGCAGAAGGACTGTGAGCATAATTATTTTAGGGTAGAAGGATTTATGTTGCAAATATCCCCTTTTTTAAAATGTTATAACCGTATTAATCCCCTCTTTAGCCGAAAATCAACCCCTTTTAGCCAAATTGTTTTATAACAGCCCCCAAAAACCTCTAGAATTCTAGGATTATACCTAGATAAACTTACCGAAACACCCCCTTTTTCATACTAAACCTCGATTCAAACTTGGTTTTTTCAAAATCAATCTCTTCTTCCCATTAAAACCCCAAAGCCAAAGCAAAAATAGGGTTTCGGCCTCCCTATACTCACACCGTTTCACACGTTTGGCCTCGAGGAGGCCGAGGCTTATTAACGGCATAGCAACGACAGGACGAGAACCACAGCGACGTGAAAGGGACGCACCGATGAAGGTAAACCCTAACCCTTACTCTTTTTTTGACTATGCATGCTTCGAATTAGAAAGAAAAATAGGGAGAAAAGTACCTTAAATAGCCTTTTTTTGTATTGATTCAAAATATTTTTCCCCATCCGAAAGCTTAGGGGTTACAAAATGATGGTTTACATTGTTTATATCTTTCTCGAATCACTCGTTGCCTATTGATCCTATTGTTTGCATGTTTAAGCAAACTTAAATGATATCACTATGGATGATGATGATTCTGATTTCCCCGTTTTTTTATGTTTTTTCTGCTGATTTGTGGTTGTGGAGTTGGTGGTTGCTTTGCGGTGGTAGCAAAAATTCTGGCAACGTATCCACGTAGACGGGGGAGTCAAAACGGTGTAGGTGCGTGGGTGCGTTGGGAGCTAGACGGTCGGCGCGTGAGCTTCACCGACGCGTGTGGAAACTAGGCAGTCATCCCAGGTTTGATACGGACCGTTGGATTAGATCTGATCTAATGGCTAGATCTTGGCGGCTGCAATAGAAAATAAAGGGTTATCATATTAGTCTTTAGGGATTTTTGTTTGTATTGGGTTTGGGCCAAACATGCCTATGTCTTTTTTTGGTTTTAATGTGTAATGGACTTGGACATATATAAAACATTAGGATTTAATTATTTTACTATGATCTATTTTTTTTCTTTTTGTTGTTTTTCTTTATTTTTTAATTTTAGATAACAATAATAATACTTCTTATAATACGCATACATGTACACATTCACACATTAATACATACTTTATATACATACAATACCTACTTACATTCACATTTAAACATTAATGATATTAAAACAATAATAGACATACTAATAGTAATACATATACCTAATACATGCAATACCTACTTACACTCACATTTATACATTGATGGTATTAAAACAATAATAGACACACTAATACATGTTAATAACACAATCATACAATCAAACATACACATATATGTTCATGCCTATATAATAAACACATACTAATGACACATACCTAGTATACATATAATAACACACATGAGCATAATACCTATGTATGTAATACAACCACTTAGCATCATTGTTTTATTATCACATAATAGCATATATATGAGCTTATTATTGCAAATAAAAAAATGGGTCAACCCCGAACAAAATTAGTGATTACAACTACCCCTCTTTGCTTATACTTGTGGAACAAGAATAAAGCAAAGACCATAAGCACTAATTTTTTCCTACTTCCCTGTCGAATGATTTACTCTTCCAAAATGGAAGCGAGCAAATCCAAATAACTTGTTTTCCTGAAGTGGCAAAAACAAACGAGTTGCATTGGGATATCCTTTCGAAACGGGAGCAGACAAGCCAACCAACTTTCAAACGACTCATTCTTCCGAAACAGTATTGAATGAATCCAAATAACCTTTTTCCCGAAGTGGTAGAAAGAAAACTTGGTGACGACAATATGTTCCTCCAAAGTAGCAGAAACAAAATTGTAAAGACGCATTCCTCCGAAGCGGTAGTGAACGAATAACAATTCTTCAAATTAAGGTTCTGTGAAGGTTTCCACTCTTCATGAGCCTGAACGGATAGGCTATTCTTCTTCCCTTCCATGAGAGAGGCTATATCATCTTGTCACTTTTATTGGGAAGTGGCGAATTTAGAATCCTTTGCTTTAAAATTCCTTTCGAGTTTTGCTTCATCGTTTACTTCTCTTCTTATGAGGTACCTGGTTTTTTCTTCAAATACTTGTGAACAGAGATAAAATGCTATGATGATATAAGTTAGCATGCTCCTAACCTAGGGATGTCTCACTAAGCATGATGCATGAATGACGATAATTAACTCGATCCTTTTTCTTCTTGGTCTCTTGATTTTGATCTCCTCTCACTTTTCTTTTCTCTTCTTTGTAACGGTGGTGCCCCATCTTTCACTCTGGTTCACCCTTTATGGCCCTTTCTCTCTTGAACTCCTAAATCCCCTACTCTAACACGCCCTTTTAGGTTTTCACTTTAAACTTGTCTTTCCCCGAAGCGCCAACCATTTGGTTATCCTCTCTTGGCTGTCCTATTTACCTTGAACACGACGACCAAAATGGCTAGAGCGTCAACCCTTTGATTATCCTCTCTTGGCAAATAGGTGAAACTGACTTCTTCAAAATTTCTGACTAAATCTTGGATCAAATCATGGTATTTGATTAGCTTCGGATCTCTCATCTCCCACTCTTTTCGAAGTTGGTAGACTACCAAGGAAGAACCTCCAAAAACCTGAAGCACCTTGATATTATTCTTAATGGCTGCTCGAAGTCCCATTACGCAGGCTTCATACTCGGCTATATTGTTGGTGCAGAAGAATTCTAGCCTACTTGTAAAAGGGTAATGGTCATCTTCAGGGGAAATTAATACTGCCCCCATTTCATGGCCTAGGGCATTCGATGCCCCATCAAAATAGAGCCTTCATCCCTCTTTCTCGGCAACAAGTCTCCCTTTAGTTAAACCACATATCAAATCTTCGTCTAGAAAATGAAAATCCAATGCCTTGTGGTCATCCGAGGCATGACTTGCCAAAATATCTACCACGACACTTTCTTTTACCGCTTTCTGGTTCACATAAACAATGTCAAACTCTGACAAGAGCATTTTCCAATGGGCCATCTTCCCAGTCAATGCTGACGATTCCATCAAAATTTTCAGCGGATCCAACTAGGAAATTAGACAGGTGGTATGATACAACATGTACTACAGTAGCCGCTCAGTAGCCCATACTAAGGCAAGTCATAATTTCTGGATTGGCAAGTACCGCATTTCACAATCGGTGAACTTCTTGCTCAAATAGTAGATTGCCCATTCCTTCTTGCCTGAGTCATCATGTTGTCTAAGTACACACCCCATAGAATTTTCAAAGACTGTCAGGTACAAGATCAACGGTCTATCTGGCACTGGTGCTACTAGAATTGAGGGATTGGTCAAATACTTCTTAATCTTTTCCAGGGCCTCTTGACAATCTTCATCCCAGACCCCCTGGTTATTTTTTCGGAGAAGTCTGAAGACGGGGTTACACTTATTAGTCAATTGAGATATGAACCGGGAGATATAGTTCAACCTCCCCAAAAATCCTCGGACCTCCATTTTTGTTTACGGCGGTGGAAGATCTTGAATTGCTTTCAATTTTTCAAGGTCAATCTCGATGCCCTTCTAACTTACCACAAAGCCCAAAAGCTTCCTTGATGTAAATGTGAAGGTGCATTTGGCCGAGGTGATCTTCAACTGATACTGTCTTAGCCTTCGAAAGAGTTTTTGCAAGTTTTGGATGTGCTCATACTTCGATTTCCTTATGCATCATGTCATGAAACAAGGTTACCCTAGCCCTTTGGTAAGTTGCCCTGGCGTTTTTTAATCCGAAGGGCATCACTTTGTAACAAAATATGCCCCACATGGTCACAGAAGTGGTTTTCTCCATGTCCTCAGGGTGCATTTTGATCTGGTTGTACCCTGAAAAGCCATCCATGAATGAGAACCAAGTATGCCCCACAGTCTTGTCCACTAAAGTATCAATATGGGGCAAAGAAAAGTTGTCTTTGGGGTGAGCCTTATTAAGGTCTCTATAATCTACACACATATGCACCTTCCCATCCTTTTTCGGTACCGGAACAATATTGGCTACCCATTCTGGTACTTGAGACTTCCAAAAATCTGGCCTCGAGCTATTTCTTCACCTCTTTCCTAATTTTTAGTAACATGTCAGTTCTCATTCTTCAAAGCTTTGGCTGGACAGGCCTGTATTTTGGCCTAATGGGAAGCCTGTGTGTTACAATGTCCGTATTTAAGCCTAGCATATCTTGGTATGATTATGCGAACACGTCTCTAAATTCTACAAGCAATTCCACTAACCTCTGCGTAACTTCTGGTGAAAGGGTACCCCCGATCTTTACTTCTTTCTTTTCTTTGTCAGTCCCCAAATTTAGGCTCTCTACCTTCTCTTGGTGCAAAAGGATTTGATTCTCCTTATCGGCCATCATTCTTAGCAGCTCATCGGGAATCTTATCATTTTCTTCCCCTATCTCTGCCAAGTATATAGGTCGTTCAAAATGTACTTTAGGATTAGGTTCCACATCATTCATACAGTTTATATTAAGAGGCCTACACAATTTTGAAAGTGCGTATTGGGAAAAGAAAAGTATAGTTTATGAGGCGAATAAATAATTAAATAAATAGACGAATAGGTAAATGAATAAATAATGAATGAAATGAAATGGAATGAATGCCATGTTTGCCATTTGAGAAAGAAAAGGTTGACATAGTATATTTCATTTGAAGCTGATGGATATGACATAGTTGCTCTTTTTTACAAAAGATGTTCATTACTTTTGGGCCAAAGTAACAGAGTGGTTCTGGGCATTACTTTGATTTGTCCCTATTGAATGCTGGCACGACCTTGAAGGTCTAGTTGTTGAGCTCTTATCTTGGGAGGCACAGACGAATTCTAGCCAAAAACCAAGTAGCCTTGCTTTCGTCGCCAATCATGTTCACATTCATTTCTTCTAAAGCTTCATTGATCAACTCTTCCTGGAGGCACCTTTCACCCTCCTAGTTTGCCTTTTAGATATCCTTCTCTGGATTTTGAATGCCCCCAAATATGAAGATACCTTTGAAGTTTGAGTAGGTTATGAGAGCCCAGAGAATGTCTTCCCCTCTTAACTTGGCCTTCTTCTATCCTTGTTTCTTTTTCCACTCTTGTCTTTTTGCAGAAAATTAGGCTTATAGCCAAGTCCGAAGTGGTCCACCTTATGAATCACACTAACGGGACGAAGACACCCCTGTAAATTCCTCCCTAAACCTTTATTCTTTCTTTCTCCTCTTTCCAGGGTTTCAAATACCATCATCTTAGTGCAATTTGACAATTGAGGGCATGGAACCTTGCTCAATTTAGCAACTAAAGTAACATTGACAAGTTCTAAGGCTCTAAAGGCGCACTCCATTGCTTCTCCATCAGTAGGGATGTATGGTGTATCTGGAGTCACTGAAGCGATTATGTCCTCTTCGGTATTCACCGTTACTAACTTCCCATCAGTGACAAACTTTAACTTTTGATGGAGTGAGGACGGAACGGTGTCGGCCGAGTGTATCCACGACCTACCTAATAGGCAATTGTAAGATGGATGGACATCCATGACCACGAAATCGACCACATATTCAGTGGGACCAATGAGCATGAGTACTTCTATTTTCCCGACCACATCTCTTTGAGTCCTGTCGAAGGCTCGCACCGTATTATAACTTGGTTTCATATGCGAGCTGTCGATTGGTAGTCGTTGTAGCGTGGCTAATGGCATAACATTCAATATAGAGCCATTATCAATTAAAACACCCGGTAGCACATAACCTTTATAGTGAGTAGTGATGTTTAGGGCCTTGACGGACCCCGTGCCTTCCCCTGGAATTTCATCATCACTGAAAGTAATGTGATTGATGTCGGTGATGTGACTGATAATCTGATCCAATCTCCCAATAGAGATATCTTTTGTAACGAAGGTCTCATTCAAAACCTTCAACAATGCATCACGATGCTTCTTTGAGTTTAGTAACATATCAAGTACTGAAATACGAGCTATTTGTTTCCAGAGTTGATCGATAAAATTATACTCACTATGCTTCAAAATTTTCAAAATTTCTTGTGCTTGCGTTTCTGTGACTGGCCCCTTGATTTTTGAAGGTGGGTATTCTCTGAACAACTTCTCGAGTTATGCTCCAACCTTCTTTCTTTTCTCCTTTGGATCCCTTAGGTTTTCTGGAACATAGAATCGACCACTTCTTGTAAGATGCCCCACATCTCTTACTTTTCTACTATTCAATTGAGCAGGTTTTGTCTCCATCATCATCTTTTCCTCTTGTGCACTGGATGAGCCTGGAATTGTGACGCTCGCGGTATAATTCTGTGGGACCATCTTTGTGTTTTTGAAAGGAAAAGACTTTGGGGTAGCAATTATAATTTTGGGAGCCACTTTTGGTTTGCTTGCCTCACTCGACTTGAGACCAAGGACAAGTGGTCTCTTCGCACTGTATCTGGTTTCTTAACTCCCCGATGCGCAAACTTCAAATTATTTTCCTCTTTTTTCCTTCTTAAAAAACTCAATCTTCTTGTTATCCATCATAGCTTGTAGTAAATGACGGAATTCCTTGCAATGCTGAATATCATGATCTCCCAATTGGTGGTACATACAGTATGGGCCATATCCTTCTTTGACCAACACCATTCCCCGATTGATGAGGCGTGCCATGCATAACTGTTGAAATACCCATCTCAAGAGAGACTGGACTTCAGACACATTCTTTTTGGCTCTCTTGGTGCACTCGTTCTGAATAGCATTTACCCCCTGTCCCCCGTGATTCGGCAATGGATTGTTGGCCGTACTGGGTTCCCCCAACTGTAACACCCCAGTTCGAATTAGATTTTGAACGAACTTTTTGAATGCTATACGGTTCTCGATTGAATGTCCTAGTACATCAACATGATACCCATAGTGTTCTTTAGGGTTATACCAAGCTGGGTATGGTGGGTTGTAAGGAGTAACGTGGTACGGCCGAACTAGATTGGCCTTGTATAACTGTGAGTAAAGTTCTTTATAGGTAATTGGAAAAGGCATGAAAGACTTATCATCCCTTTCTTTCTTAGGTCCCTTATCTTTTCGTTTGTTGAAGTTTTTGGAATTCCCTATTAGTGCTTGTGGCTGAGAGATGGTGAAGTTCTTGGTTTTCTCAAAAGTGTTGGTGTTGTTCACTTCATGGTCCTTCTTCTTAAACTGCTTTCGTGAATGATCCCCTACATCTATCCTTCCGCTCTTGATGTCTGCTTCAATGCGTTCGCCGGTCATGACCATTTCTGCAAAGTTACTAATAGGGTTATTGATCAACCAATCATAAAACTCCCCCTTTAGCATATCTACGAACATTGGAGAGATCTCATGTTCATGAACCAGTGGTTGGAATTGGGCCGAAACATCGCTTCACCTTTGAGCATATTCACGAAGGGTCTCGTTGCCCTTTTGTTCTATGCCTTGTAACAGTAGTAGGTTGGGAACCATGTCGGTTACATACTTATACTGATCACTAAAAGCTTTCGCCAGATCTCTCCATGACTTAATTTGAGCCCTGTTCAGTTGGTTATACCACCTCAAAGCAGATCCTACTAAGTTGTCCTGAAAATAGTGAATCAAGAGCTTCTCGTTGTTGGTAAATCCAGGCATCTTCTGGCAAAATAGCACTATATAAGCAGATAGACAGGTGCTTCCATCAAACTTCTCAAAATCTGGGGCCTTGAACTTATATGGGATCTCCACATCGGGAACCGGACTGAGCTCCCTAGCACTTAACCCATAGGGGTCATCCTCGTCTTCCTTCACTCAGAACTTTTCTTCTAAGTCTTTCTGAGTATCCTCTAGTTGCTTAGTGAATTTTGCTTTCATTTGGTTTAATTTTTCCAATTCGTCAATGTCTGGGATGCCATCCCTAATAATCTCAAGATTCCCGAAGGTCACCCTTGGTTGAGTTTGAGCTACTGCACCGGTATGAGAAACATATGCACCTTGTGTAGGATTCGATGAAGGATCAATAAGAAGAGGATTCTTGACGGTTTGGGCATAAAGGCGATCCCCCAAGTTTTGGACAAGACTCTCGATGGTACCCTTGTCTCTCGACTCCTGCCCTAGCCGGGCTTGCAACAGCTGAGATATTTCCTTCATCATGTCTTGCTAGGACTTGAGAATGGTGTCCCTTAATTCTTGTTGGGTTCATTCCATTTGACCACGCAGATCGGCATCCAACTTTGCAAAACCTTCCTCCATTCACTTCGTTTGTAAGCGAGTATGATATGGGTATGGAATGATGGTAATTTTAAAGAACCAAAATGCAATCTTTTTTGTTTCTGAAATAGAAAGCTTTTTAGTCAATTATTTGTAACAAAACAAAGAATGAAAATAAATGAATTATGCATGAATGTGATGAGTAACACTAAGTTTGGCAAATATCATCATTAAACGACTTTCATTAATAGAAACATAGTCTTGGTACAATAACCAAAGGAAGCCAACTAAACATATGACTTCAGGGTAGTATTGAGGTCAATGATCTCTCTCAAAATCCAAACAATCCTCTCTCCTTCTTCTGAATCATCGTCGACACAATCATGAAGTTCAGTAGCGTCTTCTGCCAAAAGCTGTATTTTCTGGGCAACTCCTTGCATCCGAGCCATCTATTACGCTAACCCATGTTCTTGTCTCCAAATGGTGTAGGTAGCAAAATGTAGTTGCTCCAAACTCGACATCGAGCATACTTGAATTGCTCCCCTAAAGCTTGCCACATGATCCTTAAGTTGTTGAACTTTAGTCTCCAACTCTTCAATACGATCCCCTAGAGCCTGGTTCTCCGAATTACTTACTTTTAATTTGCTAGTCGAACCCTTGTGCTTGAAAAGAGATTTCTCCAAACACTTAACCTAATCCTTCAGGGCTTCATTCTGGCGATGTTCTTTCTCGAGTTGCCTAGAGTGAGAATTGTGCAAGTTCTTCATTTCTTGTGTTAAAGTGAGCACATGGTCCTTGTTCTCACAATACATCATTTTATAGTTCTCGGCTCTCAATATGTCCTCCCTAAGTTGGAGTTCTAACCATTTGCCCGATCCACCTTCCACAACTCTCTTACTTTTGTTTAGCCTCTTGAGTTTCTGAATCTCTTCCTTTTCTAACTTGATCTCAAGTTCCAATTCATCATTTCTCTTTTGTAAACCTTTAACTATTCCTTCAAACTGTATCTTCTCTAACTCAAAATCTAATCTTTCTTGGCGGGCTTTCTCATCAAGCTTGAGATACCTCTCTTGCTCTTCTTCAAGTTGTTTTCTCATCGACTCGGCATCGGTAGAAAGTGTGGCCAACCTTTCTTCCATTAACCTCTTTCTATCAGGATTCAATTGGGGAATACTGTTATTGACACGACTTAATCTCCATGCCTCGTATTCGGAAGTGGTCATGTGGGTAGCATTCATGACTCTGACCCGTCTCACGTTGTTCCAAGCTGAAGAAACATCATACACCACTACCTTGTAGCCTTTTTTCCTTCTCATAACTCATATTGAACTTATTCAAACCCTTGGTAGCCGGCACAAATTGCTTCGAGCCATACTGTCTCAAAACCATAAGAGGAGCATAAGCAGTGTGCCCCCAAAGTCCAAGTAATGGCACCCAAGAGTTTATTCCGCACCTGTAAAGGATACTCTTTGCAGAAAGCCACGGAGCCCTCCAAACTATATCTTCCTCTTTTAGGTTGCAAAGAACATTTACCCAAACTTCCTCAGATCTTCGGGTGGGTCAATCTTCCTTTCGCAGAAATTCTTCTAAAGGTGAGAAATTACCATTGTAGAGTTGATTTGAAAAGTTAGCATCCGACCATAGGTGACTACAGAACCATACCGTCAAAAGTTGTGGGCAACCATGGAAATAACCCCCGCTATGCTCCCGAAAAAACCTCAAAGATCGAAAAGTTTCGGCTAAAATCATAGGCACCGGATTTGTCCCACCACTCAAATGGTCAAACAAGTCTAATACTACCGGATCGATTAGCCCTCATGCCCGGGGAAAAAGCACTAACCCATAAATTAACAATGCAAAGAGATCCCACTGAACCTGACCTACGATGTACGGAAGCTAGGGCTAGAATCGCTTCCCACTTGAGATATTCCTTACTGTTCCAAGTAGTGACCTGAAGTTCGACCCAGGATTCCAACTTGTCCGAGAATCTCCTGAGTTTGCCTCGAAAAGCTTTGTTCTTACTATGCTTCGAGTATAATCGAGTTTCGTCAATTTTCTCATAGTTTAAAAGGTCTTGATATTCCTCAATCGTAGGAGTTAAATCAAAGTTACCGATAGTGAAACAACTATAGGCGGGATTCCAGAACCTTACCAAGGCTTGCAATAGTGCCTGATCCACCTGAACATCTAACAAACATGCTATGTCACCGTATTCTATACTGAAAGTGCACATTGTTTCCAAGTCCCAACTATTCCACACTGTATTCAGCCCGAAAGTGTAATTGTATTCTGTATTCATAAATGTGTCTGTTGCCAATGTTGACCTAAACCTGATAGGGATACTGTCTCCCTCGTGCAACTACTCCCATTCGGACCATATTTGTATGTCAGAGTTCCTTTCATCATTACTGCGAACTAGGTCTCCCATCAATCTAGCCTCTAACTTCAGACTATTTCCAACTCAATGTGCTCTTTATGATACAACGAAAATATGCAAAACAAAAGAGTAACAATGGAAAGAAAGAAAAGAGAATAGTTAGTCATGAGATAAAAACGTGAAAGTGAGAAAAGATAAACATAAACAGTTTACACAAAGAAAGAAACCTAGCCACATGAGTTCTAATTCGCTAAGGTTATCTGCATGGCTCTAATAGGGGTGGGTTTCATAAATTCTCACACATGGGTTCGGTTCTAATTAAGGGTACTCGAACCTATCTTATTGCCTATTAAGGCAACAAGAACCCAATTCTAGCCCATTATAAGCTTACGAATTTGTTTTGATTTGAGGGAATGCACGACCTGATGATGTGGAGAGCTACTCACGTGTTAAAAGGCGTGGATTTCAAAAGTGAATTACCGACCCGTTGAGGGCTACTCACATGGGTATGTGGAGTTTCACTCCCACTTAAGGGAAAGATCTCGAGTATAGAGCTTAATGGTATAATGCAACACATGTCGGTGATTCCTTAGAAATTAAAAGAATAATTAATTCGAGGACCACCGATTATCAAAGCCCGTGCAATTTCGATCACATTTTCAAGGAAGAATCTTCATGGTTTAAATCAATTAAAATCCCAATAGTTTTCATTATTTAAAAGCAGCAATTTTTTCATTAGCCTAACTCTCTTTTGTTTTGAAAAAATAAAAACGTCCCCAGCGGAGTCGCCATTCTGTAGAAACCTTTTTTTGAAAGGACTATGGAGTGGATCGTATGTGAATTCGGCGCTACAAATTATCCCCTTAAATCATTAATGAAAATCTTTTAAAAGAAAAGGGATTTCTTTGGGAAAACCTTAATTTTTTTGAAAGCGATGAAAACTTGGAGTTGCCACCAGCCACTTGGGTAAGGGAGGTCGGACACGTAAGAAACCAGAGATTCGTTGTGAAAGGGTTCAAGAGTTGGTTATACGTGGGGAAGGGTTAGCACCCCCATCACGCCCGAAAATTGATACCAAAATATTTGTTGCTTTGAAAAGGATGAAAATCATTGAAATTTATATTGAATTCAATTCGGAGTTCTTAAATGAAAATTAACCTTAACCGCACGGGCTTTATTGAATTGGTGGATTCAAATTAATTAGACATTTAATTAATAAGGTTAACATTATATCAGACCATAGATCAAACCGACATCGAATATGCCCGACAGCTGTGTTAATTTATAGTTCGAATTCTGTACGTCACCTTTATGCACGATGCAAGCATTTATGTATGATGTGATGATTTTTTTAACTTTTAATCCATTTACCTCAGGATGGTAA
Organism: Hibiscus mutabilis; assembly: GCA_019671005.1. NCBI lineage: Eukaryota > Viridiplantae > Streptophyta > Magnoliopsida > Malvales > Malvaceae > Hibiscus > Hibiscus mutabilis. Next base: position 57,695,862 of record CM033711.1, on the reverse strand, counting down.
GGATTAATCTGAATATCTGGTCAACATCCTTTAAGCTCGGACTGTTACGACACAAATATTAGAATTAATAAGTACCTCCCTTTTATGATTTAGATTAATTAGGAATGCAATTAATATTAAAGGTTATATGAATGACAATTAAGACATGACAATCAAAGGCACAAATATAAACACACAAAAGGAATGCCCAACTTATTAAAAAGTCCAATTAGTGATCTATTTATTAACTAAATGATTCTAATACTTAACCCTGAATTAATTAGCCCTAAAAGACTAAAAAACCCTAAATTATGGTGATTAATTCATAATTTAATGGCAATCTAAACTTGAAATTGATTTTATCGTAAAAGTAATTAAGAAACGTTCAATCAACTTAATGAATTTAACATTCACTCCAATAAGCCAAGGGTAAATTTAAATTCACTAAATTAATTTAAACCATAATCTAACTAAGACTCTAAAAAACCTAGAACTAATTTAATTAACTTGAGGATCGTGCCCCTATGAGACGAGCACACGATCTAAATTAATTAAGTTAATTCGCTTAATCTAGTCAAAAGCCCAAAAGAACTAATAGCTAAGGCTAACGATCCAAAGCCCAAAATTACCAAAACAAGGCTTAAGGCCCAAAAGCCTAAACCCAAGCCCTACACAAAGCTAGGCCTAAAGCCCAAGAATCTAAAGTTAGGCCTAAAGCCTAAATTAAAACTATCTAACAAAGGACCAAAAGAAACATATACATTAAGACATATTATATTAAAATTATATCACATATAAAAAACATATTATTTTAAGGAAATTATATATGTTATACTTTCGTAAAATTACATATATTATATCTTTTAGAAGGTTATATCCTATATTTAAGGAAAACTATACATATACCTTAATCTTTAAGAAACTACGTATTCAAAGAAACATTAATATATATATATTATAAAAAACTTATATTGTTTATTAAAGACTGTTTTATATATTTTACAAAAATATGTTGCATATTTTAAAAAGTCTATATATTGTACTTTGTGAAATTGTATGTATTGTATAATATAAACTATGCATTCTTTATTTTATAAAACTATAAAAAGGCTACATTAAGTAGTACTTAAAAATTATAGATTATATAGGAATATTATACATATATTTTTAGAAGAGGAAGTTATATATTAAATATATATTAACACAAATGTTTCACATAAGAACCAAATTCTAAAGAAATTAGAATATGAATAAATAAATGAAAACATATTAAAACAACTACCAAGTAGGCATTTCTTAAGCATATATTAGAACCAACAAATTTAAATATTAGCAAACAACAGCAATATATGAATAAAATTAGCCAAAAATAAAATGCATGAATATAAGGGATTTAATACACTGGAAAAAGGACCAAATTGTGAAGAAACAAAATATAGGGACAAAATTAAAGGGAAAACGAGGAAGTAATTGGAAACTCCAAAAAATTGTGAAGGACCCAAAGAGTAATTAAAATAGGCGGAATGGCTTACTCTTGTAATTAGACCACACGAAGGAACTAATGTCGTAATTGGACCATGCGAAAGGACTGCGTGCATAATTATTTTAGGGCGGAAGGATTTATGTTGCAAACATCCTTTTTTAAATGTTATAATCATATAAAACCCATCTTTAGCCGAAAATCAACCCCTTTTAACCAAATTGTTTTATAAGAGTCCCCGAAAACCTCTGGAATTCTGGGATTATACCTAGATTTCGGTCGGCAGCTCGACGTTGTTCCGCCGCAGCTCGACGCGGCCGACCGGCGAACTTAAAGACTTATCGAAACACCCTTTTTTCATACTAAACCTTGATTCAAACCTGGTTTTTTCAAAATCAATCTCTTATTCCCATTAAAACCCTAAACCCAAAGCAAAAATAGGGTTTTGGCTTCCCTATACTCGCACCGTTTCACACGTTTGGCCTCGAGGAGGCCGAGGCTTATTAACGGCAGAGCAACGACAAGATGAAAACTGTAGCGACATGAAAGGGACGCACCGAAAAAGCTAAACCCTAACCCTCACTCTTGTTTTTTGACTATGCATGCTTCGAATTAGAAAGAAAAATAGGGAGAAAAGTACCTTGAATGGCCTTTTTTGTTTTGAGTCAGAATATTTTTCCCAGTCCAAAAGCTTAGGGGTTACAAAATGATGGTTTACATTGCTTATATCTTTCTCGAATCACTCATTGCCTATTGATCCTATTGTTTGCATGTTAAAGCAAACTTAAATGATATCATTGTCGATGATGACGATTATGATTTCCCCATTTTTTTATGTTTTTTCTATTGATTGGTGGTTGTGGAGTTGGTGGTCACCGTACGGTGGTAGCGAAAATTACGACGACGTGGCCAAGCGAACGGGGGAGTCGAAACGGTGCAGGCGCGTGGGCGCATGGGTAGCTAAATGCTTGGCGCGTGAGCTTCACCGGCGCGTGTGGAAACTGGGCAGTCATCTCAGGTTTGATCTGGACCGTTAGATCATAACTGATCCAACAGCTAGATCTTGATGGCTGTAATAGAAATGAAAGGGTTATCATATTAGTTTTTAGGGTTTTTTGTTTGTGTTGGGTTTGAGCCAAACATGCCTATGTATTTTTTTGGTTTTAATGTGTAATGGACTTGGACTTATATAAAAATATTGGGCTTTAATTATTTTTTTATGATCTATTTTTTTCTTTTTGTTGTTTTTTAATTTTAGATAACAATAATAATACACTCTTATAATACGCATACATGTACACATTCACAAATTAATACAAACTTCATATACATACAATACCTATTTACATTCACATTTAAACATTAATGATATTAAAACAATAATAGACACACTAATAGTAATACATATACCTAATACATGCAATACCTACTTACACTCACATTTAGACATTGATGATATTTAAACAATAATAGACACACTAATACATGGTAATAGCACAATCATACAATCAAACATACACATATATGTTCATGCCTATAAAATAAACACATACTTAGTATACATATAATAACACACATGAGCATAATACCTTTGTATGTAATACAACTACTTAGCATCATTATTTTATTATCACATAATAGCATATATATAAGCCCATTATTGAAAATAAAAAATGGGTCAACCCCGGACAAAATTAGTGATTACACTCATCAACATGCTCTTGACCCGAAGGTTCTAGTTGTTCCCTACATATCATAGAGCTCTCTTAACATTGCTCATTGCCTTCTGTCCTTGGGACTTCAGTATCCCTAGGACTTAATTGTTGGGGCATGTTATCCATGGCATATGTGGATCTCCTCAATTGATCTTCTGAATCTCTTAAGAGTGCATCCATCCTAGCTATCCTTGTATCCATGGTCTTTGATAGCTCTCGAATCTCCTCAATTGATCTGTCAGATCTAGCCAAGAAAGCTGGAAACATTTGCCCCAAGGAATTTGAATGCTCTTGAAAAGGACTATATTGTCATGGCTTATCTATTGCTGAGAAACTTGGTTGTTGATAAGGAATACATTGCCAAGGATTTTGAGGGCAGTCTTCAAACACATGATGTTCTCCACAACAAGTGCAAGATTTTTCCACGGTATGTACTCTTTGGGCTTTTCTCGGTTGGTATAGGTAATCATCGATGAGTGTAAGGAAATCTTGAGTGGATTGATTCCTATCTTCCTACATCAACTCTCAAATAGGTCAACTTTTATTTCCCCGCATGTTGATATCCCTTAATGTAGCACACATGAATATTTTTTGATAAAACAAACAAAAAGAAAAGTTAGTAAAAAATAATAAGAAAAATGCAATAACAAAAACAACTAACACCAATTGCCAATCCCCAGCAACGACGCCAAAACTCATTGCATGATTTAAGTGCAATGCAAACGGTGCAAGTATACACGTCGCAAGTAATAAAGTGATATGTATCAAGTATCATCTACATAGGGATTGGTTTAGGCCACTTTGCTTAAGATATTACACTGTAAAATAAATAATGTTGAAGATGATAGATGTTAAGTAAAATAAACTAAGTAAATAGAAAAATGGAAAGAATCGATTAAAAAGATTAGGCCGGGTTATCGGAGTAGTGGTGCAATGACTGAATGGATTATGGTGTCAACTGATTGCTGAGGCAACTTAATTGCTATGGCAACCAAGACCGGCTGAATTGCCGTGGCAATTGGGACTAGTTTTAACGTCGTGCCAACTGGGTTTCTTCCTTCAAAGCTCGACGAAGTGTTCTTCAATGTCTTCTCGTTATCCCTAACAGAAGAACTGGTTAATTGTGCATGCCTTGGTGATACATCCTTACGTTAACCTTGGGTGAACAACAACCGATCTTACATTTCTCTTAGCCGTTGAAATTTGTTCCTTATTCCTAAGGCATATTAGTTCCCACCAACGATCGTTCAAATGAGAACCGTGTTCACTCTTTTCTTCAATCTAGCTCTCTCGAGCCTATGTAAATGAATAACACTCGAGATCCTCTCCCAATTCTCTCAAGATGAAGATTAAAAATCCAAGAGTGAACAAACTTCAAAATTTATTGAAATCAAAAACTTAAACCATCCAATCGTTTATCACACCACAAAATGCAAATAACCCCAGCCAATTTGAATTAGTTCATGGCTGAGGAAGAAGAAATTACAAAGAATTTAATCCCAAACATGGTTCACATAAAATAGAAATGAAGAAGAAGAAGGTGCGTGCGATATGCTCTTTCTCTCTCTAAAAGTCCCCCTCCAAAAGCTGCTATTTGATCTTCTATTTGTAGGAGAGTTTGCGATCAGATTTGTTGTTGATGAGGATATGAATAAGCATGAATTAATTCAAATAAGAGATAATTAATCTCTTTTATCTTCATCTCCAAAAAACTCTTTAAAATCTGAGCATTTATCTATATCCAATTCTACGTATAAATCCAGATCTGGGAATTATCCCTTGCTTTTCGTATTTATCCTGAAATTGGCAGACTTATCAAGTTTTATCCAGATATGCCATGACAATCAGCTTCGGCAACTCCTTCAATACTCTCCTCAATTGCCACGACAATCCCTTTAGTAATCTCCTTAATTGCCACGACAATCCTGTCTTGCACAAAATAAAGTACACCAACAGTGAATTTTCCTCGAAAACCAACCAAATTGCAATACCAAACTCAATAACAAAGGAAACTAGGAAACTATGCATGAATGTCTACCAATGCAACTAAAATGAACCTAAGTTTAACAATAATAAGAGTAAAAAAGGTAAGAAAAACATTACTTTTACACACTTATCAAGTAGTTTGCATATAAGTTATGGAGTAATGGTGTTTGAGCTTAATTTTTATTTATATCGATGCTATTAGTGGGAGGGTTAATTGTTTTTAGTGTTGCTTGCGTATGAGGTAATAGAGCAATGGAGCATTGGAACATTAGAGCAGAAGTCTCTCATGATGGACTGGATGCTACAACATTTGCTGTGATGCTGGAGACAAATCTTGGATCCTTTAATGTGATTTAATGCGTGGTCCCCTCTCCTTTATTAAGCCATTAATGACGTGGAAAGCAAAGATTCTCTTTGCTGGATCACATGAAAATTTATTAAAAGCATGTGACAAGATATTCTTTTATTAAACATTTAAGGACATACAAAAGTAAGATCCTTAGTAAAAGATTACTTGCACTTTAGGGTTTTTAAAACCTTAGGAGAGCCATATTTATATAAAGACATCAGGGGAAACAATTAAGAGGAGGCTGAACTTAACGTACAAATACGCAAAGAAGCTTTTATTCAAGGAAGAACAACCATTTGCCTTCTTCATCAGAGAACCACCATTGTCGAAGGTTAAGAGGAGTCTCCAAACGAAGAAAAGCTATCATGAGAGGCTTTAGGAGTTTGGAGCACTGCAACAACAGTTCGAGGGCACGGAGAAGAAATCATAGGACGTTTTGATTCTCTTTCTTTCTTGCTTTATCGACCGCTATGTTTTTAATTGTTTTTATTATGATTGTTATTTGGTCAGACATGAGTTAAACACTTTGTTTGGGTTTTATTGTTTTAGGATTCTATGTTTTAATTACTTGTTCAATTTCATAGTTTTTTTCTTTATCTATCATGTTCATTGTTCTTCATGCATAATTATTGTAAGAGCTATCGAGAAAAGTCTTTTAATTATTGATCCGTGGCTTAATATCGAGATAGTTAAGTTAGACAAACATGAACAATGGAGCTTAAGATGTTAACTTAGGTTCTAATCTGGCTTAAACATAAGTTTAGGATTTCAACGACTAATAAGAGGAACTTGAATAAACAATAAGTTGTTAGGGTTCACATAGAAATGTATTACCATAGTTTCTTGTTGTTACTTCTAGATATTGAAAGAGTCTAAGAGTTATTAGAAAACTCTATCAGATAGATGAAGATCTAATTGGTTTACGTTGACATGTATTACGAACATTTATAACATACGAATGGTAATTAACATAGTTCCTAAGCAATAAACTCAGCATCAATAATTATCTAAATCTTTGCTACAACATATGTTTGTCTTTGATCATTGCTTCATATTTAGTTTTATTTCATTCAGTTTACAATCTTTATCACCATATCATCTTATCATTATTTTACTAACTATTTTGTGCAATCAATTTGAGTTTATCACTCCAATCCGTGTGGATTTGACACTCAATACTTATCACTTTATTACTTGTGCGATGTATATACTAGCTCTAATTGTGCATACTATATTTTACGCATCACCATTCAATCACCACTCTACAGTCGATTTCTAATATCAATCTTGACTTGTTCTTCTATCACGAATTCTCAAATAAACATATGCCATGATGAATGGCTAGAATCTCTGCTAGTACCGACTGACCAAGACCAACTGGGCATGAGAAGGAGAATAACAATGTTCCTTTGTTATCCATGAGTAATCCCCCTATTACCACTAGCACTTCCATCACTCTTCATGGCTCCATCAGTATTGAGTTTAAGGAACCCTTGAGGCAGAGGTTGCCAAGCTAAGATAATTGGACCCCCCAGTCTCGATTGAAGCAAAACAAGCAAAGGTTCAGCAATAATGTCCTCCACAGAGATGGGTACTGACGGCATCAAAGCTTTAAACCACCATGCCAGTCGCGTCTTCATAAGGAAGAAGAGTTGTGATTCATCTAATGCAGCCTTTTAAAAACGACGTCATTACGGAAAAGCCAGATCGACCAAATGGTTGAGAAAGGTATTAGTGACCAGAATTGGGAATCAACATTGTCTGACTGAAATCCAAACCACGATGAGAAAAACATATCTGGAGCCTTCGGCCGAACTGTGATTATCCTCCAATACATGCACAATTTCATCCATAACCTCCAAGCAATGTCACAATAAAAGAACAGGTGATCAGAAAATTCTGGAGCCGAATTGCACATCGTGCATAGAGCATTTGAGCTTAGAGAGATCCCTCTTTTACCTAGTTCCACTTTAACCGGAACACGACCATGGAACACACGCCAAATGAATGCTTCAACTTTTAATGGAGCTAAAACCAATCCATACTATCTTTTTCCAATTAATGGTCGAAAGAGACCAGGGGTATAAAAGATTAACAATTGATTTACAAGAGAAAACACCACTCCCCGACTTCCCCAACAACTCCAATCCCTCTCCATGTTACCAACTTTGAAACTATTGAGAAGCTGGCAAAACTGATTCCATTGCGGAACCTCCCAGTGAAATAAGTCTATTCGAAGTTGAATATTCCAATCCCAAAACAAATTACCTTTGCTGCCAAAGCCGGAAATCACTCCCGATATGTTTCGTGCTAAGGTGAAAATTCTAGGGAATTTCTCACTCAAAGAGGGGGGGGGGGGGGAGCAAATCTAGCAATCATACCAAAAATTTGATAGAATCCCCGTCAGCTACCTTCAGAGTCAGGTTGCTGCGAATCACATTTCCAATTTCATCTTGTCCATGAAAGGATTTGATAATCAATCTCCATTGCCCAGAAAGAGAGGGTAAACTAGCTAGAGGGGAGGAGAGCCGAGGCTTCATACTTATAGTTGCGGGAAAGAACATTTCTCCAAAGGCCATTTCGTCATTGCCAAATCTCCAAGGTCATTTTCCTAGAAGAGCTCGATTCATTATATTGAGGTCAATTACACCAAGACCCCCTCCGAAATTGGGGAACAAACTTTGGACCATTTACCCAATGAATACACCTCCGATCCTCATTACCTCCCCAAAAAAATTTGACATTAATTGGGGTAAGCCGATGATAAACCGAGTTCGGCAACCTGAAAAGGGACAAATAGTAAATTGGGAGGCAAGATAGGACATATTTTAGTAAGGTCAACCTGCCAGCAAAGGAAAGGAACATCATCTTCTAGCTCGAAAGTTTCTGGGTGACTTTTGAAACAATAGGATCCCATAAAGAAGCGGAATTTCTTTTTGCACCCAATGGAAGAACCAGATAAATCGAGGGGACTGAGCCGACAGAGCATCCAATCGAGTTAGCCACGAGGAAATCTGTGATTCACTAGTATTAATGCCGAAAAGTTTGCTTTTAGAAATATTAATTTGCAGACTAGAAGCAAGCTTGAAGACCTTAATAACCCTTTTAATATTGCAAACTTCACGTTCCGAAGGACCACAGAAAATTATGAGGTCATCCGCGAATTGAAGATGGGATACACAAGTAGAACAGAATCCATTGACAATAACAAAACTTGAGAATAATCCATACTGAACAAATTTATTTATCATCAAGCTAAGAGCTTCCCCAACCAAGTTAAACATGGGGAAGAGTGAACAACCTTGTTTGAGCCCTTTAGATATCCTGAGGCGATTGGTGGGAGACCCATTCACCAGCACCGAAATAAAAACGATAGATATACACTGAAAAAATTCAACGACACCACTGTTTGTCGAATCCACATTTCTCCATAACCAAGATTAAATCCCCCAATCCACCGAATCATAAGCTTTCTTGAAATCGATCTTGAATGTGACTTCGCTTAAACCACTTTTAATTTTATGGTCAATTACTTCATTAGCAATTAACGAACAATCCAAGATTTGCATGCAGACTGAAATTCACTAAGGATGTTGCCAATGTAGACCTACAACCTATTGGCTAATACTTTGGAAAGAATTTTGTATATGCTCCCCACAATACTAATCGGTCGGAACTCATCCAAAGAGCCAGGATTTAATTTCTTCGAGATTAGAGTAATAAAAGAATGATTGACGTTGTCTTCCCAATTTCGGTGGTAATAAAAATCTTCAAAGAATTTAAGGAGGTCCTATTTTAATAAGCCCAATATTTTTTGAAAAAGCCCAGGTTGAACCCGTCAGGACCAGGGGCTCTACTTTCATTAGAAGAGCAAATGGCCCTATAAATTTATTCCTTAGAGAATTTGGCCTCAAGGATTTGACCTTTCTCAAAAGAATGGTAAAATTAAGGTTCAAATTCTCTACTCCTAAAGCCACCTTCCTATAATATGCCTTATTGAAGTGCTCCAAAATAACATCCTTAATTGTTGGTAGATCTAAAATTTTAAAACCCCCTTACAGAGAAAGGGGATGGAATTAACTCGATTACGAGCCGATGTAACCAACTAAAAAAATCGAGTATTTTTTATCACCATCCAAGAACCACATGATACGAGATTTCTGGTGCCAAGCGCTTTTTTCATTTCTGATTAACTTCCATAATTCAGCTCTTAATTACCCAATCCTCGTCCTTAAGGAGGAATCCACCAGGTCTATTTGCAATTTAGATTCCATTGCTTCCTTTTATGTTTCAGCATTATTTTTATTTTTTTATGCTTTAGCATTTTGATTGTCTATAAATAATATTTTGTTTTCTTTATGCAGATGCTACACATGGAGAGTATTGAGGCTATGTGTTGCGAGTTTTGAAGAAAATGGTGAAATCGAAAGTAAAAAAGCCCATTCATTCTTTGGATATTCTTGGGCATTTAACTTAAAATAGTGGTGGGGTCTTTTTGAATTTTAAAAAAGAAACCCTACCCATAATCATTGCCTTCAATCCATTATTCACACACTGTCTCTTCCTCCAAGCCGCCACTTGTCTCTTTTCACCACTTTCCTACATTCCCATCACATCCCCTTTCTTTGTCCATAAAGCCTTCCCTCCCAAATCTCCAAACCTCTCCATCTGCCACTAAAAAATAAAACCCTAAAAAAATAACTCACATCTCTCTTAAATCCATCATCAATTTGTTTTTTCCATTTCACCCATTTTCTTTAAGCTTTCAACGCATCTGGTTCTTAAAACTCTCATTTTTTACCTTGCTTTGCTGTTCAAACATATCCTCCAAGAACTAACTAACAATGGTGCATTGAAAAAATATTTCCCACGGCGCTGGTGTTCCTCGGCCACCTTCACCATCACTCGTCCTCATTGAGAAATTTTACAAACATGTATGGTATCTGCTCCTCCAAAATCGAATCCTTAGCCCTGAGCAAGGATTCAAACTCTAACTTTCACCACAACTTGGTTTGATGAATAGACCATAACCATCATAGCGAAACATAATTGGGAGGAGTTTTTCAAGCAACAAAATATCATCGTTGTTACACTAATCAAGGAATTTTACACCCATCTTATCAACCCTACTACCATAGCAGTTTTTATATGGAGCGATTTTATTCAATTTTCTACTGATGTCATTAATGATTTCTTTGGAATAGTGGCTGAACTTGATGAACACACACCATTTGCAAGAGCAGCGACTGATGCCATTGATGATCAGGTTCTACAATATTTGTGTGTACCGGGCACATAATGGATCAGGTCGGCTAATAACTGCCATTCGGTGAAATGAATCTATCTCAAGCTAAAAGAAAAACTCTAGAATTGCTTTATGAAGACAAGGCTTATGCCCACCACACACCAAACCACTATCTCTAGGTAGCAAATGCTTATGTAGCATTCTATTATGATGGATCGACACATCAATGTGGGTAAATTGATTTTAACGCTATTTATGTCAGAGTGAAGAATAAGAAAACAAGTCCACTCACATTCCCTTGCTTGATAACATCTATATGTCATTGACAAGGTGTGTTTGACGATGATTTAGATGAAACTTGGGAGAAAAAGAAGGGAATCAAGCCAGATCAAGTGCCTTCCTTGAAGGGGCTTGTCAATGATGCCCTAGCACCTACAATGGACAATCCAACTACTGTGGACTTGTTGATTGGCTATTTGTATCTTTTCTTTGCTTATATTCAAGAGAGGGATACAACCATAACTTCACTCTTCAAGGAATTATTACCTAACACCACTATTGCATTCTCGCTTTTCCTTACCCAGTTATTTGCGGTTGCCCCTGAAATAGCTCATCCAGTTGATGATCCAATGCACGCTGAAGCACAACAGCCTCTACCACTAAACACAGACCTCTTTGCCATGCTGCACTTGTTAGCTATAGTGCCCTAGGGCCTATTATATGGACATGATATTTTGATTATCAAATTTATTATTATAATAAATATGCATGGTTTTGTATCCTTGAATATTATTATTATTCAAAATATCCCTAATCAATTGCTATTGTGGGAACAATAATAAGATAAGATAAGTGTGAAGTTTGATAGATATTCATTAGATGAATATGTAAATGAGATTCAAATCAAAATCATATATGTATTTGTTGAGAACAAATATTAAGATCGACTCATCTTAAGATTAATACATGGATTAAAGTTATTAATTAATCTTCAAACAGTTGTGACATTAAATCCTTAGACTTGGAATTATTACGGTTCTGAACATGATGACTATTATGTTTTGACATAGTCAAACATCATTTTTGATCGGGCAATTATAAAGGTTATGCTTGAACATACTAAGGAATCATGTAGTGAGATGTGAGTAATTAAGATGAAATTTATCCCTCTTAACATAAGAGAGATATCTCTAGGCCCCTCGATGATTTAGAATGAGAAATGCATGACCATACTCAAATGAGTTGATAGATATCAATGTCATTTGTTTAGCCAATTTAATTGGGCATCGAGAAAATAAAGATAGAAAGATATAAGGTTAACATTTTCCATGCCTTATATTCTATCAAGATATCGTGAGATAAAAAGATTATGACATAAACTGAATTAAGGTTGTCTCGGATTATGAGCTGTTCATTTAACTTGGGTAGTCATAATGTCTTGCTAGAGGCCAGTTATGACTTGTAGGATAAAATGTGATTTTATCTACTGCCAATGTTAATTGAACCTGTAAGGTCGCACACTAAGAATGGATAAGAAAAGTTGTGGTTTTTACTCTCAATAATAAATTTAAGATAATGAGATTATTTTAAATTATATTGTTAAAGATTATTTATTCGAATTTGAAGAAGTTCAATTCGTATTCTTGTGAAAAAATATTTTATTTATTTTATTATTTTTCCAAAAATAATATTAAATAAATAATATTATTAACTAATCTCATCATATAAATTTGGTTAGATTTAAATTCCTTATTGGATAAGGAATATGTTTTATTATTTATTTTAGATAAATAATAATATTAAATAAATTGCATCATCAATATTTTGGTTGAATTTAAATTCCTCATCAGATAAAGGAATTTGCTATAAATTATAATTTATTTAAAAGAGTTTAATTAGATTATAATAGTAAACTCAATCTAACCCTAATCATGTCATATATATATGTATCTATGCCAAGGGTTTTGCTTACTTGAGTTTTTCCACTAGCCACCAAAAACTACAAAATTTATGTTTTTCGAAATTAGAGAGGAACTAGCATTTCAATAGTCATTCTTTGTCTATTTGCGTGTGGATATGTAATGCCCTAAAAACTAGTCTAGTCGAAATTAGGTTCCGGCGATTGGAAACCCTACACTGTAAAAGTTTGAATATTGTATTGACTTTGACCCTGTGGTTAATTGCATTGATACTGGACTCTAATTGTGTCGACTTATCGTTTGGGGACCTTATTGAATCTATTGAAAGTTATTTAGTGACTAAATTGAGAAAATTACAAGTCTGGTGGTCTAAGTATAAATCATTGAAAGTCAAGGGACTAACCTTATGATTAGCCTCTCTCCATGATTAATCATCCCATATGTGGGATAATTTGATGAGATTCCTTCATTTGAAGGAAAACTCTCGATCACTAAAGGCTATTGGAATGAGATTGGAAAACTTACTAGAGTGTTGTAAGAACTTTGGTTGTTATCTTCTTCCTTAAATTCCTAAGCAAGAACCTCCATTGCTAAGCTTTTCAAATCTTGAGTTTGTTCCCACTGAATAGCTACCAGTTGGGTAAGATGAACTTCCCAAACAATTGTTTGAATCCATGGATATATTGAGTCTAATTTCAAGTTGTAGTTATGGAGCCTTTAGGCTAAATTCAAGATTTTAGAACCTTAATCCATGGAAATCCTATAGTTGACAGCTATTTCTAATTTGATTATTGATTTTGATATTATTGTATTGGTTCTAACAATTCCTATTGATTTTACCTAGCTCAAGAATTGGAGAATAATCATCCATCATCTCCATCAAAAGCAAGGAACAAAGGAATCACAATCCGAGAGCGGTAGGAGCATTGGAATTGAGGTGAGTGTAGTCGGAGTCTCAGAATTAAGCTAGGTGCCTTTTTTTTTGATTCTGTAACACCCCTTCCCGGTCTGGTAAAGAACCAGGTCAAAAAGTGTTATCGGAACTTATTCAGGGATCAGAAGATGGAATCAGAGTTTAGAACTTGTTTGGGATATCTTACTAGTCATCCTTAAAGCTTATCGAACTTATTCATTACTAGTCTTATTAGAATTGGGGTTAATTTTAATTTTTTTCAAATTTAGGGACTACATCGTAAACTTTAAAAATTAGCGATCCTAGTCCGAATCCTTTATTACCAACTTGCCATTAAACTTACCAATTATTAATATGTGAAGTTTCGTCACTATCGGATATCGTTTACCTAATCAATTAAGCTATATGACTTTAGTGACCATTTTGTAAACTATCCAAAACTTCTCTTTATTCTTTATAATAGAATTAACTAACACCGTATCGATACCCTAGGGGACATATCGATACACTATGCCTAATTTTAGATTTCCAAATTCGAAGGACGTCAAGCCCGTACCGATACAGCTAAGCCCGTATCGATACCAGTTGATTGCGTTGACCCCGTATCGATATCGATATGCTATAAAATCATATCAATACCAATTTTCAAAACAAATTCAAGTGACCAAAATCCGTAGCAATACGCCTCAACCCGTAATGATACGCCTTGTTCCTTAAGCCAAATTTATGCCTAACCGTATCGATACGCCATCACCCGTATTGATACGCCCTGACCTATAATGACAAAATTTCGCTGCTTTTTATTCGATTTTCCTATCTAAACGTTATCCAAATTTTACTAGAACGTTATAAATCCATATTTTTAACAGCATATAAAATTTTAGGCTGTTTCGAATTCATTTACTAGGATTTTACCTTTTTGTGCATTAAAGCTGATTTTAGCTAGGTTGCTAAGTCCTAAACACACCAAAATGCACATACATCACCTAGACACTACCAAGCTTATAAAAACGTACCAAAATAGGTCATTGCAACTTATCTAGTCTTATGCCACCTTACTAGGAGTTCGAAAACAAAGTAAACATACATATGCTTGCGGAGTGAGTGACTTGCAACCGTAAACTACACGATCGATGTTCGGAAAGCTTTAGGATCCTAAAATGCATGTGACACATATATGTTAGGCTTACATAGCATAGTGAGGTAGTCATAACAATCGTAAAGCAATTAAGTGACATGAATGACATAGTATGGTCATGAATAACATAGCATTATACTCAAATATCATAATTACACTATTAATCACATAAGTCTCATGCTTAAGTCATTTATCATGCTTTCACATAATCATGGCAAAACTTAACACATATTAATTCCCTTGGACAATGTAACAAATGGATACGCGGATTCCCTTTTACATTTCACATATATCGGAAAATAGGCCGTAGCCACATATACGAAAAATAGGCCGTAGCCTTGAGCCGTAGCTCCAGATAGTATCCCTTACACAATCCATCCTTATCTCCCCCACATATAGGCCGTAGCACCGGACCGTAGTCCAATCCCTTACTTATACGAGCTCAAATAACCCAATGGCATGCTAATTGTATCCAAAACTCACAAATGTCCAAGGTTACACATATTTCATAAATATAACTTACCTTTATGCTCGTAGGTCATAGCTTATCAGAACCAGAATTGAGCCTTAGCTCCTTATAACGGATCATATCATATACGTACCATATCATAACAAATTCATAGCTTATTCATATCGGATTCACATATAGCATACTCATAGCATATTCATATCGGATTCACATATAGCATATTCATAGCATATTCATATCAGATTCACATATAGCATATTCATATCGGATTCATGTATAGCATATTCATAACATATTCATATCGGATTCACATATAACATACTCATAGCATATTCATATCGGTCTCACGTATAGCATATTCATAGCATATTCATATCAGATTCACATATAGCATATTTCAAACATAGTACATGAACTTACCCATATCAACCGTATCGAAGACTTACCATGCTAGCCATTAGCATCCACACATGTTTGCTCTATGTGAGCCTTTAAACAAAACTCAATTATAACATAAACGAATGCAACAGGATAAACGAATGCAACATGATGGCTCCTTGCCTATCCCTTGACACTACTACACTTACCTTGATTACGAGGTTCTCGGATTACAACTCCGTTGTCCCTAGCTTCCTTTAGAGATGACAAGGGATCATTCTCCACTATTTAAGCTAGCACAAAGTTAGAAGTTATATTAGAATTAGATCTAAAGATTCAAAAACATATTTCAAGCTTGCCAAAGCTTGTAAACAACATTAGAATAGTGAAATTAGCCTTCTAATCCATGGGCTTCTATTTGAACATTAGGAACCTAATCTCGAAATCAAACTTTAAGGAATCATGGAATCATCAAATTAGCTTAGGGGTTTTACTCACCGAATTGTAGGCTTTCAAACAGTGTATCAAAGTTGAACAAAGGTCAAGGATGGAACCGATGTGCTTGCTTATCTTGAGCTTGAAGACGAAAATGGTGGCGTGTACTTAGTGAAAGATGAGGGTTGTGTTTTGATGTTCAGGAGGTTCAAGGAACAAGAAGAAAACTTTCTTTTGCTTTATTTAAAAACCCCTTAATCTCCCTTAATCATTTCCCACCTATTTCTTGGCCAATAAGATGATTTCTTTAAGACAAGGGTTTGCTCAATCCAATGGCCAATGCTTTTCCACCCTTTGACTATTGACAAAAGTCACATTTTCTGATGGTTCTCACGTGAAGAAGGCAAGCTAGAAAATGACTTAGCACCTTGCTTCCTATTTCCTTTAATTTGAGCTTCAAACAGATTCAAGACAGGGGACCCGTATCGATACACTCATGGCCGTATCGATACACTCTCACTAAAACATGTAAGTTAGTTATTGGCAGTTAGATCATATCAATACAAGCTTGATCGTATCGATACGCCTAGCTCAGAATGTTCAATTTGGCTTTGAATTTTATACAAGGAAGACTTAAACTATTCAAATGGGACCAATATGTGATTTCATTATAAAGGAAGGGTATAAAGGTTAACTATTACAACATTTTGCATATTGGATTCAAAATTTCCGATCATCGGAACCAAATTTTGACTAGGCCGATTTTAGGGATGTGACAATTCTCCCCTTAAGAAAATATGTCCTCAAATTTTCACATCAAGAGAAGAGGTGTGGGTATTGCTTTTTCATGGTTTCTTCAGGTTCCCACGTTGCCTCTTCAATCGAGTGGCTTCTCCAAAGAACCTTCACTAAGGGCACAGACTTGTTACGAAGTCTCTTAACCTCTCATGCGAGGATCTGCACATGTTCTTCCTCGTACGTCAGATTGGATTGAATTTCCATAGATTCCAGCTCGATCACGTAGGAAGGATCCGACCGGTACTTGCGTAACATAGATACATAGAAGACGTCGTGAGTCTGATTTAACTCCTCAGGGAGGGCTAACCGGTACGCCACAGGCCTAACTTTTTTGATCACTTCGAACGGGCCAATGAAATGAGGACTTAACTTCCCCTTTTTTCCAAAACAAAGGTTCTTCTTCCATGAAGACACTTTGAGGAAGACATTCTCACCAACCTCGTACTAGATTTCTCTTCTCTTCAAATCAGCATAGGACTTATGTTGGTCGAAGGCAGCCTTAAGTCAATCATGAATAATGGTTATCCTTTCTTCAATTTCCCGAAGTAAGTTAGGACCTAGCATCTTGCCTTCACCGAGTTCGGTCCAGCAAAGAGGAGTTTTACATCTCCTTCCATATATAGTTTTGTACGGAGCTATTTGGATTGAAGCTTGGTAAATGTTGTTGTAAGCAAATTCAACCAAGGGTAAGGATTTCTCCCACATATCCCCAAAGTCGATAACACAGGCTCGAAGCATATCTTCCAGAATCTACAAGGAAGAATCAGAATTCATATTGGTTACTTATACTCACGAATCGAATGAAGATATAAATAAGGTTACCTGAATAACCCTTTCAGATTAACCGTCGGTTTGAGGATAGAAAATAGTGCTTAGGTGCACTCGAGTTCTTAAAGCCTCTTGCAGGGTTCTCTAAAACTGAGATGCAAATCGTGGATCACAATCGAAATTGATAGATAGTGGAACTCAGTGTAAACATATGACTTTGTGGATGTATAGCTCCACGAGCTTAGGCAAACTGAGGTCCATTCTTACTAGAAGAAAATGGTCAGACTTAGTGAATAGGTCCATAATGACCCAAATAGCATAATTCCTCTTTGGAGTCACATGTAGACCACATACGAAGTCCATCATGATATGCTCCCATTTCCACTGTAGAAGCTCGATAGGCTGCAGAAGAACAATAGCCACCTTGTGCTCGGCTTTGACTCATTGGCAAGTCAAACACCTAGTCACAAAGTCCGTGATCTCATTCTTTATAACAGACCACCAATATAGCTGTTTTAGATCTTTGTGCATCTTGATAGCTCTCGGATGAATAGAGAAATGGCTAGAATGAGCTTCACTTAGAATCTGATTCCGAAGATCATTATCTTCGGGCACACAGATACGGTTGCGGAAACATAACAAGCCTTCAAAATTCATAGAAAAGTCAGGATCTGTGTTATCCTTGACCTTAGCAATGAGAGGTTGCAACTCTTCATTATTTTCTTGGAGTGCTTTGATTTGGGATACAATGGTTGACTAGACTCTCAATTCGACCAACAACTTACCATGCTTCCTAAGTCGAAAATGAACGTTCAAATGTCTCGTAGAGGGAGTAGGTTTTTGGCTAAGAGCATCAGCTATGATATTGGCTTTATTAGGATGGCAATCAATAACCAAGTCGTAATCTTTCAAAAGTTTCATCCACCTACGCAGGTGGAGATTCGACTCTTTCTGGGTCAAAAGATACTTCAAACTTTTTTGATCAGTGTACAAATAACACTTTTCACCATACATATAATGTCTCCAAATCTTCAAGACGAAAACAACAATAGCTAATTCCAGATCATGTGTCGGATAGTTCAGCTCGTGCGGTTTGAGCTGACGTGAGGCATAGGCAATGGCTTTTCCTTCTTGCATTAATACACAGCCTAATCCCAGGTGGGATTGTTGTCACTTGATTTTCACCTTCGTTTTAGTTGTTTAGTATTGTTGTAGTGTTATACTAATAATATGGTTAATATGTTTAGTAGTAAATATTATTGTTACTGATAATATAGTTGGGTGTCATATGGTATATAGTAACATAGTTGATGTATTAAAGTTGTAAATATTAATGTTAGTATTAGAGTTTTTTAGGTGACATATACTTAGCGTGTTATAATTAGTATAATGTTAGATAGAATTAACATAGGTTATGGTTAGTAGTTAATATAATAAGTTATCAAAACCCAAAAAATAATAAGATAGATAGCCCATTCAAATTAAAAAGATCCATTAGATTTAAAACACTAAATAGAGTCCATTAATTAAATAACATGCCCATTCTTGTTATACATACCAAGGACAAATCGGCCCAACAAAACAAAACCCTAATACCATCTTTATCATCTAGCGCAGTTGAAGCAGGACCGTTGGATCAAGGGGAAGATCCAACGGCACAGATCGCGTCAGCTAAGGAATGGTATAACACCGCACTCAACATAGCCGTTCGATCAGGATGCTATCCAATGGCTCAGATCGCTTCGAGGTGTTCACGCGGATCACCACTCGAGCGAGGCAGCCACACGCACAACATTTCAGCTTCGGCTGATCACTTCATCTTCTCCGATGTGTCATTCACCCGATTGTTCCTTGCCGGAACCGTTCAAATCATCAAAAACATACAAATAGAAGAACAAAAAGAGGTTAAATCCTTAAATTGGGGCAGATGTAATTTAGGATGAAATCAATAAGGATTAAAATCCCTAGCCAGAAAAATCAGAAGCAAAATAGGAAGGGATAATCCCTAATTCAAAGACCTAGCGAGAATCAAACTACAATTAGATATACAAAAGGAAATTCAGAACCAAAGCAAAAGACCAGAATCCCCAAATCGATGCCATGGCAAAAATCAAGCAATCAGAGGGGAAGAAATCGGGGATTTAAGCTTAAGATTTAGGCAACTATTGTACTATAAATATCACTGTAAATTATTGTAACAGGACAATACCACATTTACAAAGAAATCACAGATATCAAAAAACACTCTAGCATTCGGAAGTTGTAGGAGCAGGCAATTTGTAACCAGTGTTTGAAAGCCATAAAGAGAAGCAAGTTATGGTAAAATTTTTCTATCTATTTACTTTTTGTTTCGATTTAAATAAATAAAATGAGTTATTTTTACCTTTTTTCGTTTGAAACGCTGTTGCAATTCGATCTCCAGAGAAAAATGCAAATTTGAAGTCATCGTAATCTGGAAAATCTGGGTTTTTTTTGGGAAATTCGTCGCCGGCAATGGCGGCCGACTCTGGTGGAAGGCAGCCAGCACGACGGATGTTCATCGTGTTCTTCATAAAATGAAGAATATGATGAACTCGTCAAAGAATTTAAAGAATGGGCGTTTTGATCTGTTTGGTTGAATAAGGATAAAAGGAAACCTGTTATAATTTTAGCTATTTATAGTGACCCGTTTGACCCGACCTGAACTGGGATATAACCGTGCCTTTCTTTCCCGGATCTCGTGCCACAGTTTTTCAGTTTTCAATTTTGTCCTTTTTCTTTTCAATTCGGCACCTAATTTTAAGATTGTTTTCAAATTGACCTCCATATTTTACTCTCTTTCAATTTAGTCCCTAATTTAGATTTTCTATTTTTCTTAAAATATATAAAAAATCCTTTTTCTTTATCTAATTTTAAGTAATTACTTAATTAATTAATTATTTTTTGTCTTTTATGCAAATATTTGTAAGAAAAACCTTAGGATTAAGGACATAAAACCTAGAATAGAGATATGTATGTTGTAGAATATTTTTCATTTTCAATAAAATACACTTAATTATATTTAACCTTTAATAATTAAAAGGAATGTGTCGTATCAAACAAGAATGACGGGTTAGCGCCAAGAGTGTTGGTGGTGATTAGAGTTCATTTCCCAGATGATAAGGCCGTTAAAATAGATTTACATTCATTTTACGGACAAATAAATCAAAATTTTGTGAACTTGCAAATTCCAATTTTAAAAATGCTGTTGAAATTAATTAAGGTACCAATTTTTGGGCATTGTAGGGGTGCTAATCCTTCCCCATACGTAATCGATCTCTGAACCTATTTTCTCTTGTTTTTCGTGGACAAAAATGTAATTTTGATAAATAAAACATTTTATCAAAATACCCTTTTCAAAAAGATTGGTGGCGACTCCGTGATTTTATAAAGTTTTCTAAAACGTCAAAACCTTCTTAAAAAAGGGTTGCGACAGCTTGGCAACTCTGCCGGGGATCATTTTGTTTTAAAAAAAAAACAAAAGAGGGGCATGCCATGAATTGCTTTCAAAATGTTTTTAGAAAAGGAATTTGCAAGTTCACAAAGGTTTCAATTTATTCGTCTGTTTAATGAATGTAATTCTATTTTACGCATTTAAAAAATTGTTGCAAACAAGCTCTATTCTCGAGCTCTACCCAATTGTTAAGTGAAGGGAAAATGCTTCGCTCATGTCAGAATATTGATTCTCCGTATGAGCCTAGTAAGTACCTTCGGGGTTCATATGCCTCATGTCTTCGTAAGGATACTGATTCTTCGAGAAGACATAAGAAGTGAGTCATCTTGAGTTGAACTTCGCTTGTTTGAAGTCTATAATTGGTGAGAACTAGGGGTCTTGCTACCTTAAGTACGGGACAACAAGGACAGCTCGGGTACCTTTTAAAACTCAACCGTTTGAGAACTTAGAGCCTACCCCAATAGAGCCATGCAGAAAATTTAGGGTTTTAGGTAATAAAGGGAGACATATCTTGGAGTATTGGAATGCGCTACCCAGAATTGTTTGTGAAACTATACTCCGTGTTTTCTTGATTCTAATCTTTGTTCCCCTTGTCTTGTTTTTTTGCATAACCATTCATGCCACATCATTACATATTTAGAAGGGGTTGATTCTCAAAATCATTGCTCAAATTTGAAAAGCTCTTGTTATGGATGGAAGAATTTTGAAAAGTGAAGATGAGAATATAAAGGTCCAACATTGGTCCGACGTGAATCAGCGAACATTTGGAGACAGTCTAGTAGCTGATCATGAGACAAAGACTTCAGAATATGCCCACATCAGCATCAAGCAGAACAATGTGCTAGAAGTGCAGAAAATCTGGGAGCACTTTGATTATGAGACTAAGCAGTTGTTCCATGAAGTCTACGATGACATAGTCTATCTCTTGTACGCGAAGGTCGATGAACAGCTTTTGAAAGCCTTGGTTCAATTCTAGAATTCGGGATATTGCTGCTTCATTTTTAATAAAGAAGACATGACGCCTACATTTGAAGAGTACTTAGCCCTTTTCAACTTGTGCAAAGTGAAGAAGAAGTAGGTCTATGCCAAGCCTCCTAAAAACAAAAACCCACACGAAAAGCTTAAGGCGTTCGCCGGTATAAGTGATGGTTGGGTCAAGGGGTTGATATAGAAGAGAGGAGGGAGCTTTAATTTCCCTTGGTCAAGCATCAAAAATATAATTTTAATCCACTCCGACAAGGAAAAGAGAGTTGATCTCATAGCCATTGCAATTTATGGTTTAGTCATCTTTTTGAGGGTTCTATGAAACATTGATGTAGCACTACTTGATTTCCTGGAACAACTAAAGAGAGGAGTCAATCCAGTACTAGCTGTGCTTTCTGAAACCTTCATCTCCCTTAATGCTTGTCGAAAAGTTGAAAGTGTCCGTTTTGGAGGGTGTGCTCTGCTTCTACAAGTTTGGGCCCTCAACCATTTCTAGAAGTGTCTGACATTAGCTTTATCAAATGTGTTTTCCCTGAACTTCTCACCTCTTCGAAAATTTTTGGCAAAAGAGTGGCCTGTTATTAAGAAGAACAAATGGATTGATATATTCAAGGATCGTCGTGAAGAGGACATCAGATGGAGGGTTCCTTGGATGGGCTACACCAAAGTCCTATATAAATGTGGAGATTTCAACTTCCTAATGCTGTTAGGTTTGTGGGGAGAAATTGGATGTGCCCCTTTGCTAGTTTCTCGTCAGTTTGGGTCCCGACAGTTCATCCCATTCAATATCGATCTTGGCTCATCAAAATTCGAGTTCCAAGAAGAGTTCAGACAGAAGGTTCAAACAATCAGTGATGCATGGAACCATTGTTATCACATGAAGCTAGAATCTGATAGTCACTGCATGTACACCCCGAACTATGACATTTGGAGGCATGCGATAATGAATGACAAAGGCATAACGCCTATATCTGGGTGAGCTAAGTCTCTAGAGGAACACTTAAAGGTAGTCCCTACATAAGCTGACATCTTGAGAGAATAATTAAGAAGGGCTAAGCTGGAGATAGAAGCCTTACAAGAGCATAACCAGAGGGACAAGTTTGAGTCAGACCTAAATGTTGAAAAATATAAAGTGGAGACAAAACAAGGAGTGAAGTTGTATGAAGACCTAGAAAAGAAGTTTGAAATCCAAAGAGTTGACTTCCTTAAGCTGCAGACTACTGTTAGGAATGCTGATATGAGAAAGACTTTTGAACAGTGGAAGCAAGAAATCAAATTTGCTATAGGAAAAGAAAAGGAACGAGGAAGGCGCGAGGTCGAGAAATATAGACGAGCTCTTGCTGAAGAAAAGAAGAAGAGTAAGTCGGCAACTGAGAATAGAAATGGCAAGCGGGTCCAAGAAAGTGTGGCTGCATGGAAAATGAAGGCCCATGACAACAAGATTCGCTTATTTGAGTTACAGAAGGCATATGACCAGACCAGTGTGAAGTTAAAGCAGAGTCAACTTGTGTTGTTAAGTTACAAGCTAAGATAGATGATCTGAACCACTCGTTGCACAGACTTCAAAACCAACACACCTATATTAAGCTTCAGGCCTGTCTAAGCGAGAATGATACCTTGAAGAAACAGGTTGAGGGAATGGATAACATCATCCAGGAATATAGGACAAAGATCTTGGTCCTTGAATACATCGCTGAGGGAGGTAATGGCTACTAGTTCACTCGTCTTAGGGACATGGCTAGAAGATTCCAAGAACGAGATGAATTTGATAGGACTGTCATGACCTAAGTACAAGATGTGGCTCGACACGTGTGATGCTAGCCACTGAAGCTGCATCTCTTCGTTAGTATGTTAAGCCAGCAGGAGAACTAGGACCGAGGCTTATGTGGCTCATTGAAGAAATCAAAGAACTAGGAGTTCATGCTGAAAAGTATTTGTAAATAAAATGAGATGTAATATGGACCATTTTATATCCAATAAAAGGGTTGTTTCTTGAGAAATTGTTTCATGGAATTGATGGCCCTTCACTTGCATTCATGCATTTCATTCTTTTGTGTTTAATAGTTTTTCCTTGCATTAGTGCTTACATTTGTGCATGCATACATGACATAACAATAATCTAACTTAAATAAAAATGACAGAACATCAAAATAGCAAAAACAAATCACAAGTACGGTACCCAGTTTCATGTCAGAGCAATGGAAGGCAGAGTGATGGCCTTAGAAAGCATCCACAAGAGTACCTAGGATAGGTTAGATAAGCTGGAGACATATATGAAGCAACAGATGGAGTTGGTTCACCAAAAGACGATTGGTTCAATTGCAGCCATGCTAGGTTTTAAGGACCCTGATGTAGTGGAAACTGGTGAAGAAGCAAATGTTGTGCCAAAATTTCAGGGGATGGCCTTTGTTCAACCAAAAATATAAAGGGAAACTCAATCGTCTAAGGTTAAAATTTCCCTACATGTTGTTGAGGAAGTCATTGAGGTGCCTGATCTCGATGAAATTGCTGACAAAGTGAAAGCTGAGAAGAAATGGGAGGATCGCTATGAGAAATTGGAAGAAATGATTAAATCTTTCCAAGAAGGAGGTATATATAGAGGAATGGATGCCAAGGATTTAAGCTTAGTGACTGATCTGGTAGTACCACCAAAGTTCAAAGTTCTTGACTTTGAAAAATACAATAGAACGACATGCCCTACAACACATCTAACTATGTATTGCAGGAAGATGTCAATGTATCTGGAGAATGAGAAGCTTCTTATCCATTTCTTCCAAGACAATCTAGTAGGGTCAGCTGCGCGCTGGTATACGCAGCTAAGTCGAATTAACATCAAATCATGGAAAGATCTGTCCAAAGTCTTCAGTGAGCAGTACAAGCATGTTTCAGCATGGTACCAAATCATTTGGTTCTGCAGGGATTGGAACAAAAGCACCATGAGAGCTTCTGCCAATACGCGCAGAGATGGAGGGATGTAGTTGCCCAAGTCCAGCCGCTATTACTGGAAAGTGAGATCACCCCGATGTTCGTGGAGACATTAAAGGGATCTTTCTATGATCATATGCTCAACCATGCCACAAAGAGTTTTACAAACATTCTTATAAATGGAGAATTGATACTTACGACAATGAAAAATGGAAGATTGGATAGTGGGGAAACTAAGAAACCCTATAAAAAAAGAGACAATAAAGTTAATGCTGCTAATGTCTATAATCTCAGTTACTCGAAGGGGGTAGTCTTCAACAAACCTAATGTCTCGACAACAACTCCAATAGTCACAAATCCTCTAAAAGAAGAATGAAGATATCAAGGGAGCTCAAAACCATATTTTCCTTCTATTATGATGACATACGCATAATTGTTTGCTGAATTAATCAAATCCAGATGGTGCTGCCAAGACATGTCCCTTCGTTCTCACCACCATATCCACAATGGTATGATGAGAAGGTACAATGTGAGTATCATGCAGGAGTTAGGGGACATACCATTGAAAATTGTACTGCATTCAAAAGGGTGGTAGATAACTTAAGAAAATCGGGGATGCTATCATTTGATACGTTGGAAGATAAAGGAAATCCCCTACCAAATCATCAAAAGGTAGGAGTGAATGCAATCATTGAGGAGGAAGATAAGGTGGTTTAGGAATGTGTTGCTGAAGTTAGAGGTCCCATGAAGTGGATATGGGCTCAAATGGTGGCAGTAGGGATGCTGGAAGAAGGAGCCCATAAATTGAATAACGAGAATGAATCGTATTGTGAGTACCACATGAAGGAAGGACATGAGACTGATTGTTGCTTGGAGTTTAAGAAACTAATTCAGGCAAGATGAATAAGAAAGAACTTGAGTTCTTTGGAAAAGAAGACAAGGAATGCTTGTTGGATGTATGTGCATCAGATGAGTCATCCTCTAGAAGAGATTATATTGGAATGAAGCCTTTAGCTATTAAGGCTAAAACAAGAGTTGGTGAGCCAGCAAGGAGTGTGACTCCATGGCTCATAACTAAAACACCAACACCATTTCCCTACAAGGATAGCAGACAGGTCCCTTGGGATTACGCTTGTACGGTGGCAGCTTAGGGAGAAACATCTGTTCAGGGGAAAGAAGAACTAGTCAATGAGGTGAGCCATTTCACAAGGAGTGGAAGGCTCTATTCCCAGCCAATAATAGAGGATAGAGATGCGGCACAAAGAAAAACTATTGCTGAAGAGCCTGAAAAAGAAGACAACAAAGATTTCTTCAAGGAAAAATCGACAACATTTCATGAGCCTGTAAAGGAATCAGAGGCTCAAGAATTTTTGAAGATTTTAAAACATAGTGAATACAGTGTCGTGGAGCAACTCCACAAGCTTCTAGCTCGAATTTCTATGCTTTCGTTGCTACTAAGCTCTGAGGGCCACCGTAAGGCCTTATTAAAGATTTTGAACCAGACATTTGTACCAAAAGAGATCACAACTAAAAAGATGGATATATTAGTCAGTAACATTGCTATTAACAACTTCATCTCATTTAACGATGAAGAAATACTAGGTGAAGGAACAAGACTTTGCAAAGCTTTGCACATCACCACCAGATGTAAGGGGCATAAGTTACTAGGTGTTCTAATTGATAATAGACCAGTGCTGAATGTTATACCATTAACCACACTGAAAAACCTACCAATAGATAGTTTTCATATGAGAGCTTACCAAAATACGGTTAGAGCGTTTGATGGAACTTAGAAGGATGTGTTGGGGGAAAAATGAGGTGCCTTTACAAATTGGACCAACGACCTTCAATGTTGAATTTGTGGTTATGGATATATGACCTAGCTATAGTTGCCTACTTGGGCGTCCGTGGATCCACGCAGCAAGAATGGTCCCATCTACCTTATACTAGAAGTTGAAGTATGTGATCGATGGTTAACTAATAACTGTCGGTGCAGAGGAGGAAATCATTGCATCAATAACCATTGATGCACCCTTTATCGAGATCGATGAGGGTGTGCTCGAGTGTCATTTCAAGACATTAGAGCTTGTCAATGCAACCTTTTTCACTGAAGGGAGTAAGGTGCCAGAACCTGAATTGTCAATCTATGTGAAGATGTAGGTAAAGCAAACGCTTGGGAAAGGAGCTGAAATCGGAAAAAGATTTGGAATGAGACATCAAAGAAGGTTGTATCCTATAGTAATCCTGGCGAAAAAGGATTTGTTCGGTTTGGGCTTCAAGCCCAACAAATGGCAAAGAAGGGCAGAAATATAAAAACATCAAGATAAGAGAAGTGCTAGATTGAAGGGAGAGGAAATTGAGTGGGAACCGATGACTTTCCCTCCTTTGAACCATAACTTTATATCTGGAGGTATGCTGGATCCAAATACCTCAGCCAGTGAAGAAGGAAAAGAAGAGAGCACTCTATGTGAAGCATTTGAAAAACTGAGTATCAATGCTGTGATGGAAAACGGGGAAGAGAGCCAGTACTTGTCAATGATCCGCCCTTGCTCCGTGCTTGACAATTGGACTGCTGAAGAAATTCCTATAGTCTTTAAGACGTATTCAGAGTAATTCTCAAAACCAACCTCTTTTCTCCAGGCCTAGAGATAATAGGGGATCTTATGTAAAAGGCCTATGTCAAAATTTTAATTTGAAATTCAATAAAAGATGCATTCCCTTAAATCTTGTGTGGCAAACTTTCTTTTCATAAATAAACCAAAACCATAAAACCATGAAAGATTAAAAGTATAAAAAACATTCCATTCATTTTGTTTTTTTTCGTTGTATATATCTTTTGCCTATTCCCTTTTCAGGTTTTCAGATATCATTGACATAAATGAATCCGAGTATGACTTCAAGGTTGACTTTGAATTGCCTCTGTGCTCGGAAGAAGTTAGAAATATTGACGACGAGGAAGAATATGATGTACCCAATGATATGCTCAGAATGGTAGAAGGAGAGGAAAAGTAGATTCTACCACATAAAAAGGAAATTGAAATATTAAACCTCGGTACCGCAGAAGAAAAACGAGAGGTGAAGATTGGTATTACAATTTCAGCAAAAATTAGACAAAGTCTAATTGAGCTTTTGAAAGAATTCAAGGATATATTCACTTGGTCGTGTGTTAGGGCACATGATGATATTGGAAGAAAAGAAAAGGCGATATATTACTTGAGCAAGAAATTCACTAACTGTGAAACATATATTCGTCGATTGAAAAACTATGTTGTGCGCTTGTCTAAGTAGTTAGAAGATTGAGACAATATATGCTTTATCACGTTACGTGGCTAATCTCGAAGTTGGATCCACTAAAGTTCATGATGGAGGCACCGACTTTATCAAGAAGGTTAGCATGTTGGCAAATGTTATTGTTAGAATTTGATATCCAGTATGTGATCCAAAAAGCAATAAAAGGAAGTGCCAAAGCTAACTTTTTGGAAAAACATGCTTGTGATGATTATGAAGCATTGAATTTTAATTTCCCTGATGAAGATTTGATGTGTATCACAGAGGATGATGAGGTTTCGGCAGAATCTTGGGTTATGAACTTTGATGGTGCAACAAATGCGTTAGGGCGAGGTATAGGGGCAGTTTTGGTTTTGCCGGAAGGAAATTATTACCTTTTTACCAGTCTTTTGAAATTCTTCTGCACTAATAACATGGCAGATTAAGAAAGGCCATACAGAAAAAAATTCGTACCCTAAGAGTCTTTGGGGATTCCTCGTTGGTCATTTATCAAATATGTGGTGAATGGGAGACGAAAGATGCAAAGTTGGTGGTGTACCACATGTTGGTCATTGAGTTGACCAAAGAATTTGATGAGATCACTTTCAAGTATCTTCAAGAGAAGACAACCAAATGGTTGATGCTTTAGCCACTTTAGCCGCCATGTTTAAGGTAAATAAGGGTTCAGATGTGGTGCCCATCAAATTATGTATGCTAGATTCCCCAGCCCATCTTATAACGTGGAATAAGAAATGGATGGATTGCCCTAGTATCATGATATCTTACAATATGTAAAATTCCATCAATACCCGCCACAAGCTACAGAGAATGAAAAGAAAATGATCTGGAAAATGGCATCAGGGTATGTTCTTGATGGAGATATTTTATACAAGAAAAGTCGTGATCAAGTGCTTCTTAGATGTGTGGGGGCAAAAGAGGCTCAATTAATTGTGAAAGAAGTTCATGGAGGAATTTGTGGAACCCATCCTAGTGGTTTCACCATGGCCAGAAGGATCATGCGACTGGGATATTATTGGTCAACCATGGAAGGTGATTGCATAAACTATTCTCGCAAATGCCACAAGTGCCAAGTATATGCTAATAAGGTTCATGTGCCGCCTCATCCTCTTCATGTTATGACAGCCCCTTGGCCATTTTCCTTTTGGGGCATTGATGTCATTGGTCAGATTCACCCTAAGGCATCAAATGGGCATCGTTTTATCCTGGTAGCCATTGATTATTTCACGAAGTGGGTGGAAGCAACCTCGTATGCAATTGTCACCAGATCTATGGTTTGCAAGTTTTTTAAAAAAGGAAATCATTTGTCGATACTGCTTGCTTGAAAGTATAATCACCGATAATGCTTCAAATTTGAACAATAGGATGATAAGTGGGGTCTGTGAGCAGTTCAATGTCAAACATCATAATTTTGTGGTTTATCGCCCGAAGATGAATGGGGCAGTGGAGGCTGCAAATCAGAACATTAAGAAGATAATTGCAAAAATGACTAATACCTATAAGGATTGGCATAAGAAGCTGTCGTTTGCCTTATACGCTTATCGAACTACAGTAAGAACTTCCACTGGGGCAACACCTTTCTCATTGTTATATGGAATAGAAGCAGTGTTACCTATTAAGGTTGAAATACCATCGCTCCGTGTCTTAATGGAAGCAAAGTTGGAAGAAGCAGAATAGGTTCAAGCAAGATATGATCAACTGAAGTTAATTGAAGAGAAAAGACTGAAACACTGTGTCATGGGAAAACGTACCAGAGGAGGATGATAAGGGCTCATGAGAAGAAAGTTCACCCAAGAGAGTTCAAAGAAGGGTGTTTGGTGTTGAGTAAGAAACTGCAAATCCAAAGCGATACTCGAGGAAAATGGGCACCGAATCGAGAAGGACCTTACATTGTGACAAAGGTTTTCAGGAGGAGCATTAATTTTAGCCGAAAGGGATGGAGATGAACTCCAGAACCCAATAAATTCAGATTCAGTAAAAAAGTATTATGTTTGAAAAAAAAGAAAAAAGAAAAATGAAAGAAAAAAAGCAAAATAAAGAAAAGAAAAGAAAAGAAAAGAAAAGAAAAGAAATAAAAAGAAAAGAAAAGAAAAGAAAAGAAAAAGGGGGTTCAAAATGAAAATCTACAAAGGACGTTTTGAAACCAAAGGAGGATTTGAGTTAAAAACCCATAAAGGGCAGCTCAGATAGTTTGCAAAAGTGGTCATTCCACAAATCAATCTTGGGGTGTGGTACCTAGAAGTTTCATATCTTTTTGCATAATCACTATCTTCAGGGTCTGCTCAGCATAGAGGACATTCAAGGCATCTTATGAAGTCATGACAAAAGGAGTTTTGGTTTTCTGATATCTGAATATCTTTTCTTTTCCTTGTAATTTCTTTTTGTGTTTGCCACAACACTAATAAATTTTGTTCTATAGACCTCTTCTTTCCTTCTTTGACATCTTTCCATAAAGCATCTTGCATTGAAATGAGAATTAAAGTTTGACATCACTTGAAATATTCATAAGATTTTTGAGCATTACTTTGGAGTTTGTCTAGAAGGGTATTGGAACTATGAGGTATTCGATGGTCAAATTTGGAGCTTAGGGTATAAAGAGCATCGAAACTTATAAAGAAATTCAAGATGGAAATAGGTTTTGCTACAAACCCCGGTGGAAAACCTCAAAAGATGCTTTGACTTTGCTTTAAGGAAGCATGTTGCAAAACAGAGTTCCTTACATAAGATATTCTGCTTTCTACAACAATGAGAACAATTTTACAGACATGGGAGGAAAAGCTAAAGATATGAGACATTGGGAGAGCAACAAGATTCTAGGAAGCTTGTCACTAGATATTGATGTATCAACTACAACGATAACAAAGTGTTGAAGAATACGAGGATAAAGTCAGTCCTTCCAACCAGAAGTACAAGATAACTCAATTGAGTGAGCAAATGTGCAAAGATCATAAGAAGCAAGGAGAAGCCAAGAATGAGAATAGTAAAACAAAAGTGATGGAGATGACTATCTATAATTATTTAGTCAATCATCAAAGCATACAGTCATACATTAATGATGGAAAACCGATTCATTCCCCATATCCCCATGGACTTTCGCTCTTAGGTGTTCTCGCAACAAAGAATTTCTCTATTTGAAAAATCAAGGCAGAAGTTGCAGGAAAGGATGAATGTATTGTCTAAGGTAATGTGAATCCATGACGTGGCATGGACGATGAAGGGGTTAAGAGTGGACAATGGTGAATATTATTTTCCAAGGAATAGACGATGGAATTTTAACAACAAGAAATTGGTGAAGCCAACTAGTATTGAAGGATGAGTTTTTGCAAACTTTCTTAGTGCAAAGCCATCTAGTATAAGAAATGAAAAGAAAACATACTGGCATTTCTGATGGATGGGCCAAAACAAACACTCACCATCTATTGCTAGAGTTGAGAAAATGTTTGAGATGATATAATCTGAGGTTACCAGAGCTACACAGTTTTCTTCTATTTTTCTTAGGAAAATGTTAAGAAAACAAGCAAAAAACAAAACATGCATTCATGACTAGGCATCCCTAGGGGCATATGCATCTTATTTGGATCATTTGCATTTGCTTTGACATAATAGAACCTGCCTATCTGTTCGGGCATTTGGAGAATGGAACCTATTTATCTATTCGAGCATGAGGAGAATAGAACTCGCCTATCCAATCAGGCATTTGGAGAATAGAACCTACTTATCTATTTGAGCATAAGGAGAATAGAACCTGCCTATCCGTTTGGGCATTTGAAGAATGGAACCTGTTATCTATTCGAGCATGAGGAGAATAGAACCCGCCTATTCATTCGGGCATTTGGAGAATGGAACCTGCTTATCTATTCGAGCATGAGGAGAATACAACCTGCCTATCTATTTAGGCATTTGAAGAATAGAACCTGCTCATCCGTTCGGGCATTTAGAGACTGGAATCTGCCTATCTATTCGAGCATGAAGAGAATAGAATCCTCCTATCTAGTTAGGCACAAGAAGAATAGAACCCACATGTCTTCTCAGGCCTTAACGGTTTGGTAATTGGTGAAAATCAGTGTCTTTTTTTCTTTGCTCTATTCTTGTTTCACCGGAATGACCAAAGAGGGGCAGCTGTTGTCACTTGATTTTCACTTTCGTTTTAGTTGTTTAGTATTATTGTAGTGTTATACTGATATTATGGTTAATATGTTTAGTAGTAAATATTAATGTTACTGATAATATAGTTAGGTGTCATGTGGTATATAGTAACATAGTTTGTGTATTAAAGTTGTAAATATTAATGTTAGTATTAGAGTTGTTTGCGTGAAATATACTTAGTGCGTTATAATTAGTATAATGTTAGATAGAATTAACATAGGTTATGGTTAGTAGTTAATAAAATAAGTTATGAAAACCCAAAAAATAATAAGATAGATATCCTATTCAAATAAAAAAGATCTATTAAATTTAAAACACTAAATAGAGTCAATTAATTAAATTACATGCTCATTATTGTTATACATAGCAAAGACTAATCGACCCAACAAAAGTAAACCCTAAGTACCCTAATGGCATCTTTATCATCTTGCGCAGCTAAAGCAGGACCGTTGGATCGAGGGGCAGATCCAACGACACAGATCGCATCAGCTAAGGAATGGTATAACACCACACTCAACATAACCGTTCGATCAGGATGCTATCCAACGGCTTAGATCGCTTCGAGGTGTTCATGCGGATCACCACTCACGCGTGGCAGCCACGCGCACGACGTTTCAGCTTCGACCAATCAGTTCATCTTCTCCGATGTGTCATTCGCTCCGATTGTTCCTCGCCGGCGCCATTTGAATCATTAGAAACATACAAACATAAGAACAAAATGGGTTAAATCCCTAAATTAGGGCAGAAGCAATTCAAAATGAAATTGACAGGCATTAAAAATCCCTAATTCAAAGCCCTAGCTGGAAAAATCAGAAGCAAAAAGAGAAGGGATAATCCCTAATTCAAAGCCTTAGTGAGAATCAAG
The DNA here is from genome assembly GCA_019671005.1 of Hibiscus mutabilis. NCBI lineage: Eukaryota > Viridiplantae > Streptophyta > Magnoliopsida > Malvales > Malvaceae > Hibiscus > Hibiscus mutabilis. The sequence goes on along the minus strand of CM033711.1, from coordinate 57,662,613 downwards.
CTACAATTGGATATGCAAAAGGCAATTCAGAACCAAAGCAAAAGGCAAGAATCCCCAAATCGGTGACATGGCAAAAATCAAGCAATCAGAGGGGAAGAAATCAGGGATTTAAGCTTAATATTTAGGCAACTATTGTACTATAAATAGCACTATAAATCATTGTAACAGGACAGGACCACATTTATAGAGAAATCACATATATCAATAAACACTATAGCATTCGAAAGTTGTAGGAGCATGCAATTTGTAATCAGCGTTCGAAAGCAATAAAGAGAAATAAGTTCTGGTAAATTTTTTCTATCTATTTACTTTTTGTTTCGATTTTAATAAAGAAAATGATTTGTTTTTACCTTTGTTTTCGTTTGAAACACTTTGCAATTCGATCTCGATGTAACTCCGGAGAAAAAAATACAAATTTGAAGTCATCGAAATCTGGAAAATCTGGGTTTTTTCTGGGAAATTTGCCGTCGGTAACGGCAGCCGGCACTGGTGCAAGGCGGCCGGCACAGCAGATGTTCATCGTGTTCTTCATAAAATAAAGAACACGATGAAGTCGACAGAGAATTTAAAGAAGGGGCGTTTTGATATGTTTGGGTGAATAAGCATAAAATGAAATCTGTTATAATTTTAGCTATTTATAGTGACCCGTTTGACCTGACCTGAACCCGGATATAACCTGCGCCTTTCTTTCCTGGATCTCGTGCCACAACTCTTCAGTTTTCAATTGTTTCAATTTTATCCTTTTTTCTTTTCAATTCGACACCTAATTTTTAGATTGCTTTCAAATTAACCTCCACATTTTACTTTCTTTCAATTTAGTCCCTAATTCAGATTTTCTATTTTTCTTAAAATATATAAAAATCCTTTTTCTTTATTTAATTTTAAGTAATTACTTAGTTATTTATTTATTTAATTAATTATTTATTTTTTGTCTTTTATGCAAATATTTGTATGCAAAACCTTAGGATTAAGGACTTAAAACCTAGAATAGAGACATGTATGTTGTAAAATATTCTTCCCTTTCAATAAAATACACTTAATTATATTTAACCCTTAATAATTAAAAGGAATGTAGACACTTCTTTAGGACTATTCACTACTTAGACTTTAATTAAAATTCATTAACACATATAATTTTCCTGTGAATTTGTTAAAAAGTGAAAACTTAATTAACTATCAAACAGGAATGACGGGTTAGCGCCAGGTTTATTGACGGTGATTAGAGTTCATTTCCCAGGTGATAAGGCCATTAAAATAGATTTACATTTATTTTACGGACAAATAAATCAAAATTTTGTGAACTTGCAAATTTCAGTTTTAAAAATGCTTTTGAAATCAATTAAGGTACCAATTTTTGGGCGTTGTGGGGGTGCTAATCCTTCCTCTTACGTAATCGACCCCTAAACATGTTTTCTCTTATTTTTCATGGACCAAAATGTAATTTTGATAAATAAAACGTTTTATCAAAAATACCCTTGTTTTAAAAGTGATCCGATCACACTTTTTTTCAAAAAGATTCGTGGTGACTCTGTGATTTTATAAAGTTTTCCAAAACGTCAAAACCTACCTATAAAAAGGGTTGTGACAAGGATGCATCTCTATACACAGTGAAGTCTTTACCCGACTTAGGTTGCACCAAAATATGAGCATTAGTAGAAACTTGCTTAAGTTGATCAAAACTCTTTTGCTGATCTACTGTCCACACAAAATGAGTGTCCTTATGGAGAAGCTTCATCAATGGTGCAACAATTAGTGAGAACCCTTTAACGAATCTACGGTAGTAGCCTGTAAGGCCCACAAAACTACAAACTTCTCCAACATTCTACGGAGGAATCCAATCAAGGATTGCTTTAATCTTCTTTGGGTCAACTTGTATTCCCGCAAAAGAGATCACATGGCCAAGGAAGAATACTTCGAATAGCCAGAATTCACATTTGATGAACTTGGCATATAGTTCACGGAGAGTTTGAAGCACAATCTAGAGAAGTTCTTCCTGAGCAGTGTCATCTTTTGAATTGATCAGAATATCATCTATGAACACCACCATGAATTTATCTAGATAAGGCCAGAACACACGATTCATCAAGTCCATAAAGGTTGTAGGTGCATTCGTAAGCCCGAATAGCATTACTAGGAATTCATAGTGGCCGTATCTAGTACGAAAGGCAGTCTTTGGAACATCAGACTCATTCACTAGCATTTGATAGTACCCAGATAGAAGGTCTATCTTTGAGAAGACAAAAACATCTTTCAATTGATCAAAAAGGTCATCGGTCCTAGGAAACAAGCACTTGTTCTTGATTGTCGCCTTGTTTAACTGACGATAGTCAATGCATTAGCGCATCGATCCATCTTTCTTCTTAACGAATAACACCATTGCTCCCCAGGGTGAGGAACTCAGTCGGATGAACCCTTTATCCAAAAGGTCTTGGATTTGAGACTTTAGTTCTCTTAACTCCATCAGGGCTATTCTATACGGAGTAATAGAAACTAGAGTAGTCCCAGGTTGCACTTCTATCTTGAATTCCACTTCACGGGTGGGAGGGAGTCCCAGAAGTTCATCGGGAAACACATCGGAAAACTCTTTCACTATGGGCACATTCTCGAGCTTTGGATCTTCTTTAGACTCTATGGCAGACATAAGAGTCTTCTTAGGCTCGGATTTGGATTTCATCAAGGTTATGCTTTCCTTACTGAGTCCACGAAGATATAACTTCTTCTTATAACAGTCCACCCACGCTTGGTGTTCAGCTAGCCAATCGAGGCCTAGGATGAGGTCGAACTCATGAAATGGCAAGGCCATCAGATTGGCCGGAAATGGGATCCCTTGGATCCTCAAAGGACAAGCTTTACAAACCCATCGAATAACCACACTATCACCTAACAGATTAGAAACAACCATCTCAGAAGCAACATGTTCAGATTCTAAAGAGTGCGTAGAGCTCAGATCTATTAAAGCATAAACATGATCAGAATATAGTTCCATTATACATGCAATCACATTAAAATCATCCTCCTGCTCACGACCCCGAACATGATACATCTGGGTTGAAGTTTGAGGGCCACAACTAGCTGGATGGGCATTGGTGTTGCGAGGTCTCCCTCTAGACCCAGACTGCATCTGCTTTGCTCCTCTCTCCTTATTAGGATTATTCTGAGAAGCCACGGTAGTAGGGGCATTTGAATTTTGTGGACACTATCTGATGAAGTGGCCAGATTCACCACAAAGATAGCACGATCCAAATTGTTTATGACACTGCCCTGGGTGCCTCTTCTGGCAGAAGTTACACTGAGGAATCTGAGAACCCTTTGCAGAACCAGCCGTACTATCCATTGAAGCTATACAAACAACCAATGTTCCTACAGACTAGAATTGTGGCACATAGCCAGATCGTGGAAACTGCTAAATAGTGGCAGACTTCTGGTCCTACTGCCTTCCTTTCTTCTGTAGCATATGAAGCTTTGCATCATCATAGAATCTCTTATTAGATCGGGCTTGATTCATTTTCCTTTTTTCAGAAGCCTTTTGGGAGGCTTCAGTAGAAATGGCTCGGTTGACAAGCATTTGGAAGTCTTCTATCTCCAAAGTAACGAAGAAGGGACGTATTTCATCACAGAGGCCGTCAATGAACATTCGACACTTCTCTTTTTCTGTATGGATAATCTTAGTACCATATCTTGCGTACTTGCTGAAGTCGTGGATATACTGCTCTACGAATCTTCCCCCTTGTCTTAAATAGAAGAATCTCTTACACCTTTCAGCGATATAATGGTTACTGATGTACATTTTGCAGAACTCTTGAAGGAAGAAGTCCCATGTAATCCTCTGCTTAGGCATGGTTGTCACGGTGTCCTACTAACTCTGTACTTCTTTGGCGATCAAAGCCAAGGCACATTCTAGCTTATGCTCCTCGGGGCACTTCATCTGTTCATTCAGCACTTTCAAAGTATTCTCCAGCTAATATTATCTGATTTCAGGATTGTCCAGGTCCTGGCCGGTGAATGTGTAAACCTGATATTGATTAAGCTTGTCGATAGAGGCTAGGGAAATAGACTAAGTTGCCTCAGCAGGCTGAGGGAGCGGTTCTTGTCTAAGGGACACGACCACTTGCTTGATCATATCGGCCATTGACATAAAATACTCCTACTAAGCTATAGACATCGAAAGAGGGTGAGGTGGGCCATTTTGCCCAACTTGTTCAAGCCTGGCTTTGACCCTCAGATTATCTCCCTGAGTCGAAGAGGAGCTGGGGTTTGGTTCATTAACAACACGTCTATTAGTAGGTCCAGACATTTTCAGATCTAAGTACACAGAAAGATTGAATCATGTAAGCTGCAAGTCACAAATATCATAAACAAATAACTCTTCGGTGGCATAAGTATATTGTAATACCCCTTTCCCGATCTTGTAGAAAACCGAGTCAAAAAGTGTTATCGGAACTTATTCGGGGATTGAAAGGCAAAATCAGAGTTAGAAACTAGTTCGGGACATCTTACTAGTCATCCTTAAAGCTTATCGAACTTATTCGTTACTAGTTTTATTAGAATTGGGGTTAATTTTAATCTTTTTCAAATTTAGGGACTAGATCGTAACTTTAGAAATTAGCAATCCTAGTCCAAATACTTTATTACCAACTTGTAATTAAACTTACCAATTATTAATTTGTGAAGTTTTGTTACTATCGGATATCGTTTACCTAATCAATTAAGCTATATGACTTTAGTGACCATTTTGTAAACTGTCCAAAACTTCTCTTTATTCTTTATAACAGAATTAACTAACACCGTATTGATACCCTAGGGGCCGTATCGATAGGCTAAGCCTAATTTTAGATTTACAGATTCAGAGGACGTTAAGACCGTACCGATACAGCTAAGCCCGTACCGATACCAGTTGAATGCGTTGACCCCGTATCGATACGCTATAAGACCGTATCGATACCATTTTTCAAACAAAATTCTAGTGACCAAAATCTGTACTGATACGCCCCAAACCGTATCGATACGCCTTGGTCCTTAATCCAAATTTATGGCTAACCGTACCGATACGCCATCACCCGTATTGATTTTCCCTGACCCATAATGACATAATTTTGCTAGTTTTTATTCGATTTACCCATCCAAACATTATCCAAAATTTACCATAACGTTATAAATCCATATTTTTAATAGCATATAAAATTTTAGGATGTTCCGAATTTATTTACTAGGATTTTACCTTTTCGTGTATTAAAGCTAATTTTAGCTAGGTTGCTAAGTCCAAAACACACCAAAAAATGCACATACATCACCTAGACACTACCAGGCTTATACAAACGTGCCAAAATAGGTCATTGCAATTTATCTAGTCTTATGCCACCTTACTAGGAGTTTGGAAACAAAGTAAACATACATATGCTTTCGGAGTAAGTGACTTGCAATCGCAAACTACATGATCGATGTCCGGAAAGCTTTAGGATCCTAAAATGCATGAGACACATATATGTTAGGCTTATATAGCCTAGTGAGGTAGTCATAACAATCGTAAAACAATTAAGTGACATGAATGGCATAGTATGGTCATGAATAACATAGCATTATACTCAAATATCATAATTACACTATTAATCACATAAGTCTCATGCTTAAGCCATTTATCATGCTTTCATATAATCATGGCAAAACTCAACACATATTAGTTCCCTTGGACAATCTAACAAATGGATACACGGATTCCCCTTTACACCACACATATATAAAAAATATGCCGTAGCCACATATAACAAAAAATAGGCCATAGCCTTGAGCCGTAGCTCTGGATAGTATTCGTTACACAAACTATCCTTATCTCCCCCATATATAGGCCGTAGCCCCGGACTGTAGTCCAATCCCTTACTTATACGAGCTCAAATAACCCTATGGCATGCCAATTGTATCTAAAACTCACAAATGTCCAAGTTTGCACATATTTCATCATATGACTTACCTTTATGCCCGTAGGCCATAGCTTATCGGAATTGGAATTGAGCCTTAGATCCTTATAACAGATCATATCATATACGTACCATATCATAAGATATTCATAGCATATTCATATCGGATTCACATATAGCTTATTCATAGCATATTCATATCATATTCACATATAGCATATTCATAGAATATTCGTATCGAATTCACATATAGCATATTCATAGCATATTCATGTATAACATATTCATAGCATATTCATATCAAATTCACATATAGCATACTCATAGCATATTCATATCAGATTCACGTATAGCATATTCATATCAAATTCACGTATAGCATATTCATATCAGATTCACGTATATTATACTCATATCAGATTCATATCAGATTCACTTATAGTATATTCATATCAGATTCACGTATAGCATATTCATAGCATATTCATATTGGATTCACATATAGCATATTCATATCATATTCACATATAGCATATTCATAGCATATTCATATCGGATTCACATATAGCATATTTCAAACATAGTACATGAACTTACCCATATCAACCATATCGAAGACTTACCATGCTAGCCATTAGCATCCACACATGTTTGCTCTATGTGAGCCTTTAAATAAAACACAATTATAACATAAATGGATGCAATAGGATGGCTCCTTGCCTATCCCTTGACACTACTACACTTACCTTGATTACGAGGTTCTCGGATTGCAACTCCGTTGTGCCTAGCTTCCTTTAGAGATGACAAGGGATCCTTCTCCACTATTTGAGGTAGCACAAAATTAGGAATTACATTAGAATTTAATCTAAATATTCGAAAACATATTTCAAGCTTGTCAAAGCTTGTAAACATCATTAGAATAGTGAAATTAGCCTCATAATCCATGGGCTTCTATTTGAGCATTAGGAACCTAATATCGAAATTAAACCTTAAGGAATTATGGAATCATCAAATTAGCTTAGGGGTTTTACTCACCGAATTATAGGCTTTCAAATGGTGTATCAAAGTTGAACAAGGGTCAAGGATGGATCCGATGTGCTTGTTTATCTTGAGCTTGAAGATGAAAATGGTGGTGTGTGCTTAGTGAAAGACGGGAGTTGTGTTTTGATGTTTGGGAGGTTCAAGCAACAAGATGAAAACGTTCTTTTGCTTTTTTAAAACCCCCCTTAATCTCCCTTAATCATTTCCTACCTATTTCTTGGCCAATAAGATGATTTCCTTAAGACAAGGGTTTGCTCAATCCAATGGCCAATGTTTTTCTACCCTTTGACTATTGACAAAAGTCACCTTTTTTGATGGTTCTCACGTGAAGGAGGCAAGATAGGAGGTGACTCAGCACCTTGCTTCCTATTTCCTTTAATTTGAGCTTCAAATAGATTTGAAATAAGGGACACGTATCGATATGCTTTCGCTAAAACAGGTAAGTTAGTTATTAGCAGTTAGATCGTATCAATACTGACTTGACCATATCGGTACGTCTAGCTCAGAATTTGCAATTTGGCTTTGAATTTCATACAAGGAAGACTTAAACTATTCAAATGGGACCAATATGTAATTTCATTATAAATGAAGGGTACAAAGGTCAACTATTACAACATTTTGCACATCGGATTCAAAATTTCCAATCATCGGAATCAAATTCCGACTAGGCTGATTTTAGGGATGTGGTAGATTCTATTTATATTAAATGTTGTATAACTAAAATTGTGTCTAAAGAAAATCGCATCAAATCTCATAGGGGATTATGTTGGTAAGCATTGGTAAGTAATTGCATCAAATTATCGTCCATTGAAATGTTGCTAATATCATGGTTGTCATCGAGGAATTGAAGTAATCATTGAATATTGGTATTGACATTGAAATAGTTATTGTTATAGATATTGTTATTGTCATTGTTATTGTTATTTAGGATGGAAATGAACATTGGATCATTCACATCGAAATATTGCTCATTGACATTGATATTGGAATTAGTGACCATTGCGACTGATGTTGAAAACATCGGTTATTGATATTGTTATTGAAATATTGAACGTTGATATGGTTACCGAACCTTGGATTCGAAAGGACATTGGATACAATTAGCATGCCATAGAATTCACGAGGTCATTGGTGCGGGTGGACTACAGTCCTTGGATATGGCCTTTATATTGGCGAGGCAAAAGGATGTTGTGATATTGGTCATTTGGCGAGGTAGAGGGAATAGACCATTCATTGATTTGGTGAGGCGTAGGAATTCACGTATCCACTATCTTGATTCAAACCAAGGATTAATAATGAACATGATACAATTGTTATCGAATATGAATCATTGTATTGATATTGTTAAAGCATGAATTGATATACACTTCATTGTTTTGCTATTGTTTATGACTACCTCACTAGGCAAAATATGCCTAATGCATCTCATCTCATGCATTTCAGGTTAAGGAAGTCATTGGTGCTAGATCAGAGCTAGTTGGAGGTTTTGGCGAGTCTTCACATGGCTAAAGTAATGTATATTGCCTCTATGAACTCCTAGAATGGTGGCAAAGTAGTTAGACTAGTCGCTTATAGCTCTTTCATGGCATGTATATTGCTTGTGGTATGTATAAGCCTTAAGGGCCCTAAATGACCTTCTAAGTTTTGCTAAAAGTGACAAAATTGGTATAAATAGCTTAAGAAAGTGAAAACTTAGTAAATGGACTCATTTTGGCATGCTAGTAGATTATAGTGTTTTAATGTTGCTGGTAAAATTTCATTGAATTTGGGTATTGTTTGATATCTTAAATTGATTATAAACAAAAAAATCTGTCATTTTAGTGTAGGGCGTATTGATACGGGTATGCATATTTGGGCGTGGTTAACCCTGGTCAACATGGCATATAGATACATCAAAGGGTGTATCGATATTAAAAGTTAACATTGGAAATGGTTTGTGAAAATTGCATCGATACGGTTTCATGGTGTATCGAAATAGGTAAACACATATTGATATGGTTAGAGCTGTATCGATATGGGTTTTGGTCACTGGAATATGATAAATTATATTCCATGCTTTTGCGTATCGATATGGATAAATGCGTATCAATACGGGCTCATTGACTCTTAACTGTTTTAACGGTCATGACACAGGCGTATCGGTATGGCCTTACGATTACCGATACCGATACAGGTAAATTAGTTTTAAAATAATTGGGATGAGTTTGAAACACTGCATATTGGTCACTGATTATTGTATAGCTCAATTGATGAGGTAAATGAATCTATTTTGATATGAAAAATTGCATGCTTGTTAATTAAGGACTGGATTTCACTATGGTATTATTAATTACTGTATAGGACGTTTAAATGTTGTATTTACAAATTAGTCCCTAAAACTTGAAAAAGTTTAAAATTGGTCCTAAACTGATAAACATAGCTTCCAATTGGACTATTGAATTTAGTAAACTATTAATGTATGGTTTACTAAGTATGAATTCATTAAATTACGGTATTGATTAAAAAATTATTGCACCATTCATTGTTTGCTTATCGATAGCATACTCTGACCTGGTTTTCGACTAGACCGGGAAGAGGATGTTACATTTGTGGTATAAAAGCTCAGAGTTTAGCCGATTCGAGGACTAAACTAAAGCCTATTGTATTTTTATTGTGTTACCATACCACCTACAGGTTGTTTATTGTGTATATAGTGACTTTTCGACTAATACGATCTCTTTATGATATAGTTATGTTAGAAACTAACGAAGCTCACATAAACAAGCCTGCTACTGGCTCCTCGACACATGGTGAGGAGATAAGGGGGAGATCCACCGAATCCACCTAATCCCCTACCTCAGAATGTGGAGCCAGAAGTGTCGACTTCTCAGGCCGAATGTTATCAGAACATGACTGACATGTTCAAGCATTTTATGACTGCTATGAAAGCTGAGCAAGCTATACAACCCACCTGTTGTCCAATACGCTCGGGCTCCTATTGACAAGCTTTTGCAACATCGAGCTTATATTTTTACTGGTCAGGATGATGACAATCTTGAGATTGCCGAATACTAGTTGGACAACACCTTGAGGATATTGAATAAACAATTATAGTGCTCGAATGATTATAAGCTAGAGTGTGCCCTTGCATTGCTTACTGATGAGGCACTTTAGTTGTGGGAAACCATTACCCTTACAGTCTCTGAAAAAACTATTGCATGGGAGTTCTTTCTTAATGAATTCCGAAAGAAGTATATCAGCGAGTTTTATCTCACAAAAAGGTGCAACATCTTTCTCCATCTTAAGCAAGGTAGATGACCTACTGAGCAATATGTTCATGATTTCTGCAAGTACTATAGATATGGTGCTAAGTATATCAGGAAGGAGGAAGAGAAGTCTAGGATGTTCATTGCCGGGCTTAGTGACGAGCTACACCCTATGTTCACAGCATTGGGCATCACTAATTTTTAAGATCTCGTGAATCGAGTCAAAGCTACTAAAGCAACACAGAAAGCCCAAAGGACCGATGGGTTGGGCAAATCTGAAAAGAGGTTTCGAGATGATTCACGACCTCCCAAGTGGAACAAGAAGGTCAAGTATCAAGGCCCTAAAGAAAATGTGTACCCACAACCTTCCTGTTCATGGAACATTGAGAAGACTCAGACTATGACACAGACTTTTGCTAAGACGGCTTTACTTGAAAGCACTAGAGGGCTCAAATTGAAGCTCTTAGTATCTTGTTTGAAACTATTGTTAGAACCGACATCCAGCAGGCCAATGTCGCAAGCAATCCGGAGCTTGTTACTATTATGGCGAACAAGGCCATTTTATCCGAGATTATCCTCTCAATGCCACCAAATCCATTGCCATATCAGCTACTGTTGCCTCCCTTACTCAATCTTTCTGAGGTAAGGGATTGAGGTAAGAATCATCAGAAGCTATATGGAGACCTAGTGGCTCGGGAAAACCATCGAATAGACAAGAATCGAAGGCACCTGTTCAGATGTACCATGTAAGGAGTAGGGAGGAGGAGGATGAACCTAACGTCATTACATATACCATTGAATTGTATTCATATTCCTTATATGCATTGATTGAGGTTGGTTCTACTCATTCCTTTATAAGTAGTGTGTTAGTTAAATAGCATAGAATGTCCTCTAAACCTATAGAATCAAGAATTTCTATAATTAATCCATTGGGTGATTATGTCACCGTGAGCTTTGTATGTAAGAATTGTCCTTTAGTGATTCAAGGGATTCCATTTTTGGCCGATCTATTGACCCTACCAATCTATGAGTTTGATGTCATACTAGGTTTGGGTTGTCTTAGTACACATCAAGCTTGGGTAGATTTTAGTAAGAGGAAGTTGAATCTTCAAAGTCTTGGCAATGAGAGTAATGCTTTGATGAATTCCTAAAACTCTTCATTGTATGCTTTAACATTGGAAGCCAAGGATGAGCCTCGATTGTTAGACATCGAACTATGTGTGAATTTCCTGATGTTTTCCCTGATAAGCTTCCGAGTTTACCTCCAATCTATGAAGTAGAGTTTGGTATTGAAGTACAACCTAGGACTGCTCAGTTTTCATTGCACCACATCGAATGGCAGTTCGAGCTGAAAAAGTTAAAAGCACAGATTCATGATCTACTTGATAAAGGCTTTATCCAACTGAGTTCCTCACCATTGGGAGCTCTAGTGCTTTTTGTAAAGAAGAAAGATGGTTCTATAAGATTATGCATCGATTACTAACAGTTGAATAAGGTGACCATAAAAAAAGTATCCATTGCAAAGGATAGATGACCTATTCGATCAATTAAAGGATGGTTATTTGTTTTCCATGATCGATTTAAGGTCTGGGTATTATTAGATGAGAGTCAAAGAATGTGATGTACCCAAAACTATTTTTCGTACAAGATACAGTCACTACGAATTCTTGGTGATGCCCTTCGGGCTACCCAATGCACTGTCAACCTTTATGGATTTAATGAATTGGGTTTTTAGGCCCTATCTTGACAAATTTGTAGTGGTATTCATTGGTGACATCCTGATTTATTCCAAGAATGTTTCTGAACATCGTGATCATCTCCGCATTGTATTTCAAACCCTCAGGGAGAAGTAATTGTTTGCCAAGTTTTCAAAGTGTGAGTTTTGGCTCACTGAAGTTGCCTTCCTTGGGTACATTGTATCGACTTCGGGTATCTAAGTAGATCCAAAGAAAATCCAAGCTATTATTGATTGGAATCCGTCGAAGAATGTTGGTGAAGTGAGAAGTTTCCTTGGTCTTGTTGGTTATTACAGAAGATTTGTGAAGGGATTTTTTATGATAGTAGTCCCAATGACTAAGTTGTTGAGAAAAGAAGCTCCATTTGTTTAGACCGAGGATCAACAACAAAATTTTGACCAATTGAAGCAAGTTTTGACTCACGCACTGGTCCTAACCCAACCTGAGTCTAGAAGGGACTACATAGTTTATAGTGATGCTTTGCATCTCAGGTTAGGATATGCACTGATGCAAGAAGGAAAAGTCATTGCTTATGCTTTGAGATATCTTAAGCCATATGAGATGAATTACCTCATTCATGACATGGAGTTGGCTGAAGTTGTATTTGCATTGAAAATATAGAGACATTATCTCTACGGAGAGAAATGTTATCTTTTCACTGATCATAAGAGCCTCAAGTATCTTTTGACACATAAGGAGTTGAATCTTCAGCAGCGAAGGTGGATGGAACTCCTCAAGGATTATGATATTGTCATCGACTACCATCCGGTCAAGGCCAATGTTGTGGTTGATGCACTCACCCACAAACCTCTGCCTTTCCTTCGAGCTATTAATGCTCACTTCTGACTTTAGAAACATAGTTGTTTCGTAGCTGAACTTTAGGTTCAGTTTACCGTTGTTTCAAGGCTCAAAACATTGCAAATCCAAGATTCTGAACTTCAATCTATTGCTTCTAAATTACAAGATAATTCTGACTTTAGAATTAGTTCTGAAGGACTTCTTTGTTTTCGTGATCAGGTCTGTGTACCCAATGGTCAATCTCTTCATACTGATATTCTTAAAGAAGCTCATTCGAGTTCATTTTCTTTTCACTCGGGGTCTGTGAAAATGTACAAAGACCTTCGTGAACTTTACTGGTGGCCAGGTATGAAGCAAGCCATAATTGACTTTGTGTCCAAATGTATCACGTGGCAACGTGTCAAGGTTGAGCATCGTGTCCCTACCGGATTATTGCAACCCATCAAATTACCTCATTGGAAGTGGGAAAAGATTACGATGGACTTTATCAGTGGTTTGCCTTTAACTCCTACTAAGCACGATGCAATTTGGGTCATTGTAGATCATTTCACCAAGTCAACACATTTTTTTCCAGTTAGGATGGACTATGGACTTCCTAAGTTAGCTGACTTGTATATCAAGAAAGTTATTTGATTCCACGGAGCACCACAATCCATCATCTCTAATCGAGACCCATGTTTTGCTTCTAAATTTTGGAGAACATTCCAAGGAGCTCTGGGCACCCGAGTTATTCTTAGCACTACTTTTCACCCTAAATCTGATGACCAGTCAAAAAGGGTAATTTAGGTAATTATCAAAAAGTTCCTTTCAATGAATCATTGAAAATGCGTATGGATATTGAACTCTTCCATATAGATTTTAGAAGACATGCTACGTGCATGTGTCTTTGATTTTGGCAGATCTTGGGAGAAATCCCTACCTCTTGTTGAGTTAGCCTACAACAATAGCTATCAAACTTCCATCAAGATGGCACCATATGAAGCAATGAATAGCAGACATTGTAGAACTCCATTTTGTTGGGTTGAACTTGGTGAAGGAAAGACTTTGGGCCCTGACCTACTCCAGGAAACTGAAGAACGAGTTACCATCATCCATGACCACTTGAAAGCTACCTTCGACCGACAAAAGGCCTATGATGACTTAAAGTGAAGGGACATACAATATGAAGTTGGTGAGAAATCCGTTCTCAAGGTTTTACCATGGAAGAAGGTTCTACAGTTTGGTAAAAAGGGGAAATTGAATCCCTGATTCATTAGACCCTTTGAGGTTATTGAAAACGTTGGGCCTGTGGCTTATTGATTATCATTGCCATCAGAACTGAGCAAAATTCACAATGTATTCCATGTATCAATGCTTTGGAAGTATCATTCCGACCCTTCACATATCATTGAACCCAAGTATGTAGAAATTCAACCAAATTTGTCCTACGAGGAGGAACCAGTTCAGATTCTTGCAAAGGAAGTTAAAAAGGCTTCGCAATAAATCTGTTTCGTTAGTCAAAGTGCTCTAGAGGAGCCACACCATTGAGGAAGCAACTTGGGAATCAAAGGAGCTATGTAGAAGCAATACCCTTATCTCTTTGGTTCAGGTAAAATTCTAGGATGAATTTTCTTAAGGGTAGAGAGTTGTAATACCCTAAAAACTGCTCTAGTCAAAATTGGGTTTCGACGATCGAAAACCCTACACCGTAAAGGTCCAAAAATTATATTAACTTTGACTATATGGTCAATTGCATTGATACTAGACTCTAATTGAGTTAATTTATCGTTTGGGGACCTTATTGAATCTATTGAAAGTTATTTAGTGACTAAATTGAGAAAATTATAGGTTTGGTGGTCCAATTATAAATCATTGAAAGCCGAGGGACTAACCTTGCGATTAGCCTCTCCCCATGATTAATCATCCCATATGTGGGATAATCTGATGAGATTCCTTCATTTGAAGGAAAACTCTCGGTCACTAAAGGCTATTGGAAAGGGATTGGAAAACTTACCCGAATGTTGTAAGAACGTTGGTTGTCATCTTCTTCCCTAAATTCCTAAGCAAGCACCTCCATTGCTAAGCTTTTCAAAGCTTGAGTTTGTTCGAATTGTTGGTCCCACTGAATAGCTATCGGTTGGGTAAGATGAATTTCCCAAACAATTGATTGAATCCATGGGTATATTGAGTCTAATTTCAAGCTGTAGTTATGGAGCCTTTAGGCTAAATTCAAGATTTTAGAACCTTAATCCACGGAAATCCTATAGTTGATATCTATTTCAAATTTGATTATCGATTTCGATATTGTTTTATCGATTCTAACAAATCCTATTGATTTTACCTAGCTCAAGAATTGGAGAAAAATCATCCATCATATTATTCGACTGTGAGAGTGCTTGGAAAAAGGGGCAAAAAATGTATTGGAAATGTATAAAATAGTGCCACGATTTAGTCTTTTGCGTGCAAGTATACATGGTTGGCACGTAATACAATAGTAAGTTGAGTATCGATCCCACAGGGATTGACCAAGAATTTGATAGTTACTTGTCAAAGGAAATATGCTGTTTGATTTAAAATTGGGTTTGAAAATAGTTTAAAAGAAAAGAAATAAAAATAAAATAGCGTTGGCAAGGATATTGTTTAAAATGAATGACGAGCGTTGGGAAGGGATGCCTGGTTTTCACGCTATTCATGCCATGCCAGCCTTTAATAATATAATGCCTTGGCATCGTTTAACAAGAAGATTCAAAATTAGCAACGCTTCTCTCGATGGTCAATGCCCTAAATTAACCAAGTAAAAACCCCTATATCTCTATAGTGATGTTTTTTCATAAATCAATTTGATTAAGTCCCAACCTTTACTCCTAAGGGGTAGATTCACTTTATAGGTAAGCTCATATACTTGAACATTTTCTTTCGAAGCATCCCGCCTTAGTATCTAGCAACAGATCGTTGCCCCATAAGTCTCTTAAGATATTAAGTTTCAATAAGCCAATAGTGCCAGCTCTCGCTTGGCACAGTTTTGATAAAAAAATTGTAAAACATGCAAGATAGGGAAAACAATGCCGAAGCATTTTCTTCATTAAAAACTAAACATAAAAACAACGTTCAACGTAAACATCTCCCTACCAACTATTAAATTAGTTCACAGTGAGGCTATCAACCAAAAACCTTTAATATTTTGCAAACACACCATCATTTAAAAGAAAATAAAAACAACTAAACAAAGAGAATGGACAAGAAGGGGTCTCTCGATGCATCTTGTTAACCTAGCAAAAGGTTAACATTTCATGCCTTTTTACTTAAGTTGTTGTATGAAATCAAGCCCATTTCATCTCATTCATGGCATATCGATGCATTTAATTCATATAGTTGCATTTGGTGTTGTTGGTTTTGTTTTCTTTGTTTATTTGCAAAAATGGTGCTTCTTGGGAAGGTTTTGGTTGGTGTGGTGATGTGCAAGGAAAAGAGGAGAAAGGCAGCGAAAATGCCATAGCATTTTGGATAGCATTTCTAGGCGCGACAGAGGATAAAGAACTGAAGATATTTTGCAGCCCCATACGTGAACCTATCAGCCAGCTTTGAGCCCATATATGAAGGGAATATTCCCTTGGAATTAAGGGCACAAAACCCTAGGAGCCTCCACTATATAAAGAAAAGGATGCCCACATTAAAGGAGACGCAGAGAAAAAGTTACTTTGTGAGCTAAGAAAGAGAGAAAAAGGCGGCTGTCTTTCTTCATCCTCTCCATTGGTAAAGCTCCAAAGGGTGTTCTTGCTGGCCTTTGAGAGAAGCAGAAAACATATAATAGTTCATGGTAGTCCAAGGCGGCTTTGGAGTTTTTCCCTTCCTTTAGTTGCTTTTTCTGCCTTATTTCCTATTATTTGGATGGGTTGTTTTGAACGAATGATTATGGATGATATTTGCCCATCCATGAACTGATTTTAAGTGGTTTGGGCTTGTTTTGGTTTTTATGTTTCAAGTTTGAATGAATGTTTCATTGCTTTCTTGTTCCTTGCATGCTTTGTCCAATGTTCTTTTATGCCTTAAGCTTGTAAGAGCTTTCGAGAGTTAGCCTTTTCTTTGGTGTTTGATAGCTTAATATTCGAGAGAGTTAGGCTTAGATCTACATGGACAATGGGGTTTGATGCTGAGAGGCAAAACCCTAACTCACCTTAGAGATAAGGATAGAGTTTCACAGAAGAGTAGAACTTAGGATAGTTGTATGCTAGGGTTTACGCTAAGAGGTATTGCCATAGCATTCGTTCTATCAGGCTTCTTGCTAGAAATAGTGTAGAGACATCTTGGTAAGCTCTGCCGAGCATGTTTTTGGCAAGATAGTTCGAGACATTCTTTAGGCTTAGACGTAGAAATCCTTAGCAAGCCTAGCTTGTCATCCCATTAGAGAGTTTTGTACACTTGAGAGGACGTTCGAAGTATCTTTACTTCAGCTCAGTTTTCATTATAGTTAATTGCTATAGAATTTCTTGACATGCTTCCTTTTTGCTATCGCATTTATTTTCAAGATGCAATTTGGGTGTTTCAACTAAGCTAGTTTGGCCTCCAATCCCTATGGAGACAATACTCACTCATCACTTTATTACTTGTTTGATGTGTATACTTGCACTATTTGCGTATCTTTTATAGTACATTACAACACGCAACAAATTTTTGCATTGTTGCTGGGATTGGCAATTGGTTATTTAGAGTTATTTAGAGTTTAGTTTTTGCACCAATTTATTTCTTTTTGTTTAGTTTTATTTGTTGTTTTTGTTTATTCTTTTTCAGGAGTTGTGTTGTTGCATGACCAGAGAAAGACCCGAAGAACGCTTAACACCTATAGTACCTAAAATCGAGCACTTGTTTTGCCAAAGAAGACGCATAGAAGAAGCCTTAAGAACCATGTATAGAGGTGGCAATCAAGGGAATCAAGTAGATGAAAAATCTGGATAACATTAATGTTGCAGCAAATCCTAGAGCGATAGTTAGACCACGAGCTATTAGAGACCACTTGAATCCAATCTTGGAATTGTAGCTCCCGAGATTCAAACAGCTTATTTTGAACTCAAGCCCGTATTGTTCAATATGTTGAATTCCATTGGGCTGTTTGGTGGATCGCCTCATGAAGATGCAAGACAACTCATTCGAGCATTTTTGGAAGTATGTGATTCTTTTTGACAACAGGGTGTGCATGAAGATGTATTGAATGTCAAGCTATTTCCTTATTCTTTGCTTGATTGGGCACGATCTTGGTTGAGTGGAGTACCAACTGGTTCTATGGAATCATGGTCAGATCTGTGCAAAAGTTTTTTGCTATGGTATAATCCACCTAACATGAACATTGAGTTGAGGAATGACATAGCCTCCTTTCGTTAGGCTGATGACGACTCAATGTACGAGTGTTGGGATAGATATAAGGGACTACTTCGCAGGTGTACAAATCATGGATTTCAAGACTGGACGCAAGTCGTCATGTTCTACAATGTCGTCAATGCTCCCACAAGGATGATGTTGGATGCTTCAACAAACGACACTTTGCTGGACAGGTCACCTCAAGAAGCATTTGACATCCTTGATAGGATCGACTACCAATTTCCTACTTTGAGAATTAGTACGGGAAGGTGAACTCACGAGACGCGTGAGCTCGACAACAACGAGTCAGTTTTAGCCCAATTGTCAGCCATCACCACCATGCTAAAGAATGTTCATTGTCTAAATGAGGTGAAGGAAGCAAAAGTGGTCGATGTTTGTATTTGGTGCGATGGAACCCATCAGGTAAGCGAGTATCCTGAAAATCACGAGTCTACCAACTATGTGGGAAACTTTAACATGAGTAATCACAACCCATAATCAAACACTTATAATCCAGGGTGGCATCAGCATCCTAATCTTGCTTGGGAGAATCAAGGAAACCACAATGCTAGTAGCTCGAGTAGGAAACACAATCAGATGGAATCCCACAGTTTTCAGCAGAATATGTCATGGCAAAATGATAACAAGGGTTTAGCCTCTTCATCGAACAACAATTCCTTGGAAGCTACTCTCCAAGATTTCATGTCAACCACAAAGGCTTTATTCCAAGACCATGCAGTGTCTATAAAGAGCCAAGGTGTATTGCTTCAAAGCCATAGCTCTTTCTTGAAGGCTTTGGAAACCCAAATGGGACAGATTGCACAAGCTTTGCATGCTCGACCTCAAGGTCGTTTGCCTAGTGATACTTAAGTCACTAAAAATCATGGCAAGGAGCAATGTAGTGCACTCATTTTGATGATTGGAACCCAACTTAACAAAGAAGATAAGTTTGGGGAAAGAAAGTGGAAGACCCTAACCCTAAGCCTATGGCTAAGGAATCAACTTTGCAAGAAGAGTCAGCTCAAGAAGGGAAAGAGAATGATGGCTTGACAAACAAACCTGATGATGGAGAACATAACATTTCTATAGCAAAAGAAAGATCCCTAGTAGTAGAGGAAGAAGTCAGACCCCCACCACCCTTCCCTCAACAATTGAAGAAGCAAAAAGGTGACCTTAAATTCAAAAAAATTGTAGACATTCTTGACTAGCTGCATATCAATGTCATATTTCTGGTGGCCATTTACCAAATGCCTACATATGCTAAGTTTCTCAAGGATATTGTCACCAAGAAAAGAAAGGTCGAGAAGTACAAAACTGTTGCTGCAGTGAAAGAACGCTACTCTGTATTTAGCAATTTGCCACCCAAAAGGAGTGATCCGGGCAGCTTCATCATTCCATGCTCCATAGGAGAAAATTATGTCAGAAGAGTTTTGTGTGACCTTGGGTCTACTGTCAATCTAATGCCCAAGTCAGTCTTTATGAAGCTTGGAATGGGAGATGCAAGACCCACCACAATGATTTTACAACTAGCAGATAGATCTCATGTTAGTCCAGAAGGAAAGATAGAAGACGTTGTGGTTAAGGTGGGCAAATTTGTTTTCCCAACTAACTTCCTCATCCTCGATTGTGAAGTAGATGAAAAAGTGCCTATTATCTTGGGATGACCTTTCTTGGCAACTGGTCGAATTCTATTTGACTGTGGAAAAGGGTGAGTTCACCATGAGGGTGGTTGATCAAACATCTTCAACACCTTTAGATATGCAGATGAATATGAGGAGTGTCAACACATAGATGCTATGAAAGAAGAGGAAGCTGCAGAATTATGCTACTACAATTTTGTGGAAATTAAGGACTATATGAAACTCAATGAGGAGGATAATGAAAAGGTTGATGAGTTTCCATTAGAGGTGCAATAGTCCAGCCTGATCATCGCTAGATCAAGTACGCATTTTGAACCTTTAGACTTTACCGAATTTGTCCCTCCTAAACTATTACTTGTGCATGCTCCCACTTTAGAGTTGAAGCCATTACCTTTACATCTTAAATATGCTTATTTAGGTAGTAATGAGACTTTGCCTATGATAATCTCTTCTAGTCTAACCCCTAAACAATAATGTAGCTGAATAAATATGTTATCTCAACATAAGAAAGCTCTAGGGTGGACTATGGCTGATTTGAAGGGTATAAACACTACTATTTGTATGCACAAAATTTTACTTGATGATTGTCATAGAAATTCTGTTGAACCCCAAAGAAGGCTCAATCTAGTCATGAAGAAGGTGGTGATGAAGGAGATAATCAAATGGCTCGATGCGGAAGTTATCTACCCAGTATCTAATAGTTCATGGGTCAGCCCAGTACAATGTGTACCAAAAAGGGAGGCATGACCGTGGTGAGCAATGGGGACAATGAGCTCTTACCAACGAGGACCGTCATGTGGTAGAGAGTTTGTATGGACTATCAGAAGCTCAACAAGGCAACCAAGAAGGACCATTTTCCCATCCCATTCATTGATCAGATGCTAGATCGATTAGCGAGCAAATCCTTTTATTGTTTCCTCAACGGATATTCAGGTATAATCAGATTGCTATAGCACTGGAGGATAAAGAGAAGACAACTTTCACTTGTCCTTACGGTACTTACGCATTTTGAATGATGCCCTTTGGGCTTTGCAATGCCCCAAAAACTTTTTAAAGGTGCATGCTGGCCATCTTTTCTAACATGGTTGAAGAATTTTTGGAGATCTTTATGGATGATTTTTCAGACTCCAAAGATACTTTCGAATCATGTTTGGGAACTTGGACAAGGTACTCAAGAGATGCGAAGAAGCAGACTTAGTGCTTAATTGGGAGAAATGTCATTTTATGGTGATTGAAGGGACTGTTCTAGGCCACAAAATCCCTCAACAAGGGATATAAGTGGACAAGGTCAAGGTTGAAGTAATCAAGAAGCTACCACCTCCTACAACAATAAAGGGGTGTCCGAATTTCTTGGGGCATGCTAGCTTCTATAGGAGGTTCATTAAGGACTTCTCCAAAATCTCCAAGCCATTGTGTAATTTGCTTCAGCAAAATCGGCCCTTCATCTTTGATGTAGAATGCTATAACGCATTTAAGGAATTCAAGGAGGAGCTCATCTCAATGCCCATAGTTGTTCCCCTCTATTGGACCTCACCATTTGAGTTGATGTGTGACGCAAGTGACTACGTAGTAGGGGAAGCACTTGGGCAGCATCGAGGTAAACTTTTCCATGTTATTTACTATGCTAGTCGCACCCTAAATGATGCACAAATCAATTACACAACCACCGAAAAAGAACTGTTGGATGTTGTGTTTGCGTTTGATAAGTTTAGAGCATACTTGATAGGCACTAAGGTTATTGTTCACACCGAACGTTTTGCTATTATGTATTTAGTGACTAAAAATGATGCTAAACCTAGACTTATTAGGTGGATACTTCTTTTGCAAGAGTTCAACTTGGAGGTTAAGGATAGAAAGGGTTACGAAAATTAGGTTGCTGACCATCTTTCTAGGATAGAAAATAAAGCTAAAAATAATGAGATATTAGAAATTATGGAAGAATTTCCATATGAGAAATTATTATATGCTACAGTAATTCCATGGTATGTTGATATTGTTAACTTTCTTAGTGGTATTTTCCTCCCGATTTGAATAGCCAGGGTAAAAAGAATTTCAAGCATGATATGAGATTCTACTTTTGGGACGAGCCTTATTTGTTCAAGCAATGTGGCAACCAAATAATTCGGAGATATATCCTCGAGGAGGAGCAAAAGGAGATCTTATTCCATTGCCATTCGTCTTTCTGTGGAAGGCATTTTGGAGGAACTCGGACTGCTACAAAGGTCCTAAAATCAGGATTTTATTGGCCCACACTTTTCAAAGATGTACATGAATTCAGCAAGGCATGCGATAAATGCCAAAGGACGGGGAATATTTCTCGAAGGCATGAAATGCCATTGCAATGCATTCTAGAGGTGGAACTCTTTGAAGTATGGGGAATTGATTTCATGGGACCATTCCCATCATCTTTCGCAGATCTCTACATCCTATTAGCCGTTGACTATGTATCGAAATGGGTCAAAGCAATAGCTACACTGAAGAATGACTCTAAGGTTGTCTTGAAGTTCCTCTACAAGAACATCTTCACAAGATTTGGAGCCCCAAGAGCCATCATAAGTGATGAAGGAACCCACTTTGACAATAGGCTCATTGCTAAAGATTGTAGAGGTATGAAGAGCAGCATAAAATTGCTACGACATACCACCCTCAGACCAATGGCCAAGCTGAAATCTCGAATCAAGAAATAAAGCAGATTTTAGAAAAAGGTGGTTAACCCCAAGAGTAAAGATTGGTATCCAAGACTCAATGAAGCACTATGGGTGTATCGAACAACCTTTAAGACACCCTTGGGGATTTCTCCATTCAAGTTGGTCTATGGAAAGGTTTATCACCTTCCCGTTGAACTTGAACATAAGGCCTATTGGGCAATCAAAAAGCTCAATATGGATGCTCAGCTAGCTGGAGAAAAAAGGCTTTAGGAGTTAAACGAGATAGGGCAATTTAGGACCCAAGCTTACGAGAATGCACGCCTCTATAAGGAGAAGACTAAGAAGTAGCGTGACAAACATATTTTTCCACGACAACAAGTCATTATTTACAACTCCCGTCTTAAGTTTTTCCCAGGCAAGTTGAAATCACGATGGCCAGGCCCTTTTATTGTTCAGAAGGTTTACCCTTATGGTGCCATGGATATTAAAAAACTAGATGATGGCACCATCTTGAAGGTAAATGGTCAAAGATTTAAGATCTACAATGAAGCCCCAATCATTCGAGACAGAGCCTCCATGATTCTCAATGACCCATAAGAGTTTGCACCCCCTTATTCTTTCTATTTTTCTATTGCACTTTCTATTTTTAATGTTCATAAATAAATTTATTATTGTTTCTAACTCTTTGTTCCTTAGTCTTTTATTTTGTCTCATGCCTTTGTGTTTTCTTTAATATGTTTTGTTAGCTCTGCCCACATGGTTGTAGGTGGCAGTCTAGGGTTTCATGCAAGTTTGGCGCAAATTTAATTTAAGATGGGATTTGTCCTTTTTCTATATAAGGGAAGCTATAAAGCCAAGCTTTTCCTATGTTTTCAGGGGGGCTTAAACAGGCAAAAATGGAGGGATATTATTCTCTTTTTAAAACTAAAAAACCCTAATTCATCATTACCTTCAGCATACCCTCTCTTCTACTTTTTGCTTTTCATTATACCCTTGTCATATCCTTGTCATATGCTTTCAAGAGGAGATGGACAAGATGAAAGGAAACTTGACAACTTATTTCAAGTATGTCAAGGATGGGGATGCGGCCATTAACTTTTACTTCAAGGAGATGCTCCCGCACATGGAGAGTGACTTCCCACCCTTCCCTGAAGACTTGTTTATGCCCAAGAAGGACCAGCCAGCCCAGCAAGCTACACCAGCTTCGAAGGCAACCTCAATAAAACGCCCACCACCTGATCCGCGCACAAACCCATCTCCAACTCCAATACCTGTTCCAGAAACACCATCCACTACCACTGTTAAACAAAGTCCTTGGAGAGTAAGGCAAAAGAAAGGAAAAGCTCTTCTTAGTACCCCACCACCACCGAAACCCCCAGCCAAATATCCTATCAATATTGACAGCGAAAAAGAGGAGATAGCTAAAGATGCTCTTATATCACAACTTGCCCCAACTCCATATGCTACATCAAAAGGAAGGAGTCACCTAAAACGCACAACAAGACATGCATGGAATACCCCCTCTGATGATGATGAAGTTGATGATGCTCAGCCGCTCCAAGAGGATCTTGTTGAACAACTAGCCCAACAAGATAAGGTCGACGAGCCTATTGCAGCACTATAGAAGAAGAGGAAAATCAAGCACTAAGGACACAAGCCAAAAACACTGAAATAGATTTGTAGAAGGTAACTTGCATTTGCATTTGCATTTTAGCTTAGTTTATTTTATTTTCATGCATTGAAGACACTGCATCCTTCAAGTTTGGGGTGTTGATGTTCATAGTTAATCATCTACATTAGTATTTGGTGATAAACAAAAATTTGCTATGGCATTTTCAAGCTGCAATTTTGGGTGTTTCGACTAAGCTAGTTTGGACTCCAATCCCTGTGGAGACGATACTCACTCATCACTTTATTACTTTTTCGATGTGTATACTTTCACTATTTACGCATCTTTTATAGTACATTACAACACGCAATAAGTTTTTGGAATTGTTGCTGGGGATTAGCAATTGGTTATTTAGAGTATAGTCTTTGCACTAATTTATTTCTTTTTTTTGTTTATTTTTATTTTTTGTTTTTGTTTATTCTTTTTCAGGAGTTATGTTGTTGCATGACCCGAGAAAGATCTGAAGAACCCTTAACACCTATAGTACCTGAAATTGAGCACTTGTTTCACCAAAGAAGACGCATACAAGAAGCCTTTTGAACCATGTAAAGAGGTGGCAATCAAGGGAATCAAGTAGATAAAAATCTGGATAACCCTAATGTTGCAGCAAATCCTAGAGCGATGTTCGACCACGAGCTATTATAGACCACTCTAATCCTATCTTGGACGATCTCAATCCTGGAATTATATGTCCTGAGATTCAAGAAGCTTATTTTGAGCTCAAGCCCGTAATGTTCAATATGTTGAATTCCATTGGGCTGTTTGGCGGATCGCCTCATGAAGATGCAAGACAACACATTCGAGCATTTTTGGAAGTATATGATTCTTTCCGATAACAGGGTGTGCATGAAGATGTATTGAAGCTCAAGCTATTTCCTTATTCTTTGTGTGATCGAGCATGAGCTTGGTTGAGTGGAGTACCAGCTGGTTCTATGGAATCATGGTTAGATCTGTGCAAAAGTTTTTTGTTATGGTATAATCCACCTAACATGAACACTAAATTGAGGAATGACATAGCCTTCTTTCGTCAAGCTGATGATGAGTCAATGTACGAGTGTTGGGATAAATATAAGGGACTAATTTGAAAGTGTACAAATCATGGATTTCAAGACTATACACAAGTCGTCAAGTTCTACAATGGTGTCAATGCTCCCACAAGGATGATGTTGGATGCTTCAGCAAACGACACTTTGCTGGACAAGTCACCTCAAGAAGCATTTGACAACCTTGATAGGATGTCAAACAATGACTATCAATTTCATACTTCAAGAATTAGTACGGGAAGGAGAACTCATAGGACTCGTGAGCTCGATAACAACGAGTCAGTTTTAGCCCAATTGTCGACCATCACCACCATGAAAAAGAATGTCCAACATTTGAGTGAGATGAATGAAGCAAAAAAGGTCATTTATTGTATTCGATGCGATGGAACCCATCATGTGAGCGAGTGTCCTGAAAATCAAATCGACCAACTATGTGGGAAACTTTAACAGGAGTAATCACAACCCTACTCAAACCCTTATAATCCAAGGTGGCATCAACATCCTAATCTTTCTTGGGGGAATCAAGGAAACCACAATGCTGGCAGCTCGAGTAGGAAACACAATCAGATTGAACCCCAAGATTTTCAGCAGAATATGTCATGGCAAATTGATAACAAGGGTTCAGCCTCTTCATCGAACAACAGTTCCTTGGAAGATACTCTCCAAGATTTAATGTCAACCACGAAGGCTTTATTCAAAGACCATGTAGTGTCTATAAAGAGCCAAGGTGCATTTGTAATGCCCAAAATCCTAGCCTAGTAGTATTGAAACTAATTGCCTAAATTGATAGCTAAATTAAACTTGTAATTAAGCTAATTAGGATAGTTAAGGACTCAATTGAAAGAATGACAGAAATTAGAGACCAATTCATTAGTGACCAATTCAAATAGATTAAGGAAAAGGAGATTGCATGCTAAAATTTCCAATTCTCCCATTTGCCCTTGCCCAATTACATGATTAAAGATTAAACAAAGGATAAATTAGACATTTCCTAAATCCATTATCTTAAGCTATCATCATCATCATCATCTTCCTCCCCATTATCATCAAGCTAGCCGAAACATAAAGAGAGAAAGGGGAGAGAATTTTGAATGCAAACCTTCAAATTCAAGCTTCATAAATCATCCATTGATCAAATTAAGCTTGGAGAAGGTATAATGATTGAACCTAACATGTTATAGATTGATTGAATGGTTGCTTGAATGATATTCTTGTTGTCTTGATGAATTGGATGGATGTTATACATGTTGGGAGCATGCTAGAGTCGAATTGAACTTGAAATTGTAATTCCTAGTAACCAATTTGATATAAGATACATGTATACTTGCTAGAAAATCTGGAATTATGAAGTCTTGTTAGGGACTGTTTTGGTTATAGAAATTGTGCAAACATGTTAGATGAACTTAGAACCCTATTTTGATCATGTTACTAGGTAAAAATAAGATTGAATTGAATACATGTGTTGCTGGAAATGTGACTACACCTAATTGAACTAGTTAAATTAGGTAATGGACTGCCTAGTGGATGAATTGATGTACAAATGTGATCAAATAGATCAAACTAGATTAAACATGATTATGCCTTGTTTTAAGAACATTGCTAGGTAAATTATGATGGCTAAGACATGTATGAACATGATCATGAGTGAAATTTCCATGATAGGACCATGCTAAAATGAGTTAAGAAGCTAGAAATCCAACCTAGTGCAATTTGCACAGAATGCTCTATTCTGGGCAGTAACTTTGAAAAATCACTAAAAATTGTATATGGTGAATTTAAGGCTGAAATTTTTATGGACAACACCTTGGAATGTATAAATTCACTATGAGAAAATAGATCTAAACTCTGGATTGTGTACTGAAATGTAGAGTAGAAATACTAGAGACAGTGCAAACTGCCAAGTAAAGTAGGATGCCGTGTCTTTAAGTAAAAACTTTATTAATTGGATAAGAACTAAAATGCAAGCCTTATATGGTCATAAATACAAATTTTAGCTTTCCAGCGGTGTAAAACAGAATGAAAGATATGCTTGATTAAGTGACTAGAGTGCAAGCTGCCTGGCAGCAGCTGCATAGGCAAATGTACACTGTTTTGTGGCATTTTGCAAACTAGCTTGAAAACTATTTTAGGCTTTGAAATATGCCTTATTTTACATGAACTAGAATGTAGAAAAGTGCAGTTGAGTAAAAAGGAAAATGTACAAGAGCATGCTGCCCAATATGTGTATGTTATATGCTTGTAATCTTGTCTTGAATTGAATGAATTGGCTTGATGAATTGTATGCTAACATGCTATTTATAAGTTTGTGTATAGCTTATTAGAACAAGGAATAAAAGATCTCGTGGAAGAAAATAGGGTTGGCCAAGCTAATAAGAAGGATAAGGGAATCTATATCAAGGAGCAATATTAGCTTACTTTTGCTTAGAGTTTTGTGAGTGTAGTTACATTTAGGGTTGGGACTTAGGTCCTAACCAAATCAGCATGTCTAAATACTTATTTGTGCCTTATGCTTGAAATGAATCTAAATTCTATTGGTAATTGGTTAATAAGGGAAGAAAGGATATAATTAATATTTGATAAGTTAATAACTTGGTAATGAATCTAGATAATGACAATGAGTGAATTGTGCTTACTAGTAATGCTTGAATGTAAAGTAGGCTGGAAATAAATGAAAATCTTGTAAAATGATCTAGGATGCACTTGACCTAGAGACTTGAAATGAACTTGAACTTGTTATACTTGATTGCTTAATCACTTGTTATGTGATTGCTTGAAAATAAAAGACTCAACAAGTCCTTGGTTGCTAGTTGGTCTTAGGTAGAATGGCATGCCTTAGAGTCAAGAGCTCATCTTGTTAGGTACTTTATGTACTATCTTGTTTGGTGTTTTGGGCACCTTCTTGTTAGATACCTTGAGTATCATCTTCTTAGGTATCATCTTGTTAGGTACTTTGTGTACCCTCTTGTGTGGTGTTTTGGGCACCTTCTTGTTAGATACTTTGTGTATCATCTTGTTAGGTACATTGTGTACCGTCTTGTGACTTGATTACCTAGTCCTACTATCTACCAAGGTAAAACAAGAATAAATGAACTTGAAACAACGACTTGTAATTATGAATGAAGAGTGATCAAACTTGATGTTTTCTAATGATCTTGAAATGAAATGAAATTACACAAATGATTGAAGTACTTGATATCTTAAAATGACCATGACTTGAAAGGTAAATTATATAGTAAGAATTAACCTTATTTGAATGAGCCTTGATGATCTCATTGCTTGATAAGATTGATGCTTGCTTAACATTGCTTGTTTGATTAATAGAAATTGTGATTGATCATTTGTTTGACTTGATTTATTGTGAGCTTGAAATGGATTCTTGACTTCTTGAATTGTTGCATTCGAATGGTGCATGTTGGACTAGTTAGGTCTTGACTCCACTTAATTGATGCCTAGTTAGGATAATCCTGATTAAAATGAACAAGGACTTTAAGTTAACAATTTGAATAAATTGATAGAGCTAGGAAGTACTTTAAGTACTTATCACTCTCATTTTCCTTCTTCCCAAAATTTCAGGTTTAGATTGATCGATAGCCAAAGCACAATGTATGACTTGCTACTTTTTGTAAGACTCCTAGATGGTGGCATTAGATTGGTGTCTAGTCTTGTTATCTCATGCATTTTGTTTTGTACATAATTTGCATGAAAACTTGTCACTATGGTTGTAATTCTTTAAGGCACTTTGAGATGTATTGTACTTAAGTTTGTATGAAATGAACCTAGACAACATGTATTGGTTGATGTAATGTTGCGCACTTTTTGATCAAATGGAATGTCCATATGTTAATCTAGATAGTTATTAAACAATTCGAAACCCTTGTCTTGTTCATGTGTTTTGCTTGAAATGGAAGTAGTATAAGATGAATCATGTTGAATGCTTCCTAATTCGAATGACATAGACCTAAAGGGGTTGCTTGAATGTGAATACTCCTTGATGTATGTATTATGTATGCTTGAATAGTGGTTGGCCGAATGCATAAGGATTGATTAAGACTTGAATGAACTAGATATATGCCTTGTTGTATGTGATTGGTGTAAATGGCTGAATGACTTAGATGATTAGGAGGATAGTTTCATGCTATTGAATGGTTAGATAATCGTGCTTAGGAAGTAAAGAATTGAGTTGTCTAAATGTATACAAGATAAGGAACATAGAATTTAATTGGAAGCATGTAACAGCAAGGCAGTTCGAATAGGATAGAAGATAAAGAATGGAAGTTGTAAAATAAATTATGAAAATAGTAACTTGATAAGTAAGAAACTTATGAAATGGTTCAAATTTACCCGAATTTTGTGTCTCCTTACTTGTTACATGCCTCGACACACCTCGCTCCTAACCCGGGCGAGGGGTGTTACAATATTGCTTCAAAGCCATAGCTCTTCCTTGAAGGCTTTGGGAACCCAAATGGGACAGATTGCACAAGCTCTGCATGCTCGACCTCAAGGTAGTTTGCCTAGTGATACTGAAGTCTCTAAAAATCACGGCAAGGAGCAGTGTAGTGTACTCATTTTGAGGGGTGGTACCCAACTTAAAAAAGAAGATAAGTTTGGGAGAAAGAAAGTGGAACACCCCAACCCTAAATCTACGGCTAAAGAATCAACTTTGCAAGAAAAGTCAGCTCAAGAAGGGAAAGTGAATGATGGCTAGACAAACAAACCTGCTGATGGAGAACAGAACATTGCTATGCAAAAGAAATATCCCCACCAGTAGAGGAAGAAGTCAGACCCCCACCACCCTTCCCTCAACGGTTGAAGAAGCGAAAAGGTGACCTTAAATTCAAAAAATTTGTAGATATTCTTGACCAACTGCATATCAATGTCCCATTTCTGGAGGCCAATTACCAAATGCCTACATATGCTAAGTTTCTCAAGGATATTGTCACCAAGAAAAGGAAGGTTGAGAAGTACGAAACTATTGCTACAGCAAAAGAATAATACTTTTTATTGAGCAATTTGCCACCCAAAAGGAGTGATCTGGGTAGCTACACCGAATAATGACTCCAAGACTGTCTTGAGTTCCTTTACAAGAACATCTTCACAAGATTTGGAGCCCCAAGAGCCATCATAAGTGATGAAGGAACCCACTTTGACAATAGGCTCATTGTTAAATCATTGCAGAGGTATGTAGTGCATACAATTGCTACGGCATACCACCTTCAGACCAATGGCTAAGTTAAAATCTTGAATCGAGAAATAAAGCAGATTATATAAAAGGTGGTTAACCCCAAGAGTAAAGATTGGTCTCTAAGACTCGATGAAGCACTGTGGGTGTATCGAACAACCTTCACGACACCCATGGGGATGTCTCCATTCAAGCTGGTCTATGACAAGGCTTGTCACCTTCCCGTTGAACTTGAACACAAGTCCTATTGGGCAATCAAAAAGCTCAATATGGATGCTCAGCTAGCTAGTGAAAAAAGGCTTTTGGAGTTAAATGAGATGGGGCAATTTAGGACCCAAGCTTACGAGAATGCAAGCCTCTATAAGAAGAAGACTAAGAAATGGCATGACAAACATATTTTTCCACGGCATTTTTTGGAAGGCCAACAAGTCATTCTTTACAACTCTCGTCTTAAGCTCTTCCCAGGCAAGCTAAAATCACGATGGTCAAACCCTTTTATCGTGCACAAGGTTTACCCTCATGGTGTCGTGGATATTAAAAAACTGGACGATAACACCATCTTCAAGGTAAATGGTCAGAGATTGAAGATCTACAATGGAGCCCCGATCATGCGAGACAAATCATCCATGCTTCTCAATGATCTATAAGAGTTTGTACCCCTTATCCTTTCTATTTTGCTATAGCATTTTCTACTTTTAATGTTCATAAATAAATTTATTATTGGTTCTAACTCTTTGTCCCTTAGTCTTTTATTTTGTCTCATGCCTTTGTGTTTTCTTTAATATGTTTTGTCAGCTCCGTCCACATGGTTGCAGGTGGTAGGCTAGGGTTTCATGCAAGTTTCGCGAAACTTTAATTTAAGATGGGCTTTGTCCTTTTTCCACATAAGGGAAGTTATAAAGCCAAGCTTTTCCTATGTTTTCAGGGGGCTTTAACAAGCAAAAAGGGAGGGATGTTATTCCATTTTTAAAACTAAAAAAAACCCTAATTCATCATTACCTTCAACATACCCTCTCTCCTACTTTTTTTTCATTATACCCTTGTCATATCCTTTCTTTGCCCCA
This sequence comes from Hibiscus mutabilis, assembly GCA_019671005.1. Lineage (NCBI taxonomy): Eukaryota > Viridiplantae > Streptophyta > Magnoliopsida > Malvales > Malvaceae > Hibiscus > Hibiscus mutabilis. Next base: position 57,631,307 of record CM033711.1, on the reverse strand, counting down.
TAACTCGAAGTCTCCGTCAACACCCTTCTCTCTTCTATAACTTTTGTCAATTACCCTCCCTTAAACTTCCAATCCCATAACTCCATCTCTTTCTTTTTTCCCTTAAACTCCACTTCTTCATCTTCTCTACCAAGCCTATTAAAACTAACCCCAAAACCTTAAGAGTTTCAAAAATCGCTATCCTCACATCGCAACAAATGGCTCGCTGCAAAAACGTCACTGATGCATCCAGTAGTGCCCAAGCCCAACCAATCGTTGAAATCAAAAAGTTATTCGACGAAGAAGCAAAGGAACGCTTCCAACAAATCAAAGATCGCAAGGTCTACCCAGAACAAGGCCTGAAAGTTCCATTAGAAAGGGAAGGAGGCTTCGACAAGGAAGTCTTGGATGTCATCGCTAAGCACGACTGGGGTACCTTTGTCCAACACCCTGGCGACATCTCCGTCTCCTTGGTCAGGGATTTTTATGCCCACTTGACAAGTCCTACCCAATCTGCCATTTATGTACGAGGGGAACAAATTAAATTTACTGCTGATGCAATCAACAAGTTTTATGGGTTAAAGACCGTCAAGGACCATCACACTTCCTTTTTCGACTCCACCAACGCTCAAACATACAAGGAAGTCTTGGAAGATCTATGCTTTTTTGATACAAAATTGGACCCTACAAGCAGGGTTGTTGACAGAGGATGACTCAAACCTAAAGCTAAAGTGTGGGACCATTACCCAATGACTCGTCTGATGCCCACCTCCCATACTGCTATGGTGCATATCACTAGGTTATTGTTGCTACACTCTATCCTCAATGGACGACAAATTGATGTGGGTAAACTAATTGTTAAGAAAGTCTACTCCTACTTAAAGAGAAAGTTGAGCCCTCTCATCTTCCCTAATCTCATCACGATGCTCTGCCGCAAAAAAGCAAGTCTTTGAAGACCCTCAAGAGGACAAGATCGAGAAGGGCAATGGTGCATTAACCCTATACCAAATCCCTAGACTGAGAGGATTTGATGAGGATGCTCCAGTAAAAACTTTGGAGGGTGGAGCCAGAACCATTGCTGCAGCAAGAATCGTAGCCCTCGTTGTCAAGGCAAGGGATGCGGCTATTAACTCTTACTTCAAGGAGATGCTCCCGCACATGGAGAGTGACTTCCCACCCTTCCCCGAAGACTTGTTTATTCTCAAGAAGGAACAGCCAGCCCAGCGAGCTACACTAGCTCTGAAGGCAATCGCAGCAAAATGCCTACCACCTGTTCTGCGCAGAGACCCATCTCCAACTTCAACACTTGTTCCAGAAACAACAACCACTACCACCATTAGACAAATTCCTTGGACAGTAAGGCAAAAGAAAGGAAAAGCTCCCCTCAGTACCCACCACCACTAGAACCACCAGCCGGAGATCCTATCAATTTTGACAATAAAGAAGAGTAGATAGCTGAAGATGCTCCTATATCACAACCTTCCCCAACTCCAGATGCTACAGCGAAAGCAAGGAATCGCCTAAAGCACATAGAAGAACATGCATGGAACACCATATCTGATGATGATGAAGTCGATAATGCTCAGCCTCAGCCACTCCAAGAGGATCATGTTAAACAACCAGTCCAACATGATAAGGTCGACGAGCCCATCGCAGTACTGTAGAAGAAGAGGAAAATCAAGCACCAAGGACACAAGCCAAAAAACACTGAAATAGATTTGTAGGAGGTAACTTGCATTTGAATTTGCATTTTAGCTTAGTTTATTTTATTTTCATGCATTGAGGAAACTGCATCCTTCAAGTTTGGGGGTGTTGGTGTTCATAGTTAATCACCTACATTAGTATTTGGTGATAAACAGAAATTTGCTATGGCTTTTTTCTAGTTTAAAGATAGTTTTATGAATAAGTTGATGATGTTCGATGATGAGTATTTTAATCTTATGGTTGTAAAATAATTGAATACATGTGACTAATGAGATTGGTAGAATTGTCTTTAGGGTTTGATGCTTCATGATATGAGTGTTACACGATTGCATGCTCTCTATGTTTAAAACTGTTAGATGGATTTTGGTGAAAGAACTCTCGTATGCATTAGTTTAAATGTGTAGAATGACCTTGAATGACAAATGAAAGCATATAGGCTTCGTTAGCTCCTTTTTTTGTTTGCATTGAAATGTAGATAAATGCTTCAACATAGCTGTAGAGGGACACTCCTCTATGTGTTGCATTGCCTAGAAAACCCCCTTTAATAAATGGCATCAACAACATATGAGTGAATGAAAGTAGTCACGAGATGACTCTACTTAATAGGCTAGGGAATGGGGTGTTTACTCCACTTCATTTTCAAGTATAGGAAGGTAGTTGTGATGAGTTGACTCCCCTCATAGCAGTACACTAAAAAAATGAAAAGAAGAAAGCTAAAAATGTGAGTATCTTATGATTAAATTAATTAAGAAAAGCTAGGGTATACTTGAGAACCTAACCAATGATCTTTTAGCTTTGTTAAGCGTAGGGAGGATGTAGTCAGATACACACACACTCGAAGAATCTCAGCCTAAAGAGAAGTTCTTAAAATCTCAAAACTGTCTAGCATGTTGAACCCTTTATTTTATGAGGACTGAAATTTTGCTATAGCCTGGTTTTGAACTAATTTAATGTTGTAGCATTCTTCTGTTTGTTTTTGTTCATTGCTTGAGGACAAGCAATAGCCTAAGTTTAGGGGGTGTTAACCTTAAAAAAGGTTAATATTTCATGCCTTTTTACTTAAGTTATTGTATAAAATCAAGCATGTTTCATCTCATTTCATGGCATATAGATGCATTTAGTTCATATAGTTGCATTTGGTGTTGTTGGTTTTGTTTTCTTTATTTATTTGCAAAAATGGTGCTACTTGGGAAGGTTTTGGATGGTGCGGTGATGTGCAGGGAAAAGAGGAGCAAGGAAGGGAAAATGCCATAGCATTTTTGATAGCATTTCTAGGCGCGACAAAGGATAAAGAACTGAAGATATTTTGCAGCCCCACACATGAACCTATCAGCCAGCTATGAGCCCACATGTGAAAGGAATATTCCCTTGTAATTAAGGGCACAAAACCCTAGGAGCCTCCACTATATGAAGAAACGGACGGCCACATTAAAGGAGGCACAGAGAAAAAGTTACCTTATAAGCTAAGAAAGAGAGAAAAAGGCGGTTACCTTTCTTCTTCCTCTCCATTGTGGTGTCATCCATTATTGAAGCTCCAAACGGTGTTCTTGCTGGCCTTTGAGAGAAAAAAAATGCATATAATAGTTCATGGCAGTCCAAGGCGGCTTTGGAGTTTTTCCCTTCCTTTAGTTGCTTTTGCTGTCTTATTTCCTATTATTTGGATGAGTTGTTTTGAATGAATGATTGTGGATGATGTTTGCCCAGCCATGAACTGATTTTAAGTGACTTGGGCTTGTTTTGGTTTTTATGTTTCAAGTTTGAATGAATTTTCGTTGCTTTCTTATTCCTTGCATGCTTTGTCCATTGTTCTTTTCTACCTTAAGCTTGTAAGAGCTTTCGAGAGTTAGCCGTTTCTTAGGTATTTGATAGCTTAATATTTGAGAGAGTTGGGCTTAGATCTACGTGGAGAATGGGGTTTGATGCTAAGAGGCAAAACCCTAACTCACCTTAGAGATAAGGATAGAGTTTCAACGGCTAAGAAGAGTATAACTTAAAGGATAGTTGTATGTTAGTGCTTACGCTGAGAGGTATTGTCATATCATTCGCCCTATCGTGTTTCTTTATAGAGATAGTGTAGAGACATCTTGGTAAGCTCTGCTGACCATGTTGTGGGCAAGATAGTTCGAGACATTCTTTAAGCTTAGACATAGAAATCCTTATCAAGCCCAGCCTGTTATCCCATTAGAGAGTTTTGTACACTTGAGAGGACGTTCGAAGTATCTTTACTTCAGCTCAGTTTTCATTATAGTTAATTGCTATAGCATTTCTTGACCTGCTTCCTTTTTGCTATTGCATTTATTTTCAAGCTGCAGTTTTGGGTGTTTAGACTAAGTTTGGCCTCCAATCTATGTGGAGATGATACTCACTCATTACTTTATTACTTGTTCGATGTGTATACTTGCACTATTTGCATATCTTTTATAGTACATCACAACACACAACAAGTTTTTGGAAATGAAGTGGTCTCTCGATGCACATCATCATTTAAAAGAAAATAAAAACAACTAAACAAAGAGAATGGGAAAGAAGGGTCTCTCGATGCAACCCTTCAAGGTTCAGGCTCCCACTCAAGCTAGTTGAACCACGTCTCCTTGGTGCAGCCGGTCGTTGATCACTCTAAAAAATCTCTCCAAAAATCCCCCTGAATGCTTGCTTGATCTTTCTTTAAATAGGAGTGGCAAGAAGACTTAGGATAAGCTATTGAGTTTGAATTTTGAATGCTCAAGGGATAAGAGGTGTGATCATCTTATCCAAAGTTTAAATTTGAGCTCACTAGATTAAGGTTGACGTCATCTATCGTCACTGCTTCGCTAACTAAGCTTGGTATCATTCTGTCAACCAAGCTTGGCACTATTTTCGCTATTTTTCAGAGATTGAACCAATTACTATTTTCTCGCTGCCTGATCTGGTCCTATTTTTTTGGGTTCAACAGCTGCATAGCCTAGCATCAAATTCCTCTTCTCTGCCAACCGGAGCTTTGGCATTATTTGGTCCATCTATGCCAACATCATCTCAGCATTCTCTCTATCATTCCTTCTTGCGCTGCCTTGCTCTGCTCTACTCTACTCTGCCAACTGTTATGCCAAGCCTGCATAATTACCAATAAAATAACCCTTCACACTGGCATAGACACAAATCCTAACTCCTTATGTAAATACATGAATTTAACAACTAAATATAGCTAAATGTACTCAAAAGCAAGCAAAGGCATTGTAAAATAGGCATAAAAATAGTACTTTTGAGGAGATAACACATATCCATCAAAAGCTCGGAATAAAGGAATCACAATCAGAGAGCCGTAGGAGCATCAGAATTGAGGTGAGCATAGTTGTTGTCTCGGAATTAGGCTCGGTGTTTTTTTCCTGATTCTATTGCTATTGAATGTTGTGTAGCTAACATTGTGTCTAAGGAAAATCACATCAAATCTCATAAGGTATTATGTTTGTAAGCATTGGTAAGTTATTGCATCGAATTATCATCCATTGAAATATTGCTAATTTCATGGTTGTCATCGAGGCATTGAAGTAGTGAACATTGATCATTGAACATTGGTATTGGCATTGAAATAGTCATTGTTATAGATATTGTTATTGTCATTGTTATTGGTTATTAGGATGGACATGAAAATTGAAGCATTAACATCAAAATATTGCTTATTGACATTGATATTGGAATTACCAACCATTACGATTGATATTGAAAACATTGGTTATTGATATTGTTATTGAAAAATTGAATGTTGATATGGTTACCAAACCTTGGATTCGAAAGGACATTGGATGCAATTGGCATGCCATAGAATTCACGAGCTTATTGGTACAGGTGGACTACGGTCCTTGGCTACGACCTTTATATTGGCGAGGCTGAGGGATGTTGTGATATTGGTCATTTGGCGAGGCAGAGGGACTAGACCATTCATTGATTTGGCGAGGCATAGGAATTCGCATATCCACTATCTTGATTCGATCCAAGGATTAATAATGAACATAATACAATTGTTATTGAATATGAATCATTGTATTGATATTGTTAAAGCATGAGTTGATATACACTTCATTGTTTTGCTATTGTTTATGACTACCTCACTAGACAAAATATGCCTAATGCATCTCATCTCATGCATTTCAAGTTAAGGAAGTCATTGGTGTGAGATCGAAGCTAGTTGGAGGTTTTGGCAAGTCTTCATAAGGCTAAAGTAATGTATGTCGTTTCTATGAAATCATTTTTTAGGAAAAGGTTTTTGACATTATTCGAAAAACTTAAGAAAACACGGAGTCGCCACCAATCTTTTTAAAAAAAGTGTGATTGGATCACTTTTAAAACAAGGGTTATTTTAATAAAACGTTTTATTAAAACAACTTTTTTGGTCTACGAAAATAAGAGAAAATAGGTTCGAGGGTCAGTTACATGTGGGGAAGGATTAGCACCCCCACAACGCCAAAAAAATTGGTACCTAATTGATTTCAAAAAGTATTTTCAAAACTAGAATTTGCAAGTTCACATGATTTTGCTCTATTTGTCCGCAAAGTGAATGTAAATCTATTTTAACGGCCTTATCGCCCGGGAAATGAACTTTAATCACCGCCAACACTTCTAGCACTAACCCGCCATTCTTGCTTTATAAGACACCACATTAATTAAGTTTTCACTTTTTAGAACAAACCAAGGAAAATATTAAGTGCGTTGTCAATTTTAGAATTTACCTACTTAGTGATTAAACTCTAAAGATATATCTACATTCATTTTAGCTATTATGGTTTAAATAAAATTAAGTTTATTTTATTTAAATTGTGAGGAAATGTTTTTGCACACACGTCACTAATCTAAGTTTTCAAGTTCCTATTCCTAAGGTTTAAAACGTAAACATATATATACATAGAAGCAAAGAAATAAATTGCATAAATTAAATGACTAAAATAAATTTAAAACAAAGGAAGGGATAATTTATCATTTTTTAAAAATATTTCGGCTAAGAGTTAAATTGAAAGAAAAACATAATTTGAGGGCTAATTTGAAAATAATCAAAATTTTAGTGTTATAATTGTGAGGGGAAGGACGAAATTGAAAGAAATATGAAATTTGAGGATCAATTTGTAGTCAATTAAAAGTCTAATACTCGATTTAACTAAAAATGGACGAAATTGAAAATATTGAAAATTGAAGGGCTACGGTACAAGACCCGGAAAAGAAAGGCGTCGGTCGATAGGTGGGTATGGGTTGGATACCGGGTTGGTATAAATACCCAAAGTTATAACAAAAATCATTTTATCCTTCCCCTCCTAAACGGATCAAATCGATGTTCTTATTTTTTTCTCTAAAAACATTCATTGTGTTCTTCATGAATGAATAACACGACAATGGTCTGTCGTGCAAGTCGTCATCCACCGGCGCTAGCCGGCGACAAAATTTCCTAGAAAACCCTAATTTCCCAGATTATAGTGACCCTCAAATCGCATATTTTCACCAGAGCTACGTCAGAGTCGAATCACATTTGTGTTTTCAATAAAACAGAGGTAAAAACAATCCTTTTTCTTTATTTAAAAATGAAATTAAACATAGGAAGAAAGAATTACTAGAAAAATCTACTTTATTTCACTGGAATTGCTTGAATACACTTGCCGAATTGCTACAACTTCTGGATTTCCGAATGCTATATGTATGATATTGTGTGTGATTCTTATAAAATTGTTGTGTTGTTACAAAGAATTACAGTGTTATTTATAGTACAAGAATTGCCTAAATCCTAAGCTCAAATCCCTGATTTCTTCCCCTTTGATTGCTTGATTTTTGCCATGGCACTGATTTGGGGATTTAATCCCTTCGTGTTGGTTGACATTGTCTCTAATTTGATCCCGATTTGTAGCTAAGGCTTCGGTTTAGGGATTTAATTCCCTTTTGATTTTATCTTGATTTTTACAAAAATGTTAAGCTCTAATTTAGGGATTTAACCTTCTTGTTTCTTTGTTTTCTTATTTCTAATGACTCAAACGACGCTGACGAGGAGCAATCGAAGCAGAATCGGCTCAGGCACCCATTAGAGGAAATGAAATATTTGCTAGAGGCTGAAAGGGAATGCGCGTGGCTGCCACACATGAGTGGTGATCCACGTGATACACTCTGAAGTGATCTGGGCCGTCAGATCTTATCCTGATCGAATGGCTTTGCAAGTGCGGCTCTGGCTCTTCCTCATCTAGGGTTTCCAGGCATAATAAGCACCATTGGATCAACCCTTGATCCATTGGGTGTCCTTCAACTACATATAAGACATAAAAATGGCATTAGGGCTTAGTCCTGGCCCAATTAGGCCTTATCATGTAATTGGGATGTAATTTATTTAATAGACTCTATGTGTTTTTTTGTAATGGACTCTATTCTAAATTAAATCTAATGGACCTTTTATTTTTTAATGGGCATTTATAAATGGGCTATGTATTTATTTTGCATTTTATATTATCTATCATATTAGTTAGTATATCAATTACAAAAACACCAACAAAAATGCATATAACATATGCTAATTCTAACTACCATATCAATACAATACTAATGAACCAAAAATGACATAGATATAATACAACAATAAAAATGAAAGAAGAATCAAAGAATTAGGTGAAAATTCAGTGACAATAGCTGCCGCTCTTTGGTCATTCCGGTGAAACATGAATAGAGCAAAGAACAAAAGACACTGATTTTCACCAATTACCAAACCGTCAATGCCTGAAAAGACAGGCGGGTTCTATTCTCCTTGCGCTTGAATAGATAAGCGGGTTCTATTCTCCTCATGCTTGAATAGATAAGTAGGTTCGATTCTTCAAATGCCTGAACAGATAGGCATGTTCTATTCTCCTTATGCCGAAAAGAATAGGCGGTTCTATTCTCCTCATGCTTGAATAGATAATCAGGTTCCATTCTCCAAATGCTCGAACAAATAGGCAGGTTCTATTCTCCTCGTGCTTGAATAGATAAGCAGGTTCCATTCTCCAAATACCCGAATGGATAGACGGGTTCTATTCTCCTCATGCTCGAATAGATAAGCAGGTTCCATTCTCCAAATGCCCAAACAGATAGGCAGGTTCTATTCTCCTCGTGCTCGAATAGATAAGCAGGTTCAATTCTCCAAATGCCTGAATGGATAGACGGGTTCTATTCTCCTCATGCTCAAATAGATAAGTAGGTTAAAAAAAGGGTTCCATCCTCCTCATGCTCGGATGGATAAACATGTTGAAAAATGGTTCTATCCTCCTCATGCTCAGATGGATAAGCAGGTTCTATTCTCCTTATGCTCGAATAGATAAGCAAATTCCATTCTCCTGATGCCCGAACGGATAGGCATGTTCTTTTGCAAAAAAACTTTTACACTTGTAAAAACCCGACATATGATGCAGTTATGAAGATCATGACCCTAAGGATGTCTAAAACATGAATGCATGTCTCTTTTGCTTTTTATAATCCTTTTTTAGTTTTCTTGAATTATATCATCTCAAACATTTTCTCAACTCTGGAAACAGACGGTAAGTGTATATTATGGCCCATCCCATCAGAAGAAGCATAATGACTTCTTTCATTTCTCTGCACTGAATGGCTTTACACCATGTTATTAGGATCACGATGAGCAAGTAAGCTTGCACCAGCCCATCTTTCAACACTAGTTGACTTGCACCATTTTCTTGTTGTTAAAATTCCATCGACCATTCCTTAGAAAGTAATCTTCACCATTGCCTTCTCTTAACTTCAGGAATTGTAGGAATCGTCTTTTAATTTGGGTGAAGTTGGAGCTCACCAAAACACCTTCATGTTGTACCATAGGTTTAATGTCATAGCTACATTCATCTTTTCCTGTGACTTCTGCTTTGATTTTTTCAACCAGTGAAGCTTTTTGTATAACGTTGCTAGGACACCTAAGAGCAAAGCTTTGTGGGGATATATGGGGGATTCTTAGGCTTGCCATCATTAATCCGTGGGAAATTATCTGAATATTGAAACTGTATGCTACAATGATAATCATAAAAAGTCATCTTCATTGTCTCTGCTTCACCATTCTCATTCTTAATACTTTTTTGCTTCGCTGAGAACATTTCTGATCTTTTGCATGTTTCTTCGTTTAATCCAATTATCTTGTACTCCTGGTCAGAAGGACTGACTTTATCCTCATATTCTTTAACACTTTTTTATACATTGTCAAACTTCCTTTGTAGTTGAGACATCAATGTTCAATGACTAGCTTCCTAGGATCTTGTTGTTCTCCCAATGTCTCACGTCCTTAACTATTTCCTCCAATGTCTCATGTCCCAATGTCTCTGTAAAATTGTTCTCGTTATTGTAGAAAACAAACTATCTCATGTAAGCTTCTCTGCTTTGCAACATGCTACCTTAGGGTAAAATCATCCTTGCCTCCGCAAAAATCTTTGAATTGCTTACATGGAAATCTTTTCAACAGAACCTACTTCCACCTTGAACCACTTCATGCGTTTACTGTTATTTATGCCCTAAACTTTGAATTTAACCACGAAATACCTCATAGTTCCAATAACCTTTTAGACAAATTTCAACGTAATGCCCAAAAATCTTTTGTATTTTTCAAGTGATGTCAAATTTATTAATTCTCATTTTGATGCAAGATGCTTATACGAAAAAAATGGTCTAAAAAAAGAAAGGAAGGCTAAGAAACAAAACTTTATCAATATTGTGGCAAACAGAAAAGAAGTTACAAATATTCAAACATCAATGAACAAAACTCCTTTTGTCAAAACGTCGTGAGATGTCCTGAATGTTACTCATGCTGAGCAGACTTCGACAATGGTGACAAAGCGAGAAAGTTCACAACTCATCTGTGTTATGCTCCCGGGAGAATCTCCCTGGTTATTAACTACCTAAGCCGCCTTTTGTGGGTTTTCAACTTAGGTCCTCATTTGGTTTCAAAACGCCCTTTGTGGGTTTTTATTTTGAAACCCCATTTTCTTTTTTCTTTCTTTATTTCATTTTTTTCTTTTTTCTTTTTTCCTTTTTCTTTTTTTTCTTCTCTTGTATTTTTCTTTTTCTTCTTCTTTTTCTTATTCTTCAGACATAATACTTTTTGACTGAATCTGAGTTTATCGGACTCTAAAATTCATCTCCGTCCATTTCAGCCAAAATTAACGCCTCACCTGAGATAACCTTTGTTACAATGTAAGGTCCTTCCTAATTTGGTGCCCATTTTCCTCGGGAATCGCTTTAGATTGATAACTTCTTTTTTAGTACCAAATCACCTTCTTTAAATTCTCTCGTGCGAACTTTCTTCTCGTGGGCCCTTATCATTCTTCTTTGATACATTTTCCCATGGCACAGTGCTTTCAATCTTTTCTCTTCAATTAAGTTCAGCTGGTCATATCTTGCTTGAACCCATTTTGCTTCTTCAACTTTGCTTCCTTTAAGATACATAACGATGGTATTTCAACTTCAATCAGTAATACAACTTCCACTCCATATAACAATGAGAAAGGTGTTGCCCCAGTAGAAGTTCTTATTGCACTTCGATAAGCATATAAGGCGAAAGGTAGCTTCTCATGCCAGTCCTTATAAGTATCCACCATTTTTGCAATTATTTTCTTAATGTTCTTATTTGCGGCCTCCACTACTCCGTTCATCTTCGGGCTATATACCACATAATTATGGTGTTTGACATTGATCTGCTCACAGACTCCACTTATCATCATGTTATTCAAATTGGAGGCATTGTCGGTGATGATACATTCAGGCAAGTCGCATCGACAAATGATTTCCTTTTTCAAAAACTTGCAAACCGTGGATCTGGTGACGTTTGCATATGAAGCTGCTTCTACCCACTTCCTGAAGTAGTTTATAGCTACCAAGATAAAATGATGCCCGTTTGACGCCTTGGGGTGAATTTGACCAATGACATCGATGCCCCACATGGACAAAGGCCAGGGCGCTATCATAACATGCCGAGGTTGAGGTGGTGCATGAACCTTGTCAGCGTAGATCTGGCATTTAAGGCATTTGCCAGAGTAGTTGATGCAATCACCTTCCATGGTCGACCAGTAATATCCAAGACGCATGATCCTTCTAGCCATGGTGAAACCACTGGATGGGTTCCACAAACTCCTTCATGAACTTCTTCCATAATTAATTGAGCTTCCTTTGCATCCAAACATCTCAAAAGCAAACTGATCACGACTTCTTTTGTATAAAATTTCTCCGTTAACGATATACCATGATGCCATTTTCCTGATCATTTTCTTCTCATTCTCTGTAGCTTGTGGTGGGTACTGCTGAAAGTTTACATATTGCAAAATGTCATGGTACCACGGCAAATCATCTATTTCTTTTTCCACATCATAACAATGGGCTGGAGAGTCTAGCATATGTAACCTGATGGGTATTATCTTAGAACCTTCACTTGTTTTAAACATGGCCGTTAAAGTAGCTAAAGCATCATTTGGTTGTCTTCTCTGGGGAGATATTTGAAATTGATCTCATCAAATTCTTTGGTCAACTCAAGGACCAACTTGTGGTATTCTACAAACTTTGTATCTTTTGTCTCCCATTCGCCACGTATCTGATAAAAGACCAATGCAGAGTCCCTAAAAACTCTTAAAATACGGATTTTCCTTTGTATAGCATCTCTTAGACCCATTATACAAGCCTCGTATTTTGCCATGTTATTAGTGCAGAAGAATCTTAGTCGGCTTGTAAAAGGGTAATAATCTCCTTTTGGCAAGACCAAAACTGCCCCTATACCTCGTCCTAATGCATTTTCTGCACCATCGAAGTTCATAACCCAAGATTCTGTTAGAGCCACATCATGTTCTGTGATACACATCAAATCTTCATCAGGGAAATTAAAATGCAATGCTTCATAATCATCACAAGTACGACTTGCTAAAAAGTCAGCTATGGCACTCCCTTTTATTGCTTTTTGGCTCATATACTGGATATCAAATTCTGATAGTAACATCTGCCAACGTGCTAATCTTCCCGATAAGGCTGGAGCTTCCATCATGAATTTTAAAGGATCCAATTTCGAGATTAGCCATGTAGTGTAATATAACATATACTACCTGAGCCTTTTAGTCACCCATACCAAAGCATAACATAACTTTTCAATTGAAGAATATCTGGTTTCACAATCAGTGAACTTCCAACTCAGGTAATATATCGCATTTTCTTTTCTCCAAGTATCGCCATGTTGCCCTAATACGCAGCCCATAGAATTTTCTTGCACCGTTAAATAAAGGATTAAGGGTCTCCTAAAACATGTGGCACTAATATTGGAGGGTTGGTTAACTGCTCTTTGATCTTTTCTAAAGCCGCATGTTTTTCTTCATTCCATGTGCGTAGGTTATTCTTTCTGAGTAATCTGAAAATTGGATCACATTTATCTGTTAACTGGGAAATAAAACGGGTAATATAGTTTAGCCTCCCCAGGAATCCCCGAACCTCCTTATGTGTTTATGGTGGTGGGAGCTTTTGTATGGCCTTAATTTTATCTGGATCAATCTCAATCCCCCTCTTGCTCACCACAAAGCCCAATAGTTTTCCTAATGTGACCCCAAATGTGCATTTGTTTTGGTTAAGCTTTAGCTGGAACTTCCTCAGCCTTTGAAAGAGTTTCTTTAAATTCACCAAATGCTCATCTTCAGATCGAGATTTGGCGATCATATAATCTACGTATACTTCTATTTCCTTATGCATCATATCATGGAAAAGAGTGACCATGGATCTTTGATAAGTTACCCCCGCATTCTTTAGACCGAAAGGCATTACTTTATAACAAAAGGTTCCCAAAGTGTTATGAAGGTGGATTTTTCCATATCTTCTGGCACATTTTAATCTGGTTATACCCGAAAAACCCATCTACGAAAGAGAAAAGGGTATGTCTAGTTGTGTTATCCACTATCGTGTCTATGTGTGGTAACAAGAAATCGTCTTTGGGGCTTGCTCTATTGAGATCCCTATAGTCAACACACATGCATACTTTTCCATCCTTCTTGGGAACTGGGACAGTGTTGGCCACCCATTCTGGATACTTAGCTACCTCTAAAAATCCTGCATCAAACTGCTTCTTTACCTCATCCCTAATTTTTAGGAGAATATATGCTTTCATCCTCCTAAGCTTCTGCTTTAAAGGCTCGCATCCTAATTTTATTGGAAGCCGATGTACAGCAATGTCAGTGTCGAGACCCAGCATGTCTTGATATGACCAATTGAAGATATCTTTGAATTCTTTTAGGAGCTCAATCAGGCTTTGTCGAGTATGGGCTATAATAGTGGTGCCAATCTTCACCTTTCATTTCTCTTCTTCAGTACCGAGATTCAGTATTTCTAACTCTTCCTTGTACGAGAGAATCTGTTTTTCCTCTCTTTCTACCATCATGAGCAATTCTCTGGGCAAGTCATATTCTTCTTCATTATCAATATCATTAACTTCTTCTAAGCATAAGGGTAATTCAAAGTCAACTTTAGTGTTAGACTGAGAGTCAGTTAAGTCATTGATATCTGAAGACCTGCAAAGAAAAGGGACAGAGATATATACAGAGAAAAATGGATGAATGAAAAAATGTTTTAGTTTTATTTATGGGAAGAGTTTGCCACATAGGATATGTTGGAAGAAAGAGAATGCATCTTCATTGAAATTCAAATTATAAAGTTTGACATAGACCCTTTACATAAGATCCCTAATTACCTTCGGGTCTAAAGGCAAAAGGGTGGGTTTTGAGAATTACTCTGAAATTGTCTTAAAGACTACATGAACTTCTTCAGCAGTCTAGTTGTCAAGGTCAGAGCAAGGGCTAAACTTGGACAAGTATTTGTTCTTTTCTTCCTCGTTTGTCACAACGTTGATGCTCATTTTCTTAAACGCTTCACACAAATCATTCTTTCTTTTTTCTTCCTCAATAACTGGGGCACTTAGATTCAGCAAGCCCCCGAATCTGAAGTTATGGCTCAGGGGTGGAAATATCATCGGTTCCCACTCAATTTCCTTCCCTTTCAACCTTGCATGTCTTCTTTCCTGACATTTCTTTCTTTTTTCCCTCCTTTGCCAATTGTTGGTCTTGAAACCCAAGCCAAACCAATCCTTCTTTGCTGGGATTACATCAGGATACAGCCTCTCATGGTTTCTCTTTCCAAATCCTTTTCCAACTTCAGCTCCCTTTCCTAGAGTTTGTTTAACTTGCATCTTTGCGCAGCTGGATAATTCTGGTTCAGGCACCTTACTTCCTTTACTGACAGGTTGCATTGACTAGCTCTAATGTCCCAAAGTGACCTTCAAGCGCACCCTCATCAATCTCGATAAAGAGTGCATCAGTGTTTACTGATGCAATGATTTCTTCCTCTACACCTACAATTATCAATTGGCCATCCATCACAAATTTCAACTTCTGATGTGAGGTAGAAGGGACTGATCCCGCTATATAAATCCATGGGCGGCCAAGCAAGCAGCTATAACTGGGCCTAATGTCTATGACCACAAACTCAACATCACAGGTTGATGGTCCGATCTACAAAGGCACGTCAATTTTTCCTAACACATCTTTTTGAGTTCCGTCGACCGCTCTCACTGTATTTTGATAGGCTCTCATATGAGAGCTGTCTATGGGCAGCTTCTTTAGTGTTGCTAATGCAGAACGTTCAGGGCCGACCCATTATCAATATGGACGTCTGGTAACATATATCCTTTGTATTTCATAGTGATGTGCAGAGCTTTGCACGACCCCTTCCTTCTCCATGTAGTTCTTCATCATTGAACGAAATAAATTTGTTAACAACAATGTTTCTGACTAACATATCCATCTTATCGGTTGTGATCTCCTTTGATACGAAGGTTCGATTTAAAATCTTTAGCAAGGCCTCATGATGGCCCTCAGACCTCAACAGTAACGATAGCATAGAAATTCGAGCTGGAAGTTTGTGGAGTTGCTCCACTACGCTATATTCGTTGTGTTTTAGAATCTTCAAGAATTCTTGAGCCTCTGACTCCTTCACTGGCTCATGGTATACTGTTGGTTTTTCTTTGAAGAAATCTTTATCATCTTCTTTTTCTGACTCTTCAGCAGCAACCTTTCTCTGCGCTGCGTCTCTGTCCTCAGCTATCGGTTGGGAATAGAGCCTTCCGCTCCTTGTAAAACAAATCACTTCATTGACTAGCTCATCCTTTGCTTTTTCTTCGACAGCCAATCCTTATGGGGCTTCCACTGTGCAAGCGTGTTTCCAAGGGACTTGCTTGTTATCCTTGTATGGAAATGGGGTTGGTGCCTTAATTACAAGTCGTGGGATTACTCCCCTTGTTGGTTCACTAACTCTTACTTTAGCCTTGATAACTAAAGGTTTCATTCCAAAATAATTTGTTCTAGAGGATGACTCATCCGATGTGCAAATGTCCAACATGCACTCCTTGATTTCTATCTTAAGAAACTCTAGTTCTCTTTCATCCATCTTGTCTTGGACCAACTTCTTGAACTCTAAGCAACGTTCAATCTCGTTTCCTCTCTCTTTGTGATACTTACAAAACAATCCATCCTTAATTTCCATATCCTGGGCTTCTCATTCTAGCATCTCAACTGCCACCATTTGAGCCTATACCCACCTCATGGTGCTCTGACCTCAGCAACATGTTTCTTAACCCCCCTTCATGATTGCATTAACTCCTACTTTATGGTGATTTGGTAGAGGGTTCCCCTCATCTTTCGACATATCAAATGACAACATTGCAGATTTTCTTAGATCATCTACCATTCTCTTGAATGTGGAGCAATTGTCAATGGCGTGCCCCCTAACTCCTGCATGATATTCACATTGTGCCTTCTCATCGTACCATGCTGGATAAGGTGGTGAGAAATGAGGAACATGTCTTGGCAGTACCATTTGGGATTTAACCAATTCAGCAAACAATTTGGCATACGTCATTGTAATTGGAGGGAAATAGGGTTTTGAGTTCCCTTGATATCTTCATTCTTCATTCGGTAGGTTTGTAATTGCTGGAGCTGCAGTCGAGACATTGGGCTTGTTAAAACCACATCCTTTGAAAAATTGGGATTATAAACATTTGTAGCATTGACTTCGCTTTCTCTCTTTTTTATAGGGTTTCTTTGTTTCTCCGTTATCCAGCTTTCTATTTTTCATAGCTGCTAGAATCAGCTCTCCATTCATTAACATGTCTGCAAAACTCTTAGTTGCATGATTGAGCATGAGTCATAGAATGAACCTTTTAATGTCCCCATGAACATTGTGGTAACTTCATTCTCTAGTAATGGTGGCTGAACTTGAGCATCTACATCCCTCCACCTCTACGCATATTGGCGGAAACTCTCATGATGTTTTTGTTCCATCCCTTGCAAGACTAGTTCGGTTGGAACCATGTCTGAGACATGCTTGTATTACTCACTAAAAGGTCTGGATAAATCCTTCTATGATCTGATGTTAACCCGGCTTAGCTGATTGTACCAGCATGCAGCTGACCCTAGTAAACTGTCTTGGAAGCAATGAATGAGCAGCTTCTCATTATCAAGATACATCGACATCTTTCTGCAATACATATTTTGATGTGCTATGAACATGTAGTTCCATTGTACTTCTCAAAATCTGGAATTTTGAATTTCGGAGGTACTACCAAATCTGTCACCAGGCTTAAGTCTTTGGCATCCACACCGCCGTGAATATTCCCTTCTTGGAAAGACTTAATCATTCATCCTAACTTCTCATAACGATCTTCCCATTTCTTCTCAGTTTTAGCCTTATCGACAATCTCATCTAGGTTGGGTACTTCATAGTTGTGAGCTCCTTCTATATTAGCCTTAAACTCATTCCAGACGGAGGACTCATCAAAATGGGGAGTCAGCTTAGCCTTTGGTGTTGAAACTTCCTTTTGTATTCTAGGATGGGTGAAAGTCATTCCCTGGAATTGGGGCAGAGCATTGGTTTCCTCTCAAACTTCTGCTGCATTTGGGTCCTTGAATCCCAGCATTGTCGCAATTGAGCTAACTGTCTTCTGGTGAACTAATTCCATTTTCTGTTTCAGGTCTGTTTCCAACTTGTCTAACCTATCCTGAGTAGTTTTGTGACTAGTTTCCAAGCCCACCACTCTATCTTCCATTGCCCTGGCTTGAGATCGGGTACCGTACTTGTGAGTTGTTTTTGCTATTTTGAATTTTTGTCATGTTTTTTATTTAAGTTAGATTCTTATTATGTCATGGATGCATGTGCAGATGTAAACACACAAATGCAAAGTAAAGCAGCAAAACAAAAAGGATGCAATGCAAATGCATGGATGCAAGTGAAGAGCCATCAATTCTATGAAATATCTGCTCAAGAAACAACTCTTTATTGAATATGAAAATGTCCTTATTACATCAAAATTTATTAAAAATATTTTTTGCACGAACTCCTAATTCCTTGATTTCTTCAATAAGCCATATAAGTCTTGGTCCAACCTCCCCTGCTGGTTTGATGTACTGACGAAGGGCTGCAACTTTCGTGGCTAACATCATCACATGTTGAACCACATCCTGAACTTGAGTCATGACGGTCTTGCCAAACTCATCCCGCTCTTGGAATCTTTTGGCATTATCTCTAAGACGGGTGAACCAGTAATCATTTCCTCCATTAGCTGTATCTTCTAGGACCAAGATATTAGTTTTGTACTACTGAATGATGTTATCCATTTCTTCCACTTTCTCTCTCAAGGAATCATCCTCGTTTAGGCTGGCCCGGAGTTTTGTGTAAGTGTGATAGTTCTAAATTTCATGCAATGAACAGTTCAAATCCTCTACCTTGGCTTGCAACTCAGCAACACAAGCCTGGCTTTGCTTCAACTTCTCACTGGTTTTGTCATATGCTATATGTAACTCAAATAAACGAATCTTGTTGTCGTGGGCCTTCCTTTTCCATGCAGCCACACTTTCTTTCTTTTTTTTGAAAACCCGTTTGCCATTTCCATTTTCAGTTGCCGACCTACCCTTTTCTTTTTCTTCAGTAAGGGCTCGTCTATACTTCTCAATTTCCCGTTTTCCACGTTCTTTCTCCTTTCTCACAGCATGCTCGATTTCTTGTTTTCACTGTTCCAGAGTTTTTCTTAGATCAACATTTTGAACAGTAGTCTAAAACTTGAGGAAATCAACCCTTTGGACTTCAAACTTCCTTTCTAAGTCTTCGTACATTTTATCACTCGCTTCATCTCTACTTTATACTGTTCCACGTCAAGGCTTGAGTCAAACTTGTCCCGTTGGTTTTGCTCTCGCAGGGCTTCTATTTCCAATTTGGCCCTTCTTAGCTCTTCTCTTAGGATGTCATCTTCTGTAGGGACTACCTTCAAGTGTTCTTTTAAAGACTTAGTATGTTCGGGTGTAGGTGCCATGACTCTTTCATTTACTCTTATATGACTCATACTCTATATGATAACAATGGTTCCATGCATCACTAATTGTCTAAACCTTCTGTCTGAACTCTCCTTGGAACTCGAATTCTGATGAGCCAAGACCAGTAGTGAATGAGATGAACTGTCGAGACCCAAACTAACGAGATACCAACAAATGAGCGCATCCAATTCGTCCCCAAAGACCTAGTAGCATCATGAAGTTGAAATCCCCACACTTGTACAAAAGCTTAGTATGACCCATCCAAGGAACCCTCAATCTGATGTCTTCGTCGCAGTGGTCTTTGAAAATTTCAATCCACTTACTTTTCTTAGCAACTGGCCATTCTTTTGCTAGGAACCCGCAGAGAGGAGAGAAATTCGGAGAAAATACATTTGATAAGGCCAATGTTGGGCATTTCCAGAAGTGACTAAGAGCCCAAACTTGTAGAAGCAGAGCACACCCTCCAAAATGAACACTTTGAAGGTTTTAGCAAGTACAACTGGCATTGGGTTGACTCCTCTTTTTATCTGTTCAAGGAAATTAAGTAACGCCACATCAATGTTCCCTAAAACCTTTGGAAAAATAACTAAACCATAAATTGCAATGGCTAGGAGATCAACTCTCTTCTCTCTGTCGATGAGAATTAAAATTATATTTTGATGTTTGACCAAGGAAAATTAAAGATGTCTCCTCTCTTTCGTATCAACCCTTTGACCCAACCATCACTCATACCGACGAGAGCTTAGAGCATTGAGTTTGGATTCTTGTTTTTAAGAAGTTTGGCATAGACCCAGTTCTTTTTCACCTTGCATAAGTTGAACAGAGAAAAATATTCTTCAAATGTAGGCATCATATCCTCTCTATTGAAAGTGCAACAATGATACCCAGGATTCCAGAGCTGAGCCAGAGCTTTGAGAAACGACTCGTCTACTTTCACATAAAGCAAATATGCTATATCATCGTAGACTTCATAGAACAACTACTTAGTCTCGTAATCACAATGCTCCCAAATTTTCTACAACTCTTGCATGCTATTCTGTTTGATACTGATGTATGCATATTCTAAAGTCTCTATCTTATGATCGGCTGCTAGACTGTCCCCAAATGTTCTCTGGTTAACCTCATACCAATGTCGCACTTTTGTATTCTCATCTTCGCTTTTCAGGATCCTTTCATCCATGACGAAAGCTTTTCCAAGTTGAGCAAATATTTTTGAGAATTAACCCCTTCTAATATAGAATGATGTTTCATGAATGAATATGCAAAATAACAAAACAAGAAGGAAAAGAATTAGAATTAAGAAAACATAAGAGACCAAAATAATTTCAAGAACAATTCTGGGCAGCACATTCCAACATTCTAGGACATGTCCCCTTAGATCATTCGCAACAATTTTGATCATACTCAAATCCCTAGGTTTTCCGCATGGCTCTATTGGGGTAGGCTCTAAATTCTCAAATGGCCTGGTTCTAAAAGGTACTTGAGCTGTCTTTGTTGTCCCCTACTAAGGGTAGCAAGGCCCCTAGTTCTCACCCATTATAGGCTTCAAACGAACCAGGTTCAACTTAGGAGGACTCAGTTCCTATGTCTTCTCGAAGGATCAATATCCTTACGAAGACATGAGGCATATGAGTTCCGAAGGTACTTGCTAGGCTCATATGGAGAATCAATATTTTGATATGAGCAAAGCGTTTTCCCCTCACTTAACAATTGGGTGAAGTTCGGGAATAGAGCTTTTTGCAACAATTTTAAAATGCGTAAAATAGAATTACATTCATTAAGCGGACGAATAGATTGAAACCTTTGTGAACATGCAAATTGCATTTCTAAAAACATTTTTTGAAATAATTTGTGGCCTGACCCTCTTTTATTAAAAAAAAACAAAATGTCCCCAGTGGAGTCGCCAAGCTATCACAACCCTTTTTTAGGAAAAGGTTTTTTTGACATTATTTGGAAAACTTAAGAAAACACGAAGTCGCCACCAATCTTTTTGAAAAAAGTGTGATTGGATCACTTTTAAAACAAGGGTTGTTCTAATAAAACGTTTTATTAAAACAACATTTTTCGTCCACGAAAATAAGAGAAAACAGGTTCAGGAGTCGGTTACGTGTTGAAAAGGGTTAGCACCCCCACAACACCCAAAAATTGGTACCTAATTGATTTCAAAAAGTATTTTCAAAACTGGAATTTGCAAGTTCACATGATTTCGCTTTATTGTCCGCAAAGTGAATGTAAATCTATTTTAACGGCCTTATCGCCCGGGAAATGAACTTTAATCACCTCCAACACTCCTGGCTCTAACCCGTCATTCCCGCTTGATAAGACACCGCATTAATTAAGTTTTCACTTTTTAGAACAAACCAAGGAAAATATTAAGTGCGATGTCATTTTTAGAATTTACCTACTTAGTGATTAAACCCTAAAAATATATCTACATTCATTTTAGCTATTATGGTTTAAATAAAATTAAGTGTGTTTTATTTAAATTGTGAGGAAATGTTTCTGCACACACGTCACTAATTTAAGTTTTTAACTACCTATTCCTAAGGTTTAAAACGTAAACATATATATACATAGAAGCAAAGAAATAAATTGCATAAATTAAATGACTAAAATAAATTTAAAATAAAAAGGGATAATTTATCCTTTTTTTTAAATATTTCGGCTAAGAGTTAAATTGAAAGCAAACCAAAATTTGAGGGCTAATTTGAAAATAATCAAAAATTTAGTGTTATAATAGCGAGGGGAAGGACAAAATTGAAAGAAAGATGAAATGTGAGGACCAATTTGTAGTCAATTAAAAGTCTAATATTCGATTTAAAAGAAAAATGGACAAAATTGAAAAGATTGAAAACTGAAGGGTTACGGTACAAGACCCAGGAAAGAAAGGCGCGGGTCGATAGACGGGTATGGGTTGGATACTGGGTTGGTATAAATAGCCAAACTTATAACAAAAATCATTTTATCCTTCCCCTCACTAACGAATCAAACATATATTCTTGTTTTTTCTCTGAAAGCATTCATCGTGATCTTCAATTCATGAAGAACAAAACAATGGTCCACCGTGCCAACCGCCATCCACCGGCGCCAGCCGCCATTGCCGGCGGCAAAATTTCCCAAAAAACCCTAATTTTCTAGATTTTGATGACCCTCAAATCACATATTTTCGCAAGAGCTATGTCAGAGTCGAACCACAGTGGCATTTTCAATAAAACAGAAGTAAAAACAATCATTTTTCTTTATTTAAAAATGAAATTGAACATAGGAAGAAATAATTACCAAAAAATTCTACTTTATTTCATTGGAATTGCTTGAATACACTTGACGAATTGCTACAACTTCTGGATTTCCGAATGCTATATGTATGTGATTGTGTGTGATTCGTATGAAATTGTTGTGTTGTTACAAAGAATTACAGTGTTATTTATAGTACAAGAATTGCCTAAATCCTAAGCTCAAATCCCTGATTTCTTTCCCTCTGATTGCTTGATTTTTTCCATGGCACCGATTTAGGGATTTAATTCCTTTGTGTTGGTTGACTTTGCCTCTGATTTGATCCTGATTTGCAGCTAAGGCTTCAGTTCAGGGATTTAATTCCCTTTTGATTTTATCTTGATTTTTACCGAACTGTTAAGCTCCAATTTAGGGATTTAACCTTCTTGTTTCTTTGTTTGCATATTTCTAATGACTCGAATGACGCCAGCGAAGAGCAATCGATGCAAAATTAGCTCAGACACCTATCGGAGGAAATGAAACATTTACCGGAGGCTAAAAGGACGCGCGCGTGGCTGACACGCGTGAGTGGTGATCCACGTGATACACCCAAAAGTGATTTGGGCTGTCAGATCTCGTCTTAATCGAACGACTATGCGAGTGCAACACTAGCTCTTACTCATGTAGGGTTTCTAGGCATAATAAGCACCTTTGCATCAACCCTTGATCCAACGGTTGTACTTCAGCTGCGTATAAGATAGAAAAATGACATTAGGGCTTAGTTCTGAGCCAAAAGGGCCTTATCATGCAATTGGGCATGTATTAATGGGCATGTAATTTATTTAATGGACTCTATGTGTTTTTTTGTAATGGACTCTATTCTAAATTAAATCTAATGGACCTTTTATTTTTTTAATGGCATTTATAAATGGGCTATGTATTTATTTTTGGTTTTATATTATCTATCATATTAGCTAGTATATCAATTACAAAAACACCAACAAAAAATGCATATAACATATGCTAATTCTAACTATCATATCAATATACTAACATATAACAATGTATTAATACTACTACAATACTAATGAACCAAAAACGACATACATATAATACAACAATAAAAATGAAAGCAGAAACAAAGAATTAGGTGAAAATTTAGTGACAACATGAATGATGGATGGTTATCAATTGCCTTAAAAATGATAAAAGGCATGAAATGATAGAAACAATTGTTTAATCTTTCCTTGGTTGGAAGGAAAGCTCCTTATTGGTCCATAAGAAGGTGGGAGGATGACTAAGGTATTGTAAAGGGTTGAAACGAAACAAAGTTTCTTTCCTCATTTTTGAATCTCCCGTAAACCAAGACCCACTCGTGTCTTCAACAAGCAAGCATCACCATTGTTATCTTCAACCTCATCTCAAGCACACACCTCCATCTTTGAACCTTCTAAGCTCAAGCTTCCTACAATTTGAAAACTCCATTGCATAGCTATTAGTTGGGTAAGGAGGAACCCTTATTCGATAGTTGAATCCCATTGACGATTGGAGTTTAATTTCAAAATAAAATCCTAAGCCTAATCTTTGAATAAGTACCATATAGCTATATTGCTTATAATGATTCTTTGTGTTTATTCCTAGCTCAAGAGCTAAAGGGAATCAATCCATCATCCCTAACTAAGCCAAAGAGCAAAGGAATCGAAATCTGGGAATCCTAAAAACTTCCATGCACTAGGTGAGTGTAGTTGTGTCAAGGGATTGGCTAGGTGCCATCCCGTTTCATTTTCTTTGTGATTATGTTTGCATTTGATTAAGGGCTTAAGTAAAGCAAGCATATGTGTGAATGTTATCGGTAAGCATGGTAAGTCCTTACATTACTTTGATATGTCTATGAGTATATGTGTGATATTTGATACGTTATGATTATGATATGATATGTTATCCGATATGATATGATATGACTATGCTATAATACGTGGAGCTAAGGCTTAATTCTGTTTTTGTTGTATTATGGCCTAAGGGTACCAAAGGTAAGATTTGTGATGATATGTGAACTTGGACATTTGTGAACACTAGATACAATTGGCATGCCATAGGGTTATTCGAGCTCACCAAGTAAGGGATTGGACTACGGTCCAAGGCTATAGCCTATATGTATGGTGAAATAAGGATGGATATGTGAACTTGGACATTTGTGAACATTGGATACAATTGGCATATCATAGGGTTATTCGAGCTCACCAAGTAAGGGATTGGACTACAGTCCGAGGCTACAGCCTATATGTATGGTGAAATAAAGATGGGTTGTGTAAGGGACTATCCAGAGCTACGGCTCAAGGCTATGACCTGTTTTCGATATAGTGGTGTATAGGGGAATCTGTGTATCCATTGGTTACCATGTACAAGGGAAATAATATATTTATATGATTTGTAATTGTTATGCGGAAGTATGATTTCGGCTTAAAAATATTGTTATATGACCAAGAGGAGATGATATGCGATTATGGTATGTAATTTGAATATGGAAATGTGTTACATGAATTAAGCATGAGATACAAGTATGATTTGTGCACCAAATATTTCATTCAAGCATATTGCTATGATGTTCACATTCTTCATCAATATTTGCATTTGTTATAACTACCTCTCTAGGCTATGTAAGCCTAACACTTGCGTGTCTCATGCATTTCAGGATCTTAAAGAATTCTGGCCATCGATCGTGTGTTGCGGTTGCAAGTCACTCCTATAAATCATATGTATGCTTATCTTTTTCCTTAAACTCCTAGTAAGGTGGCATATGGTCTAAACATGTTATGTATGTGCCTTTTGGTGTGTGTGTAATAGCCTAAAGGTGACCTATTGATTAATGACAAGTATGGTATGTTTGTAAATTGGTTAAACTAGTTAAATGAGCCTAAAAGCGTTAAAAGGTAAAAACTAGGTAAATGGATTCGGAACGCTCTAAAATTTTGTATGCTATTAAAAATATGGATATTAGACTTACTGGTAAAATTTGGTAATGTTTGAACAACATATGGAGGTTAATTTGAATAAAAACCAGCAAAAATTTGTCATTACAAGGCAAGCGTATCGGTACGGATGATGTCGTAACGATATGGCCTTGCATAATTGGGCCAAGAGAAACAGGGCGTATCGATATGCAAAGGGGTTGTATCGGTACAGATTTTGATAGTAAGGTCCAAAAAATAAATTGCATCAATACGGTCTATAGGATGTATCGAAACGGTCAACCATAGTCAACGCGTATCGATACGGGGCTAGGTGTATCGATACGAGCATGATATATTCGAACATGGGAAATAAAAATTTAACTTAGTGTACCAATACGACCCCAAGGGTATCGGTACGAAGTTAGTTAATTCTGTTAAAAGACATAGAAACCAGTTTTAAGAAGTTTATAAAATGGTCACTAAAACTTGTATGGCCTAATTGGATAGGTAAACGACCTTTGTTAGCAACGAAACTTCCCAGGTTAATAATTGGTAAGTTCAATTGTAGTTTAGTGAAGAGAAATCCCAATAAGAAGCTCTAATTTGTAAAAAATATTTAGTCTCTAAGTTCAAAAAGGGTTAAAACTGATTCCGAATTGTGTAAGTCTAAATAAATTAATTATGTTAAGCCTTAAAAGAGATCGATAAATGATCCAAATAAGTTTTCGACCTCTGATTAAGCTTTCGAATCTCTTATGTATTTTCTGGAAGCACTTTCTGACCCAATTCTCTACTAGCCAGGAAGGAGGTGTTACATAATGGCCTTATAAGTTTGGCTAAAAGTGGCAAAATTTGTATAAATAGCTTAAGAAAGTGAAAACTTAGTAAATGGATCCATTTCGACATGAAATTTGGCATGCTAGTAGATTATAGTGCTTTAATGGTGCTGGTAAAATTTCATTGAATTTGGGTATTGTTTGATGGATTAAATTGATTAAAAACCAGAAAAAATCTATCATTTTAGTGTAGGGCGTATCGATACGGGCGATGACGTATCAATACAGGCATACATACTTGGGTGTGGTCAACCCTAGTCAACACGACGTATTGATATATCAAAGGGCTTATCGATACAAAAAGTCAACACTTGAAATGGTTTGTGAAAATTGTATTGATACGGTTTCAAGGTGTATCGAAATAGGTAAACACATAGAGCTGTATCGATACGGGTTTTGGTCACTAGAATCTGATAAATTATAATCCATACTTTGCGTATTGATACGGATAGACATCGTATGAGTACGGGCTCATTGACTCTTAACTATTTTAACGGTCATGACACAAGCGTATCGGTATGGCCTTACGAGTACCGATATCGATACAAGTAAATCAGTTTTAAGATAATTGGGATGAGTTTGAAACATTGCATATTGGTCACTGATTATTGTATAGCTCAATTGATGAGGTAAATGAATCGTTTTTGATATGAAAAATTGCATGCTCATTAATTAAGGACTCAATTTCATTATGGTCTTATTAATTACAGTATAGGACGTCAAAATGTTGTATGTACATATTAGTCCCTAAAACTTGAAAAAGTTTAAAATTGGTCATAAATTGATAAACATAGCTTCAAATCGGGCTATTGAATTTACTGAACCATTACTGTATTTTTATTAAGTATGAACTCATTAAATTACCGATTATTGAATAAAAATTATTGTATTGTTTATTGTTTGCTTATCGGTAGCATACTACGACTCGATTATAGAATCTTATATCAAGGTAATCTTATAATTATATGTCATTCGTTAATATGATCGCATGAGATCTTGGAAATTTTCGTAGGATCATTTTCTGTTTCGTAGCGTACTCCGACTCGATTACAGAATCTTATATCAAGGTAAGCTTATGGCCGTATCGGTACACCCCCGCTAAAATGAGTAAGTTAGTTATTGATAGTTGGGCTGTACCGATACCGGCATGGCCGTATCAATACGACTAACTCAGATTTGTATTTGGGGCTTTGAATCTCATACAAGGAGGTTCATTTAGTCACATAGGACCAAAATATAAATTCATTAATCAAGAGGGGTACAAAAGTTAATCATTACAAACATTATCATATCGGTTTAAGGATTTCTGATCACCAAAACCTAATTTTGACTAGGCCAATTTTCGGTTTATGACAACTCTCCCCCTTAGGAAAATTCATCTTCGAATTTTCACCTTAATTGAACAAATGGGGATATTGCTTTTGCATGGTTTTCTTCGGGTTCCCATGTTGCTTCCTCAATGGAATGACTTCTTCATAGAACCTTTACTAAGGGCATGAATTTATTACAAATTCATTTAACTTCTTGTGCGAGGATCTGCACAAGTTCTTCCTCGTACGTCAGATTGGATTGGATCTCTACGGATTCTAGTTCAATCATATAAGAAGGATCTGACCGGTACTTACGTAGCATAGATACATGTAAGACGTTATGAATCCAACTTAACTCCTTAGGAAGAGCTAATCGGTAGGCAACAGGTCTAATTCTTTCGATCATTTCGAACAAGCCAATGAAACGATGACTTAGCTTTCCTTTCTTTCCGAAATGAAAGATCTTCTTCCACGGAGATACCTTGAGGAAGGCTCTTTCACCAACCTCGTACAAGATGTCCCTTATTTTCATGTTAGTGTAGGACTTAAGTTGATCATGGATAATGATCATCCTTTCTTCGGTTTCCCAAAGCAATTCAGGACCTAACATCTTGCCTTCAACGAGTTTGGTCCAACAAAGAGGAGTTCTACATCTCCTTCCATAGAGAGCTTCATATGGGGCCATTTGAATTGAAGCCTGGTAACTGTTGTTGTAAGCGAATTCGAATAAGGGTAGGGATTTCTCCCACGTGTTCTTGTAGTCAATGACACAAGCTTAGAGCATATCTTCTAAAATCTAAATGACTCTTTCAAATTGGCCATCAGTTTGAGGATGGAAAGCAGTGCTAAGGTGCACTTTAGTTTCCAAAGCCTCGTGTAAGGTCCTCCAAAATTGAGATGTGAACTGAGGATCACGATCAGAGATGATAGATACAAGAACTCCGTGAATCGAATAACTTTGCAGATATATAATTCCGCGAGTTTAGGTAAACTGAAATCCATTCTCACCATAAGAAAGTTAGCAGATTTGGTGAATCAGTCTACAA
This sequence comes from Hibiscus mutabilis, assembly GCA_019671005.1. NCBI lineage: Eukaryota > Viridiplantae > Streptophyta > Magnoliopsida > Malvales > Malvaceae > Hibiscus > Hibiscus mutabilis. The sequence continues at coordinate 57,602,917 of CM033711.1, read as the reverse complement.
TGACCCAAATAGCATCGTTCTTCTTCAGTGTTAGTGGTAAACCACTTACGAAATCCATCGTAATGCGTTCCCATTTCCATTGTGGAAGCTCAATAGGCTGCAGTAGGCCAATTGGTACTTTATGCTCGACTTTGACTCGTTAGCAAGTTAAACACCTACCCACGAAGTCTGTGATCTCGTTCTTCATACCAGACCACCAATATAACTCTTTTAGGTCTTTGTACATCTTGATTGCTCCCGGATGAATGAAGAAAGGGCTAGAGTGAGCTTCGCTTAGAATCTAATTCTGAAGATCATCATCGTCAGGAACACAGATACAGTTGCGGAAACGCAACAAGCCATCAGAGTTCATAGCAAGTCAGGATCTGGGCTATCCTTAACTTCGGCAATAAGAGGTTGTAGCTCATTATCGGATTCCTGTAGTGCTCTGATTCGAGACACAATAGTCAATTATACTCTCAGTTCAGCTAACAACTTGCCACACTTCTAAAGTCAAAAGTGGTCATTTAAGTATCTCGGAGATGAAATACGTTTCTGGCTAAGAGCATCAGCCACCACATTCGCTTTATTGGGATGGTAGTCAATGACCAGATCGTAGTCTTTCAGCAACTCCATCCACTGGCTCTGACAAAGGTTTAACTCTTTCTGAGTTAGAAGGTATTTTAGACTCTTGTGATCAGTGTAAAAGTAACACTTCTCACCATAAAGATAATGCCATCAAATCTTCAAAACAAACACAACTGCTGCTAGCTCTAGATCATGGGTCAAATAGTTTAGCTCATGTGTCTTGAGTTGACGTGAAGCATAAGCTATAACTTTGCCTTCTTGCATCAGAACACAGCCTAATCCCATGTGGGATGCATCGCTGTAAAAAGTGAAATCCTTGCCTGACTTGGGCTGCACTAAGACAGGAGCATGAGTAAAGACTTGTTTGAACTGATCGAAACTTATTTGCTGATCCACAATCCATGCAAAAGGAGATTCTTTGTGAAGGAGTTTTGTTAAGGGTGCATCAATTAAAGAAAACCCCTTAATGAATCTGCGGTAATACCCGAGAAAGCTACGAACTTCTCCAACGTTCTTGGGAGAAATCCAGTCAAGGATGGCATGGATCTTCTTTGGGTCCACTTGGATTCCTGTTGAGGAGATCACATGGCCCATCAAAGATACTTCGGATAACCAAAATTCACATTTACTGAATTTGGCGTAGAGTTGCTTCTCTCGAAGGGTTTGGAGCACAATCTGAAGATGTTCTTCATGAGTAGGAGAATCTTTAGAATAGATTAGGATGTCATCTATAAAGACAACCACAAATTTATCGAGATAGAGCCGAAATACATGGTTCATTAAGTCCATGAAAGCTGTAGGTGCATTCGTGAGCCCAAAAGGCATCACCAAGAATTCATATTGGCCATATCTAGTTCGAAAAGCAGTTTTTGGAACATCAAACTCTTTCACCAACATTTGGTAGTATCTAGATCGAAGGTCGATCTTTGAAAAGGCCAAAGCATCTTTCAATTGATCAAAAAAGTCATCGATCCTTGGAAACGGATACTTGTTCTTGATCTTGACTTTATTCAATTGGCGATAGTCAGTGCACAATCGCATTGATCTATCATTCTTCTTGGCAAACAAAACCGGTGCTCCCTAAGGCGAGGAACTCGGTCAGACAAATTCCTTATCCAAAAGGTTTTGGATTAGGGTATTTAGCTCTTTCAATTCCATTAGAGCCATTCTATACGGAGTAATAGAGATCGGAGTAGTCCCAAGTTGGACTTTTATCCCGAATTCCACTTCCCGTGTGGGAGGGAGTCTTATAAGCTCATTGGGAAATACGTCAGAGAATTCTTTCACAACTGGCACGTCTTTTAGCTTTAAGTCCTCTTTAGTCTCCATGGTACACATAAGGGTTTTTTTAGTCTCAGGTTTGGACTTCATCAAGGTTATACTCTCCTTACTGAGCCCACAAAGGTATAGTTTCTTTTTCGAGCAGTCCACACAAGCTCGGTGTTCAGCTAGCCAATTAAGGCCTTGGATAAGGTCGAATTCTTGGAAGGGCAAGACCATCAAATTGGCCAGAAATGGGATCCCTTGGATCCTTAGAGGGCAATCTTTACAAATCCTTCAGATGGTCACACTATTTCTTAGTGGATTAGAGACAACCATCTCGGAAGTGATCAATTATGTGTCTAAGGCATACGTCGAAATCATCGGTTCACTAATGAAAGAGTGTGTAAAGCCTGGGTCTATCAATGCATAAACATAATTGAAGCATAGCTTTACCATACCTGCAATCACATCAGGGTCATCTTCCTGCCCACGGCCTCGGACATGATACATCTGAACTGAAGTTTGCAGATCACGACCGACTGTAGATGCATTGTTGTTGTTAGTTTTTCCTGTGGATCTGGATGGAATTGGCTTCGATCCTATCCCTTTATTGGGATTGTTCTGAGAAGCTACGAATGTTCGACATTTCTCTTTCCTCGTACGTATGATCTCAGCACCATACCTTGCACACTTGCAGAAGTCTTGAATGTAATACTCTACAGGCCTTCCCCCTTGTCTTAGATGGAGGAATTTCTTGCGCCTCTCAGCAATGTAATGATCACTGATGTACTTCTTACAAAACTCCTGAAGGAAGAAGTCCCATGTAACACGATGTTCAAGAACAGTAAGAGTCACCGTATCTCACCAGCTCTGGGCCTCTTTTGCAATTAAGGCCAAAGTACATTCGAGTTTGTGCTCATTAGGGCACTTTATTTGCTTGTTCAGCACTTTCAAGGTTTCTCTAGCTAGTATTCAGCTGGTTCCTGTAAGAGGGACACCACAACTTGCTTAATCATATCCACCATGGACAAAAGATACTCATGCTGAGCTGGAGGCATCGGAGGCGGATGATGTGGGTCGTTCTGCCTCACTTGTTCGGGCCTTACTCCTACCATCAGATTGTCCCCCTGTGTCGAGGAGGAACCGGGGTGTGATTCATTTACAGCACGCCTATCAGTAGGTGCAGACATTTTCAGATCTATTTATACAGAAAAGGTTGAATCGTGAAGTTGCAAGTTGCAAAGAACATATTCACATAAACTCCTAAGTGGCATATGCAAATGCAGACTCATAACAAATACATTCTTAGTCATAGAATCGACTAAACCTAGGCTCTAATACCACAATTGTAACACCCCTTCTCGGTCTGGTAGAGAGTCGGGTCGAAAAGTGTTAACGAAAAGTGGAACCGAATATCAGAATCAAAATTGGGGTTAATTTAAAACTTTTCATATTAAAAGCGACTAAATTACAAATATTACAAATTAAACACCCTAATCTGAATTCTTGATTACTAACCTGTAATTGGACTCGCCAATTATTAACCTGAGAAGTTTTGTTGTTATCGGATATTTTTAACCTATCCATTTGAGCCATATAATTATTAGTGACCAATTTGCAATCTTTTAAAACTGTTTCTCAAGACTTTTAATGGAATTAACCGACACCGTATCGATACACTATAGGCCGTATCGATACGCTATGTCAAATTTTACACTCTCCAAGTTCAAGGTCAATGACCCTGTACCGATACACCTATGCCCGTATCAATACACTTTGACTTTGGTTGACTCATTTCGGTATGCTTGAGGTCGTACCGATGCAATTAATTTTTCAAACCCTATTGTCAAGGTCCGTATCGGTACACTCCCTAGTCCCTGCTTCATCAAGTCCAATTATGTAAGGTCGTACCGATACAGCTAGCATGTCCTGTAATGACAGATTTTATCTGGTTTTTACCTAATTTAACCCCTCAAATGTTGTCCAATCCTTACCAAATTTTACCATCAAGCCTAAAACCATTAATCTAATGTCATACCAAATTTTATAGCATTTCAAAACCGTTTACCTAATTTTTGCTTTACGCTCATTTTAGGTTCATTTTAGTAAACTAGACATTCCCAAAACATACCCTTTCATGCATACAACACTAAGTCATTATAGGACTATTGCACAACCATCAAAATGCTCATACAAAACATGTTCGGATCATATGCCACTTGACTAGGAGTTTAAGGCAAAAGATAGGCATACATATACTTATGAAAAGGTGACTTGCAACAGAAGCAGACGATTAGAAGCCAAGATTCTTTCAAGATCTTGTAAATGCATGAGACACACATGTTAGGCTTACATAGCCTAGTGAGGTATTTATAACAAGTGCAAATAATAGCTAGTGTCATGAATGGCATGGTGTTCAATTGGATAACATATGCATGATTTGAAACATATTATCTCATACTTATTCCACAAATCATACAAATTCATGATCATTATGTTATACATCATATGCATACATTATTTCTTGCATTGGTACCATTGGATACACGGATTCCCCTTTACACCAATCATATCGAAAAATAGGCCGTAGCTCCAAAGATGATCCCTTACACAATCCATCCTTATTTCCCCCGTATATAGGTTGTAGCCCCAGACCGTAGTCCATCCCTTACTTATACGAGCTCAAAATAATCCTATGGCAAGCCAAATGTATCAAATATTTGTAGTTACACAAAAATCACATAATTAGCATATTCCATGTCTTTTAGATTATAACGTATCAAATATCCGTATTTGAGCCTTAGCTCCATGAATCACATATCAAGCATGTCATATCCAAACTTACACATACCAGAGCAATACAAGGTACTTACCGAAATCACCGATTGAATCGAAAATAGTTGTTCTACATGAGCCCTTAATCAAATGCAACATATTCATCAAATAATGCAGTGGGATGTCACCGAGCCTATCCCTTGACACAACTACACTCACCTTAGGGTACAAAAGCTTTTAGGATTCCTGAGTTTTTATTTCGTTGTTCCTAGCTTCGATTGGAGATGATGAATTGCTGTCCTTCAAGTTTTGAGCTAGGGAAAACATAGGGAACCATTACAATTAAAATGTTAACATGACTCAAGGATGGCTTAGGTTTTCAATTAAAATTAACTTCAATTGTACATGGAATTTGATAATAGATAGAGGGCTTTTCTTTACCTGAGTGATGGCTTCGCTATGATTTCTTCAATTTGAAGAGGAGTTGAACTTTGGATGAGCAAGAAGGGAGGTGTGTGCTTAAGTTCAAGGTAGGGTATAACAATAGAGGTGTTAGCTTGTTTGGAAGACAAAGCTTGAGTTTAACTTTCGAAAGGATTAAAACAATTAGAGATAGCTCTTTTCTTTGACTTACTAAATGGGATTTAATATCTTAATGACAACCCACCTCCCATGTGACCAATAAGGAGGTTTCATTCTATTGAGGGTTTGCTTAACCTAAAGCCCATTTGCTTCCCAAGTAGGCTAATGACTTCATTTGTTTATGAGTTCTAATGAGTTTCATGTGGGAATGGATAAGCATAGAGGTGATTCATCACCTTTCATCACTTCTTTTCAAAGTTTCATCATATTGGCTCAAAACAGAGGGCTCGTATCGATACACTTATGGCCGTATCGGTACGCCCACGCTAAAATGAGTAAGTTAGCTATTGGCAATTGGGTCGTATCGATACTGGCATGACCGTATCGATACGACTAACTCAGGTTTGCATTTTGGGCTGTGAATCTCATACAAGAAGGTTCATTTACTTACATAGGACCAAAATATAATTTCTTTAATCAAGAGGGGTACAAAAGTCAATCATTACAAACATTATCATATCAGTTTCAAGATTTTTGATCACCGGAACCTAATTCTGACTAGGCCGTTTTTTGAGATGTGACAAATTAGCATAGTTCTTAGGCAATAAAACCAACATCCATAATCATTAAATTTGAGCATACATTATATGCTTGATCTCTGATCATTTTTACCATTTATTTTTATTGCATTTAGTTTATAATCTTATCACCACACCAATATTATTTCACTAACCCTTAAGTACAATTGCTTTGAATTTGTCACTTCAATCCATGTGGGTTCGACACTCTTTTCTTCACTATATTACTTGATCGATGAGTATACTTGCTCTAAATTGTGCATCCATTACCAATGTATCGTGTTTTTGGCATCGTTATTGGGTATTGATAATTGGTGATATTAGCTTAGTAATTGCACTTAACTTTTAGTTTTTGTTCTAACTTTTATTTCATTGTTTTACTTTGCTTTTCACGTGTGTTATTAATTAGTGCATGACCAAATGCACAAATCAAGAAGAATCGCTTATTTCGTTCCAAGTAGAGACCGAGAGAATTTTTCATGCTCGAAAATGTGAGCAAAGAACAATAGAGGATCCACCTCCAGATGACAACCTGAATAACAACCGCAACAACGATCTACCAACTAGAGGAGCAATTGCTGAGGGATAGCAAAATGCACGACAAATAGTTTGAAGGAGGCTCACTCAGGATAATTTTGAACCAATTCTATATGAATTGACTCTAGGGATCGTTTTACCAGTGATACAGGCAACTCAATTCGAGCTAACGCTTGTTATGTTCAACATGCTAAACTCTATTGGCTAATTCAGTGGATCAACAAGGGAAGATGCTAGAGAGCATATCCGATCATTCTTGGAGGTACGCGAATGCTCAACAACAAGGAGTGCCTAATGATGTGCTAAAGTTCAAACTATTCCATTATTCCTTGATAGATAGAGCAAGAGCTTGGATGAAAGGAGTAGAACTATGATCTATTGCATCTTGGGATTATCTTTGCGAATGCTTTCTACTATGATATAATCCATCGAACATGAACAACTAGTTGCGGAGCGACATCAGAGCATTTCGAAAAAGGGATGATAAGTTTATGTACGAATGTTGGGACATATACAAAGACATGTTGCGCAAGTGTTTGATTTACGGTTTCCAAGATTAGCTTCAAGTGGTAACGTTCTAAAATGACGTTAACGTTCCCGCAAGAATGATGGTTGATTCATCGACTAATGGCATATTATTAGACAAAGATCCTGATGGAACATTTGAAATTCTTGATCAGATAGCCAATAATTACTATCAATTTCCTACAGTGAGATTGAGTCCCGGTCCTAAATCTTCTGGAATAATCCACTTGGGCAATTCCCAAAGCGTGGTGGCTCAACTTTCTGCCATCACAAATATCCTCAAGAACTTACAACCACCATCCAACACACGAGATGCCAAGGTGGTTCAATACCCTTGTGAGCATTGTAATAGGGAAATCCATTGAGTGAATGCCCCCAGCAATAAGAGTCTGGATGCTATGTAGTGAACTACAACCGAAACAATAATCCCTACTCAAACACCTACAACCCCGAGTGGCGACATCATCCAAATTTTGGATGGGGCAATCGAGGAGGAAACACCTCCGATACATGAGTTAAACAAAATGCTACGACATAACCTCCTGGATTTCAACAAAAGACCCAAAGGCAGAATCAGGGAGTTTCTTCTTCTAATTCTTATTCTTTTGAAACTTCATATTAAATTTTTATGGACACTGCCAGGGTTATTTTGCAGGATCATTCGGTGAACCTCAAGATCCATGGAGACATGTTAGCAACAAAAGCTACCATGTTACAAAACCAATAATCTATCTTGTAAGATCACACTACTTCACTAAGGTCATTGGAAATGCAAGCTGGATAAGTTACCCAAATCCTGAAGACAAGACATCAAAGTAGTTTACCTAGTGACACCGAAGTCACTAAAACTTTTGGTGCAGAGCAGTGCAATGTTATAACATTGCGTAGTGGCACCAGTTGAATAAAGATGGTGAGTTTGGGGTTGGATGATGTCCTGACACCTAAATATGCACCACCTATGCCTGATACATAGAAAGATTATGCTACTTGATGACTACACTATATTTTGTACCCTTTTTACTTAGCTTTTGCATGTTTTTAGGCTCATATAGTTTGCATATAATTAGGAAGTTATGGTCCATATGCTTAGTTGTTTATATTTTGATGCTTTTAATAGAAAATGTAGTGCATTTTAGTGGTGCTTGTAGAGGAAGATACCATGCAAAAAATCGCTAGAGTAGTGGAATGGATACCTCTTATGATGAGCCAACTAAGTAGTAGAGTTGGAGATAAATCCAGACTTTTGGCACATGTAGACTTCCATCCAATATGGACTCTCATTGACGTTTGATCTTTCTTTTTCCTTCCTTAATAAACATCCATATTTTTAATTGTTTTTATTATGGATATTATTTGCTCAGACATGGGCTAAATACTTTTGTTGGGTTTATTGTTTTAGGATATCATGTTTTAATTAATTTTTCAATGCTATAGTCTTTTCCTTTATCTATTTTGTTCATTGTTTTTCATGCGTAGTTATTGTAAGAGCTATCAAGAGAGACCTTTTAACTATTGATATGTAGCTTAATATCGAGAGTTAGGTTATACAAACATGATAAATGGAACTTAAGCTGTCAACTTAGGTTCTAATCCGGCTTAGACATAAGTTTAGGATTTCAACGACTAATAAGGGGATCTTGAATAGATAATAGAGTTTTTTGGGTTTACGCAAACATGTATTGCCATAGCATCCTTATTATCAACTTCTAGGTATTGAGAGAGTCAAGAAGTTAATTAGAAAACCCTGTCGAATGGGTAAAGACTTAATTGGTTTATGCATACATGTCTTGCGAACTGCTATAACATTCGAATAGTAATTAGCATAATTTCTTGTCTTAATCATTGTTAGTTTACTTTTATTACAATTAGTTTTGATAAACCACCATCAAACTAATATTTGCTCACTAACTCTTGGTATGATTATTTTTTATTTGTTAATCCAATCTATATGGGTTCAAAACTCTTTTCTATCACTTTATTACTTGATCAAAGAGTATACTTGATTTTAATTTGCATACCTATTTCGCAAGCTTCAAGTTTGGGCGTTGTTGCTGGGGCTTGGCAATTGATAATTACTTAGTAATTGCGCTTAAGATTTTCTTTTGTTTAATTATAATTTTTATTTTTATTTTTCTTCTTTTCAGGTGCGTTATAGTGCATGACCATACGCACAAATCTAGAGGAACCACTTATTCCATATAATCTAAAAATTGAAAGATTCTTTCGTGCTAATTAGAAAAAATGCAAAATAATGGATCCACCTCGACCCAACCTAGATGCCAGACTGAACCGAGCGAGCTATATTGGGTTTGCCGAAACAAACAAAAACGATTAACCAAACTTAGGTGTACTTTTTTCTTTTTATCTTGTCTAGATGCAATGTTATGACCTAGGGTGAGCATGCTAGCAGCGGGTGAAAGCTTAACTAAAATGGGCAACAAATTGACATCCAATTATACGCATTTGCAATTTAGGGACCAAATTGCAAATCTAGAAAGTTACAGGGACTTACTTAGATTTAAGATTACCAATCCTTAATTAATTAGGTTACATGCTTGCTAGTCAAGTTCCAACTCAAAATGATAATCCAAACCTATACAATTGCAATCAAAGACATCAGGGACCAAAACAAAAGAATCAAAAACTCACAAATATCGCAATAACTAAAATAACATGATTACACATGCCTCAAACATATACACCACTAAATTGAAGATCAAACCATGCCGGAATATCAAGGAAACATGATCAAATCATAGCCTCATGCTTCAATCAAAAGTCTAGAGGCATACTTCCTAAGAACCGGACCATCCAATGCACAAAACATAAATCCACATCAAAACAAAACATATAAAGCCGCATACAGCTCCACAACAGCAATATAAACTTGAACATAATGGGAGTCTAACAAGCAACGCTCCCAAACAACAACAAACCCTATTACCTTTATTACTAGTAATCTAGTTTGAAAACCATACTTTCAAGTAGATCAAGTCCTTCAATTTTCCTTCGCTTGCTCGCTGCCTCCAACCTTTAATTCTCTACATTGATAGAGAAAGAGAGCGTAAGCAACTAGGCTTAGTAAGGAGTGCTCAAAAACAACCACCATCAATGCATTTAAAATCGGTTATATAACCACAATGAAAATCCCATTTTCAACCTCTTTAAAAACATCATCATGCCTTTCAAACCATGCACTTAACATTTCGAAAATATACATATTAGACCATATGCAACATGTACCATAGATCAACAGCAAAATCCCATTGCTAACCCTCAATTTAAGCTTTCCCATACATAACAACCCATATGCAAGGCTTAAAGAGTAAACATGTATAAATCAACATTGTACAACATAATCCATCAACATGATACATTATCAATTAAATTGGCTTTCAAGTGATCATAACCAAGTTCCACTTTACAAAATATTAGATCAGATACACGGATTCAATCAGTGTCCTCCCAACGCTTCATATAATCTCAACCGGAATTAAGGTACAATCATAACTGGGTACCGTCACAACCCAAATCATCGGTTAGATGTATAATCCACTAGCGAAAGTTTTTGGTACCATATAACCCCTCAATCGTTAGGGTACTCTTGGTGGATTATTCAGTACACATAAACCCCTCAACACCCGAGGTGACTTTTTATAGTGCACTATCAATCCTATGGCCCGCCAACTATATCTGATAACATTTTAAACCACATAACTTGCCAATATAATTCATTATTAACTATGTACCTCATTGTTTTTATATGCATCATTAAAACCATTTCCAATGCATTAAACCATGCATTACAAGTATTCCATATACTACATGGGTCATTTTCCCAATATATTCATCATCAATATATGATCAAAAACTAGCATAAAACATACTTAAAACATGCTTAAACAGTAGGTACCATGTAACTCAAAACAAGTGCATAAAAATAATTTTGTCAAAGCAAGACCGAGGGAGAAATCTCATCATACTTACTTCTGAGCTTCAACCAATGTTTCAAGCTTAATTTAAACTCCCAAAATACCCCTTTAAACCTTTTCAAAATTGAAATCCATGTTCTCACTCACCGACTACGCAAAACCTCGTTCGCCGATGCGAACTCCTCCAAAGCATCTAAAATGGTGCCACAAGCTTGAGGATCAACCTCCCTTGATTTAACCACACAAAAATAGAGGATTCAATACATCAAAATGCATTAAAATACTTAACAACATTAATCCCCAACAACCCTATCCAATAACCCTTATGCAATAACCGAAATCAACATCAAACACCTTCCAAACTTAACACAAACAAAACCTAAAGGTTTAATCCAACAATTACCTTCAACTAATATCCAAAAACAACTTATTAAAATCCTTATACGTCAAGCATTCATAAAACACCCAAACTTCCAAAAACACATCACTAGCAACCTAGGACATTAGAGATTCACTTAGTTTTGGGATTCCAATGTTAAGTCCAACCAATTAACATTATTAACCATAAAAATTATGATTAAAACTAATCAAGAATTCAGCAAAATAGATCCAACATGAAAATTACTCAATTCTATCAATTAAACCTTAATTTAACCAATTTCCATAATCAAAACATTAAAACTCATTAGAAAACATTAAACAGTGATCAAATACTTGGGAATTTTAGTAAAGAACCACTCATTAGAGGAGAAGAATGAACGATACCTGTAATGAGTGAATTTCCTCTCAATTGGATGTTTTACTCTTGGAAAGCAATGAGATTTTGAAAAACAAGATTGAAGAATCCATTAGAAATCAAGATCTTAAGAAATCAAGATCATTACCTCAAACCTTTGATTCAAAAGAGAGTGTTTGGTTGAAGAAATTTTGAGAGAAAAGTTTCAAAGAAAAGAGTTACGTCAAAAGTGGTTTTAGGAAAATAACCATCATTCCTTAATTAAATCCATTTAATTTCCCTAAATAAAAGTCATTTAAAATAGTACAAATTAAGAGGAAAATAGATTAAAACATTTGGTAAAATTTCTCCTTAAAGATTCTAAGATTTGTCTCCTTTTCAAAATAGTCACTAAAACCAATTTTTCATTCTTTACATCTTGGTCACAAGGCAAAATGTCCAATTTCCAAATTCCATTTTTCAAAATTAAATTTACCAAAAATATCCATATATTACATAATGAATTTAAGACATTTTCCCCATATTTTCTCACACCAAAAATATTTATTTTGACTTTAATCCCGAATCTGACTCGAATCTCTAATCCTAATCCACCCGACCATCTATTCAACCTAGAAACTCCTATGACCAAAATTGGGGCTAACTACACCATTTTTGATGTGTTGATTATACAGGCAAAGTGCATTGAGCAGAACATGGGTTTATCAGTTCGTATGGGAGGTTCTCACCCTGGCAAGAGAGTTGCATACTCTGGTTCCGATGGTGGTCAGTTTTAGAAGCATGTGATAAGAGGTAGCCCTAAGTTGAGGCAAGGTAGAGGTATTACTGGGCAAGGACCGTAGGGTCAGAGTATCTAGGCTAGAGCAGCACACAATACCTGTTGGGTTTGTGGATCGCGTAATCACATGAGGTGGGACTGCCCACGTTTGATTCTTGGGGTATAGATTCATTCATCTGTTGCTGCTAACACTCATGGGAGTTGTGGTTTGAACGATCATCTCAAAAGTGTTAGATGCGAGAATGCAAGTAACTACTTCTTCCAATGAGGCGGTTGTTGTGAGAAGGTTGTTTAAGAAATGTCCTTGATGGTTTAAGGTCGTATGTTGTGGTTGATTTAATGAGGTTGTTGTTTTATGGTTTTGATGTAATCCTGGGTATGGATTGGTTTTCTGAGCATAAAGTTGTGGTTGATTTTGAATCCAAGTGAGTTACCTTGAAACTTGCTGATGACTACGAGGTGGTAATCGTGGGTGAGAGTGTTAAGTTCTTGTCTAATGTTGTTTCAACTCTAGAAGCGAGTGATATGTTGGATTTTGGATTTATGGTATTCCTAGCCTACGCCATGAACTCGGGATCAAAAGAGGTGCTTGTTCAGGACATATGTACTGCATATGAGTTTCTGGGTGTTTTCTGGAAGAGATGCTAAGGTTTTCACCGAATATGGAGGTTGAGTGTGGCACTGAGTTGTATGTAAATACCACTATGGTATCTATTGCTCCCTATTGTATGGTGCCGAAGGAGTTGAAAGAGTTAAAGATGCAACTTCAAGAGTTGTTTGATTGAGGGTTTATTAGGCCTAGTATTTCATCGTGGGGTGCACCAGAATTGTTTGTGAAAAAAAAAGGTGCCACGGTGCAGATGTACATTAATTATCGATAACTGAACAAGTTAATGATTAAGAATACGATCTTTTTTCAATGGTTGATGGTTTTTTGATTAGTTTAGAGGTGCTTCGATGATTTTTGAGATTGATTTAAGGTTTGGATATTTTTAGTTGAAGGTTAAGGATGTGGATGGGCCTAAGACTATTTTTCGTACGATGTATGACCATTATGAGTTCTTGATGATGTCGTTTGGTTTTACCAATGCACTAATTGCGTTCATGGAACCTGATGATATGAATAGAGAGTTCTTTCGAACTATTTTTAAAAAGAAGTATTTGGGAGTTAGATACTTGGGTGAAAAAAATGTGAGTTTACGGCTTTGGTTCAAGGCAGTATGTTTGTGGCTGAGTTTAAGGTACAATTTGTTTGGTTGAGCTAGTATGCTCCTAAACTGGTACCAGATGAGGGGCATCGCTGTAATCGATTTCGTTACAAATTGGTACAAGATGTTAAGACATACTTGTTGTCTTCTAACTACACCATTATTTACGTGTTGATTACACGAGTGAAGTGCATTAAGTATAACCTATGTTTATCAGTTCGTGTGGGAAGTTATGGCTCTGGAAAGAGAGTTGCAGACTCTGGTTTTGGTGGTGGTCAGTTTAAGAAGCAAATTAATAAGAGGTATCGCCCTAAGTTGAGGCAAGATAGAGGTAGTGTTGAGCGAGGACCGCAGGGTCAGAGTATCGAGGCTAGAGTAATGCACAATACCTGTTGGGTTTGTGGTTCTCATGAACACATTAGGTGGGATTGCCCACGTTTAATTCATGGGGTATAGAATCCTTCGCCTATTGTTGCTAACACTCGTGGGAGTTATGGTTTGAAGAATCATCTTAGAAGCGTTAGATATGGGAATGCAGTAGCTACTTTTTTCGGTGAGGAGGTTGTTGCGAGAAGGTTGTTTAAGAAATGTTCTTGATGGTTTAAGGTTATATGTTGCGGTTAATTTAACAAGGTTTCCATTTTATGGTTTTGATGTAATCTTGGGTATAGATTGGTTGTCTGAGCGTAGAGCTGTGGTTGATTTTGAATCCAATTGACTTTCCTTAAAACTTGCTAATGATTACGAGGTAGTAATCTTAGGTGAGAATGCTAAGTTCTTCCCCAATGTTGTTTCAACTTTGGAAGCGAGTCGTGTGTTGGATTTTGGATGTGGGTATTCCTAGCCTACGACATGAATCTAGGATCAAAGGAGGTGTGAGTTCATGACATATGTACGGTATGTGATTTTCAAGTGTTTTTCTAGAGGAGTTGTCAGGTTTTCCGTTGGATAGGGAGGTTGAGTGTGGCATTGAGTTGTAGATAAATACCACTCCGGTATCTATTGCTCCCTATTGTATGGTGCCAAAGGAGTTGAAGGAGTTAAAGAAGCAAATTCAAGAGTTGCTTGATAGAGGATTTATTAGGCCTAGTATTTCATCGTAGGGTGCGTTGGTGTTGTTTATGAAAAAGAAAGGTGGCACGGTGTGGATGTGCATTGATTATCGGCAACTGAACAAGTTCACGATTAAGAATAAGTATCCTTTTCCATGGGTTGATGAATTGTTTGATCAGTTTAAAGGTGTTTCAGTATTTTCTGAGATAGATTTAAGGTTTGGATTTATTCAGTTTAAGGTTATGGATGTGGATGTGCCTAAGGCTATTTTTCGTATGAGGTACGACCATTACAAGTTCTTGGTGATACCGTTTGGTTTGACCAATGCGTCGATTGCGTTCATGGATATGATGAATTATGTATTCCATAAGTTTTTGGATCAGTTTGTTGTTGCGTTTATAAATGATATTCTGGTGTACAAAGGTACCGAGAAGAATTTTGATCGGTAGGTATGAATGGTTTTGCAGGTGGAGCGAATGTTTGCTCTTTATTTGGGAAAGTACGAGTTTTGGGTATGTTGGAAGGAATACTGGTTTTGAGAACATTATTAGTAAGTACGAACAGTTAAACATACATAGTGCAAAAACACATATATGCATATATATATATATACATATATATATGCCAGTACATTCATACATTTGGGCATGACATTAGAGATTGTGCATACATACACAAAGATATTTATGAGGGCATATAAGTAATCACGCATACATATGTTCACACTTACAGATAACTGTTTAGAGGTTGATGGGGTGATGGTGTAAGCAAGGTAGCTTTGGTAATGTGGTTTTTTGGAATTCTCAAGGGTCGAAGAAGGTGTTAAAGATTGGTTATCGGGAGTTTGATTGTGCTAGTTTTGAAGTAACAAAGGTTGGAGTTAGAAGTTTGTGGGTTTTCTAGATTTAGTTGTTTAATATCGAGGTTTGTTGGGGAATCCTCTAAGATTGTTGTGTTGCTAGCGAAGTTGTGGCTTGTGCATCTAGACAGTTGAAGGTGCACGAGCGAAATTGCTCTACACATGATGTTGAACTTGCCACGGTTGTGTTTGCTTAAGGGATTTGGAGACACTTTCTCTATGGTGAGAAGTGTGTTGTGTACACGAATTCTAAGTGTTTGGGAAAAAAAGAAAAATGATGACGCAAAAGGGTTTGGGTCTTAAGCAACATAGATTGTTGGAGTTGCTTAAGGATTATTATTTGATGATTGAATATCATCTGGGGAAGGCTAATGTTGTAGCTGATGCTTTGAGTAGGTAAGTTGTGGTATAGTTGAGGGCAATGTTAGCCTAGTTAAGTGTGACATGAGATGGATGCTTGTTGGCCGAGTTGCAAATAAAGCCATCTTTTTCATAATTGATTAAGTAGAAGCAAGCTTATGATGATTCGTTGGTACAACATGTTAAGGATATCATGGACGGAAATCTGATGGATTTTCACTTTAATGTTGATAGGGTGTTGTGTTTCAAGGATCAGATAGTGGTGCCTAGTGATGTTGAGTTGAGGTGTACCATTTTGTCTATGGTGCATACTAGTCTTTTTGCTATGCATCTCGGTAGTACTAAGATCAATCGGGGGTTGAAGGAAGAGTACTATTGGATTGGTTTAAAGAAATATTGTGGCTGATTTTGTTGCTAGATATATGGTATGTCAGCGTTTTAAGGTTGAGCATTAGTTTTCTTTCGGGTTGTTGCAACCGTTGAGGATACTAGAATGGAAGTGGGAGGGAATTGTCATGGAATTTATGTCTGGGTTCCTGTTGATGCCCATTAAAATGATTCCATTTGGGTAATTATTGATTCTTTTATGAAGTGTGCATTCTTGTTCCTATGCATACCACGTATTCTTTGGATAAGTTGGCGGAGTTGTATATTGCCGAGATTGTGCGTTTGCACGGTGTGCCTAAGTCTATAGTATCATATTAAGATCTGCGGCTTACAACGAGGTTTTTGGGAGTATTTGCATCGAGCTTTGGGTAAACGGTTAAATCTTTTTACTTCGTATCATCCTCTAACGGATGGTCAGTCAAAACGGTTGATCCAAGTTTTGGAGGATATATTGAGTTGTAGCATCATTAAGCTCCAAGGAACTTGGGAAAGGCAGTTGCCTTTGGTGGAGTTCGCTTATAATAATAGTTATCAAGTTGTATTCATATGGCACTGTATGAGACATTGTATGGTAGGAAGTGACGTAAGCCTTTGTGTTAGGCTGAGGCTGAAAAAAAGGCATGTGTCTATGCCGGATGTGTTGAGAAACACGAATGAGAAAGTATAGATTGTTTGTGATTGCTTAGAAGAGGCTTCGAATTGCCAGAAATCCTAAGTGGGGGGAGTTGTAATGTAACACCCCAAATTGAGCTTGTGGAAGTGTTGAGGCGACACCATGGAGTTGGGGAGGCCACGTGAAAGAGTAAGATAGACTTGATGAGATAGTTTTTGCACTTGTTTTCTTTGGATAAAATTTCTAGGACAAAATTTTGTAAGTGGGGGAGAGTTGTAATGTAATACCCTAAATTTTCTTAACTTATAAGAATGTTACATTGAACCTTATGTTAAATTGTTATAGCTATTAAATCAATTGAATCAATTATATTAATATGAAATAAATTTGAATTGATAGAAATTCGAATGGTCAATGTTGAAATGACCAAAACAAGCAATGTTCATAAACTATGATTTGCATGCTAATTTCTCAAAAGCTTAAGGTTATGTCCACATGTCATTTGTTTTAAATTAGGTGGAGGGGGAGAGGAAACCTCGGCTAAAGATTAAGGAAGAACCATCTTCTTCCTCCGCTTTGACACCCGAATGCTTTGAGAGAGAAAGAGTGAGAGTTCTTGATTTTCTTGGGAAATTAGACTAAGATGGATAGATTTGTTGGAGCCTAATTTGAATTTCAACTTAAAGAAAGCAAGATACCCTTCCTTTTTACTCTTTCGTATTTAATTGTTTAGATAACCCATGAAATTTTGTTGGATTAGTTAAATGCATGTATGGTTTCTTAATTAAAAACTTTGTGCCTAGTTAATAGATTGAGTTACTTGAAAGGGATCATTTAGATAAATTGAGAGTGTGAAACTATTGAATTATGTTAGGGTAGTGTAGTCATTGTTCAAAATGCTTAAATGTAACTTACATTATGGATTGGTATTAGCTTAATCGAACCCATTCTCAAAATTGTCTTGAGGGAGAAAATAAAATTGAGATAAGAGGCCTCTTTGAATGTTTAAGTATCTATGTATACAGATTGAATGTTTAAATGATGTGAAGTGATTGATTTTAGTGCTGGATGTAATATGTAAACCGCCAGATTCTTGTTGGTGCTTATATAATCGAATTGGACTGTCTTAAGTGGCTAAATATGGATGTTTGTGAACTGCCCTGTTTTGGTAAACATATGAATGTAAAATGGGACTAGAAGGTAAGCATGTACAAGCAATATGCCTTGTTTTGATTAATTAATCAAAAGAGATGTCTTAAGATTGTTCAAAAGACATGTTTTGTGTTAGAATGAGCCTATTGAGAACTGTTTTAAAATACATATTTGTATCAAAAAGAATCAAAGTAGAATTTCATCTATAGAAGTCCTTGAGGACTGTTATGAAGTATGTAATTTTTGTGTGTGTGAGAAAGAAACTGTTTCGGTAACTATATATTGTAATTGGGCTGTTTTGATTTATTAAAAGTATACATTGAAAAGCAGGGCATAGAAAATATTTACAAGGACCCTAAGAACTATTTTAATCATGAATGTATGTATATTTGAAATAAGGGACTGCTCGAATAAATATATATTTGTTTTTGGGGGTGTTTTGATTCATCATATAAAGATGTGTGAAAGCTGCCATGTTTTGGGCACAAAAGCATATAGATGATTATCACAAGTATGAATAAATGTGAAATGGTTGTTTAGTGAAAATGAATAGGTGCATTGATATATATGAGTTTGTTCTATGAATGCTTGAATGGTTGAATGAATGTTGGTACTGCTTGAGATGAAATGCTAGTTGGTGATTTGTTTTACAAATTAAGAACTAAGAATAGTTTATAATGATAGATCAACTCTTGTTGTAATTAGACAAATAAGGAGTTAATCAAGTGGGGTATAAAGTAGATCCGATTGGAGAAAGACAGAAGGGAATTGTTATTCAAAATCAAGATTAGCTCAAAAAGACCTGTGAGTGTAGTTTAAAGTCTTGGGATGGGCTAATAACCTTCCCGAGCATTGCCTTCTAGTCATGGTTATTTTAAATAGGTTAATTTATGCTATGAATTTGCAAGCTTGGAGGCAAGGTAAGTACTTTAGTGAAAAGTACTTTATGACATAAAAATTTAGTTGAAAGCTATTTATGATTGAACATGGTTGAAACACTATGAGATGATTGTTATATACAAAAGGTGTTTGTAATTGGAAGTATTTATGACAAGGTATAAGTCATGCTTGCATTATAACAAGAATATGAAACTATACTCATTCTTGAAGTGAAAAACAATAAGTTATGTTCACTTGATACCTTAAATAAGGTGAATATGTGTGATATGCTTTATAAGAACAATACTTATTTAATAATCATATGTGGTTGGACATATTGTTTTGTCATGAAATAAGACACGATGTCATGAAAGAAATTTTGTGAAATGATAGACAATCCTTTATCATGCTTAACTTATGTAAAATGGATGTCTTAAATAAAAGAGAGTTATATAAGTGAATTGACAAAAGTGAATTTGTCCTAAGGGGCCATTCAAACAAGAGAATTGAAAGTGTGAGTTCACATGTGGTGAACATACTTTTATACCCATAATGAGAAAGGGGTAATGAAACCTTGATATGGTATTACGAAATGGAGCTTTGCTCACTTTATGTTATAAAAATGATGACTGTTAAAGCCTTGGTCTTGAGTCTTTCTTAGGTATAATTGGCATGACATGGAGTCCATAGAGCTCAGTGTTAGGGTGGACTATGGTCTGGGACGGTGGTCCCTATTTGGTGATAATAGGAGGAATGTTTGTGGTCACTTGGCGATAGTTAAAGGGATTGACCAGTACTACGAGTACCATTTTGTTTATGGGCGATAGTTGGTTGGGGATTCGTGTACCTAGGCTGTAATTTGATTCTCAAGACTATGTTAAAAATAAAAGTACGAATTTGAATTTAAAATAATGAAGAATTATGACAACTTGCTTATCAAGGTGTTTCTAATGAAACTTGGTTACTAATTTAATGAACGGAAATGTTTCGAATGAAAGCTTCTAAGTTAATGTGAATTGGTGAAATGTTTAATCCTAAGCTGGTTGAAAATACTTGTTCATTGATAATTTTGTTTGAATGACTTACCTGTGATCAATTATCCATGTTTATGTTATTCGATTCTTGCTATCTTACATAACAAGTAACTAATGATATACCTTATCATAATATGCTATGACTTCGACATGCCTTGTTTGCATTATGCTTTGTTCACGAAATGTTATGTCTATGATATGCTTGGCCTATGATTGTGATTAAGTTAAATAAATGAACCTTGATAATGATTTGCTTAATAAGAAAAATATGTCTTTTGAATATTGAGTGTCCTTTTTGGACGAATAGTTTTGTTTTGATAATATGCATAAACACTTATGATTAGTTGAGTGTTTAAATGGCCATGTCCTATTTGAATAAACACTTGATACTAGTATGATTGTTTAAATGGTTAGGTCTCTATCGAATATATGGATATTCTTACAATTCGTTGGAATGCTTAAAGGGTTACAAGTTGTCGGATTATCTATAAATATAAGATTCTTGCTTAAAATATACCCTAACACTTATAAGTTGGATAACTTATATGATTAGAATGTCCATGCTTATGTTAAGTCATGATAAGTAACTTGGGTAGCAAGTAATATTTGCTTATGTGAAGATATGCATAAGAAGTTAGTAGAAGAGAAGCTAATCAAGAAAGTAGATTAGATAAGTAAAGGTACCATGCTAATGACTTGTGTAGTAAGTAAAATGTATCTTCTAAAGTTGGAGTATTTCTTTTGGGATGGATGATTATGTTTTGATAAAGTATTAGAATACTTTATGCTTATGATTGACCTAATTGTTCTTGTATATAAGATAATGTACAAGTACTCCAGTACTTATTCGATTGGTGTTTTATATGCTATGATTGTTATCTTGTGTGAAGGAAAATCCATGCCTATGTTATGTCTTGATTGATAGCCTAATTGGCAAGCAATACTTGACTATGTGAGGTTGGCTGTAGGAAATCTATGAATCTAAACTAAATTAGTGAATTCCTTGGTAACTTGACTATGTCCTCTAGAAAGATGCTTGAGAGTATATTTTAAGCAAGATGCTTGAGAGTATGTTCTCTAGCAAGATGCTTGAGAGTATCCAAATTTGGTTGATAATGTGTATAAATGGCCTCTAAAGTTTGATGGTTGATAGATACCAAAATTTTGAATATGGAAGTTTGCTTACGAAGGTGTTATGATCATGAATAAGTAAATGGGGCCTAAATGATTCATACAAGACTAAAGTATGTGTTAAAATGTTATTATGTGATAAGATGAGTGTTTAATTAATTAATGACTAGAGGAAATTGATTCATGTCTATTCGAATAGTCTTGGATGGGATAACATGCTATATACTTGTCATGATGTTTGAATGGTTGTTGGATAAATTAGATACACTTCCTTGACAAACAAATGCTTATTATGGTTTAAGATAAGAGGCGTTGATGAACAAATGAATACTTAATGATTATGGCATGTTATGATTGATGTAGTTATAATCGTTTGATTGAGATTCATGTATTGGCTTGTTTTTAATGGATTGACGATATATACAATATATATATATATATTACGTAGCAGACCCTTAATTTGCCTACATTAAGATTCAAATATGAAAAGAAATGTGCTAAGTTAAGCTAGAGTATGTTCAATTATTATCTCATGGATTAATAAAGTTTAATACCTAACTTAATATTTGGTTATTTGATGGACTGTATTCTGCCATGTTTATTACTTACCTAGATCCAATGGCCTTGTAGAAAGATGACAGTTTTAACATAGAACTTTTTCATACATACTTTCAGTTAACTAAATTATCTCACTAAGCAATCACTTACTTTATTCCTTCGATACATTTCAGGGTATATGCCTTCAGTCATCTCTTGAGCTCGGACATGATCGCAAGCATCCATGTACGATTGAATAAATTCCTTTAGAACTCCTAGATGGTGGCACATAGTTGTTAAGTACGCATGAGCATTTAACCTCCATTTTGAGCTTAATATGTATATAAGCTTTATGTTTATTCATGTCTTGTAAATGGCCTTTAAATTATTTCTTAATGGTGTGCCTTGTGAGTCATTTTGCTAGCATGATTGCATAAGTTATTCGCATCTCTATGTGTACTTTAAAGTCTTAGATCACATGATTACTTGTTAGTTAAGTTATATTAAGTATGATATACGATTTCTTTGCTATTATGGTTTCATGTTTAGTTGTGGCATAACCTGAATGAACGTGATCTTAGATCAAAATGTCTTAAAAATGGTTAGATGCATACAAGTTATAAACTAATCTAAGATTAACGATGTGATTGAATAAAGAGAAATCTTGCATGATAGTATAATATTGTGATACCATCATGATTCGAGGAACATGGAATATAAAAGCATGCTGCTAGTCAGTGATTTAAGTGTATAGTTAAAGTATGTACTTTTGTTGTACATGATTTGAGATTGAAGTTTGACCCACATCTTAGATTAAAGAAAAAGTTTTAATTTGCTCTGTTTTTCTTGAACCTTTGATAAGATGTCCGTTGCACGTAACAAGTGCTCCGCAATTGTGCAAGTGTACACGTTGCAAGTTATAGTATAAAAGATATCGTCTCCATAGGGATTGGTGCCACTTCAAGAATCTAGTCTCTTGCACTGTAAAAGTAAAAACACAAGTAGGTGATTGTAGAAGTTCTAATTAACAACTAAACTAGAGAGCATTAAAGTAAAAGAAGATGTAATCAAATGAGAGAGAGTAGGCCAGGTTATCGTGAGCTGATGAGTGATAGACGAATGGATTGTCTTGGTAAAAGAGTGCAATGGCAACTCAGTTGTCGTGGCAACTTGCGCAGTTGGGTTGCCTTGGCAATTAGTAGAACGGTTGCCTGGGCAACTGTTTGGGTGACTGGGAAGCAAACTTCAAGGTTCGGTAGAGCGTTCTTCAATGGTTTCTTCTAATACCTAAGTCAAAACTCTAGCTAATTGTGCATGCCTTGACAATACATCCCTACGTGAATCAAGGGTGAATAACAACCAATCTTGCGCTCCTCTTAGCCGTTGAAATCCTAAACTTATTCCTAAGCCGGATTAGTCTTCATCATCGATAGATTGAATAAAAACCATACTCATTCGTTTCTTGAATCCAACTCTCCCGATATTAGATAAATAGATAGATTTACGAGATCATCTCCCAATTCACTCGCAAACAAGAATAAAAACCAAGAATGAGTAAACCTTGAATTGAAAGTGCAAACTCTATTACCAAAACAAAATCCAACCGTTTCTCAGAACCACAAAACACAATAACCTTAGCCAAATAGATTTAGTTCATGGCTCAATTCCAAAGAAACACAAAACAAAGTTTTCCTAACATAAACCTAATCGAACAAGAAAGAAAAAGATGAAGATGTTTAAAGCCTCTTGTCAAATTCTCTCATCTCTTGCACATATGGAGTTGATGGCTTGGGCTCCTTTAAATAGGAGATGGCTAGGTCAAAGTCTTTCTTGGGGAGGAAGTCAAGTTGGAATTAAATACTTAAAAAGAATATAATTTTTTTATTATATTTAAATTCCTTCTAGATCTTCTCCTATCTTCTTGGGATTTAATCTCTCTTTGACCTCTCAATGTTGGGCATGTCCAATCATCAATTTCGGCTGCCACATCATCTTATCCATTATTGTCGATAATTTCCCTGGCAACTAGCTAAACGTATCCTTCATGCACTGCCCTGGCAACTGCGTCGGCATCTCCTTCTTGTATTGCCCTGGCAACTGGCTCCATCCTTGCTCTAGCAACTAATTATGCACACACAAAAACAACTATCGGTAGGACCCTTTTTCCACAAAATTAAGCAAAATATGAAATCAAGCTTGACCACCAAGGAAACAATGCAAACATGTATGAATGGCTAATAATGCAACTAATATGAGCCTAAGTCTAGCAATAATATGAGTAAAAATGGTGAATAAAATAGTACTTTTAGACACATAACACACCCCCAAACTTGAACTATTTCTTGTCCTCAAGCAATGCAAACTAATAATTACCCGCCAAGACTTCTATTTTCACAAACTTAGCTTCAAACTTGATTTCAATCCTCAGAATCGTGGCACAAAGTATGATTGACTTTTCATTTTTTGACAACCTAGGAGTTACTCGGAATCAAACTATAATGCTTGTGAGTGTGTGCGGAGTTGTGTGCAAGTTAATTTTTTGGATTCTATGCAAATAAGAGGTTTTCAAATTACTTCCTTGGGTTCTTTTAGCATGTTTTAACTAGAGCCGGTTCCGGGCACCTCTAGCATTTTGTTTTTAGTTTTCTTAAGTTTTTCTTTTATTCGACTAGAGTCGGTTTTGGGCACCTCTAGCGATCAATTTTTAGCACATACTAGAGTCAGTTTCGGGCACCTCTAGCATTCATCCAATTTTTATTTTAATCCCCCAATTTTTTAACTATCAACCTAAGTTAGATAGAATTCCTTAAATCAATCAAGCCACAACAGTGTTTCATCAAGTTTTGCATCATAGAAAGATTCTAAGTGTTTCCATGGTTATCCTAGAATAAAAAGTTCTATCAATTAAGTACATTGGCAATGTCATCATCGAATATTCATCAAATCTAGGCAATTCTTGTTCCAACTAAAAGCATGGGAAGCAATTTACGTGTCCTATATGCAATACTTAAGATGAATACAACTAAACATGACAACTAACTAGTAACAATCCCCCCAAACTCAAGTGAGCCATTGTCCTCAATGCATGCAAAGGAAAGAAAAAGAAAAAGAAAAAAATAAAATAAAATAAAATGCAAACGATGACTTACTCCAAGAGATCGTAGTTTCCTTTTGGTCAGTGTCTTGATTCTTTTTTTTGAACGCGGTGGTTGTTTCCTTGTTGATGATGGTGGAATCGATCCTCGTATAGGGGTGTCCTCATCGTCCTCAATCTCATTGGCTTTTCACTTGGGCTTGAAGGGTTCGATTGGTGTTGTCTTTGTTGGTGCCACTTTATGATTTCTTTCATTAGAACCAATTTCATGGCATGATTTAGTTGTCTCTAGGCCTCAATCGAAGGTTTGTGATCATCTTCCAGTAAAATCTTATGCATGCACACTGCCGGACTAATTCCCTTCAAGTAGGCAATTGTCCACCCTATTGCCTTCTTGTGTAGCATCAACATGTTGATCAGCTTCTTTTCCTACTCAGGCTATAACTTAGAGGAAATCATTACAGGCAGTGTATTTTCGGTTCCCAAATAAGCATATTTCAATTACCTTGGCAATTGTTTCAACTCGAGAATCGGTGGTTGTTCAGTAGAGGGCTTTTCGAGTTTACCTTCCTTACCTGAGTAATCCAATGGTTCAAAGTATATACCTGGTCAATTGACTAACCAATTTGCTTCTTATTGTTGTTCCTCATTGCTTGTTTCTTCATACTCATCAGGTTCCTCTAGATTGGCAATGTAGTTGTCGAGGCAACTAATTTCCTCACCAAAGTCAAACTCTGTTGTGGCATGAAGAAGTTGGCATTCTTCTAGATCATCGACATGTTTTAGTGTTTGGAACACATTCAGTTTAACTTGCTGGTCATTCACCCTCATTGTTAGTTCTCCCTTTTCAACATCGATCAAGGTTCTCCATGTTGCTAGGAATGGTCTCCTAAGAATTATAGGTGCATGCTCATCTGCTTCACAATCCAAAACAATAAAGTTGGTGGGAAAAATAAATTTATCAACTTTTACTAGTACGTCTTTGATTTTTCCCTCTAGATGCACATAGGATCTGTCGGCTAGCTGTAGCATAACTATTGCAGGTCTTGCCTTCCAGATTCCTAGTTTATGGAAAACTGATTTAGGCATCAAGTTTATGCTTGCTCCAAGGTCACATAATGTTTTCCCAACATAGTAGTTTCCGATGAAATAGGGTATTGTGAAACTTTCAGGATCTTTCAACTTGGGTGGCATGCGATTGTGCAACATGGCCATACATCCCTCTGTTGCGGCAACTATTTCAAACTCTTCTAGCCTTGTTCTTTTAGACACAATGTCTTTAAGAAACTTGGAATAGTTCGACATTTGTTCAATTGCCTCGACCAACGGCAAGTTGATGTGGACTTACTTTAGGATATCAAGAAACTTCTTGAATTGATATTTTTGCTTTTGTCGCTTCAACCTTTGTGGGAATGGTGGTGGAAGTCGAATATCTTTGATCCTTTAATTGGTTTGGAACCTGATTGACGGCATTGTCGGGGCAACTGAAATTGCCGAGGCATCATCAATTGGAGTTTTCGTGCCATGCTTATCGTTGGTTGCCCGCGACATGTTCATCTGCGGTTGCCGTGGCATGGTCATCTTGTTCTTTTTTTGGAGTTTTGTTTGATGAGCGGGCTAGAGCCTCCTTAAGTTGTCGGCCACTTCTAGTGGTGATCGTCATACATTGTTCGTGGCCAGTTCCTCTTGCGACTTCAGTATCGCTGGGTAAACCTCCTTGCAGTCTGGTATTCAGGTTTTGAGCAAATTATCTGACTTGATTTTCCAATGATTTGATTGTCGCCTCTTGGTTTTGCAATCTCATCTTGGTCCTGTTAATAAAAGCATCAGTTCTTTTTATGAAGTTACTATTCTCAGCCATATAAGATTCATTTTTTAACGTAAAAGCAATGAAAGAATTTTCCAAAGAACTAGATGTTGTCAATTGTTGCTGCAGCAACTGTTACCGTGGCATATTCTACTGGAATCTCGATGCTTGTTCATTCCGATTGTTCTAGTTTAGAGTATTGTTGGGATTGCTCCATGAAAAATTCGGGTGCTCCTTCCATGTTGGATTGTACGTGTTGGACATTACATTGTTGTTCCGGTTGTAATTCCCCACATAAAAGCTGGCCTCTGGATTCTACGTACATTCAGAAGAATCATGGTTACCACCACATAACTCACAAAACGAATCTAATACGTTTGCCTTCTGTGTGTTGTTTTGTTTCTGCATGTTCTAGACCATCTTGGTTAGAGTGGCCAATTGTGCCAAAATTGAGTCTGATGATCCCAGTTCATGTATTGTGGCTTGCGTCTAACTCCTCCACTCCTGGCAGTTGGGAACTGATAATCATTCTTGGCAAGCTTGTTCAGAATTTGCATTGGTTCTTCTGGTGACTTGTCTAGGAGTATGTCGTTTGCCGAGGCATCTAGCATCATCCTTGTTGGTGTATTTATAGCATTGTAAAACATTGTCACTTGTGTCCATATTGGGAATCCGTACAGGGGACATTTGTGTAGAAGTTCTCTATATCGCTCCCAAGCCTCGTACATGGATTCATCATCTGCCTGTCAAACAAAAGTAATTTCATTACAAAGCTTATCAGTCAAATTTGTAGGATTAAATCGAGCAAGGAAATCATGACAAAGATCAGTCCAAGATCATATTGATCTGGCTGGAATACTATTCAACCATGTTTTCGCTCTATCCCTCAGTGAATAGGGGAATAATCTTAGTCGTAAAACATCTGGGGTGGCTCCTTGTATTTGGAATGAGTTGCAAATCTCAAGGAAAGATTTAAGATGTTTTCGTGCATCTTCAGTTGCTGAACCACCGAATTGACCAATTGTGTTGATCATGTTGAGCATCACCAGTTTCAACTCAAAGTGGTCGGCTTCAATTTCAGGTGTGACAACTCCTAGATTAAGTCCTTTAAGATCTTCCTCAAGATAGCCTCGAATAGTTCTATTTCGTTCAAAAATCACTCCACCTCTTGCTAGAACATCCTGATTGTCGTTGACATTCACATTGCTGTTTCGATTAGCCATTGCTACTCTTAGCCTTCCTCTGAGTTCTTGTAAGGTACGTTTAATTTCTGGATCAAAGGGATATTATGATGTAGTCGCTCTCGCCCTGGTCATATACCAATGCAAAACTAAAGTTTGTTAACCCTTCGAATCTTAAACAATAAAAATAAAAAGTGTAAGAAAATAAAAACAAAGTTGCTATTGTCAATCCCTGGCAATGGCGCTAAAAACTTATTGTGCGTAATAAGTGCTCCGCAATTGTGCAAGTGTACACGTCGCAAGTTATAGTATAAAAGATATCGTCTCCACAGGGATTGGTGCCACTTCAAGAATCTAGTCTCTTGCACTGTAAAAGTAAAAACACGAGTAGGTGATTGTAGGAGTTCTAATTAACAACTAAACTAGAGAGCAATAAAATAAAAGAAGATGTAATCAAATGAGGGAGAGTAGGCCAGGTTATCGTGAGTTGAGGATTGATAGGCGAATGGATTGTCTTGGTAAAAGGGTGCAATGGCAACTCAGTTGCCGTGGCAACTTGCGCAGTTGGGTTGCCTTGGGAACTGTTTGGGCGACTAGGCAGCAAACTTCAAGGTTCGGCAGAGCGTTCTTCAATGGTTTCTTCTTATCCCTTAGTCGAAACTTACATCCTTACGTGAATCAAGGGTAAACAACAACCAATCTTGCGCTCCTCTTAGCAGTTGAAATCCTAAACTTATTCTTAAGACGGATTAGTCTTCATCATTGGTAAATTGAATAAAAACCATACTCATTCGTTTCTTGAATCTAACTCTCCCAACATTAGATAAATAGATAGATTTATGAGATCCTCTCCCAATTCACTCGTAAACAATAATAAAAACCAAGAATGAGTAAACCTTGAATTGAAAGTGCAAACTCTATTACCTAAACAAAATTCAACCGTTTCTTAGAACCACAAAACACAATAACTTGAGCCAAATAGATTTAGTTCATGGCTAGGTTCCAAAGAAACACAAAACAAAGTTTTCCTAATATAAACCTAATCGAACAAGAAAGAAAAAGATGAAGATGTTTGAAGCCTCTTGTCGAATTCTCTCCTCTCTTGCACATATGGAGTTGATGGCTTGGGCTCCTTTAAATAGGAGATGGCTAGGTCAAAGTCTTTCTTGGGGAGGAAGTCAAGTTAGAATTAAATACTTAAAAATAATATAATTCTTTTTTATTATATTTAAATTCCTTCTAGATCTTCTCCTAATTTCTTGGGATTTAATCTCTTTGACCTCTCCATGTTGGGCATATCCAGTATCAATTTCGGCTGCCACATCATCTTATCCATTCTTGTCGATAATTGCCCTGGCAACTAGCTCGGCATATCCTTCATGCACTGCCCTGGCAACTGTGTCGACATCTTCTTCTTGTATTGCCCTGGCAACTGGTTCCAACCTTGCTCTGACAACTAATTATGCACACACAAAAACAACTATCTACAGCACCCTTTTTCCACAAAATTAAGCAAAATATGAAATCAAGCTTGACCACCAAGAAAAAAATGCAAACATGCATGAATAGCTAATAATGCAACTATTATGAGCCTAAGTCTAGCAATAATATGAGTAAAAAGGGTGAATAAAATTGTACATTTAGACACTTAACACTGTCTATTCTATGACAATAAAATTTGTACATAGGTTTGTGTAATCAATGACCTTAGAGTGGTCCTTGTAGAACAAGTTATGTGTTTGGAATCTTACAAGTTAACTTGGTATTAAGTTGCAAGATGAATTTTGAAATTAGTGAAGAACCATATTCATGTTTTGCCCTTGGATCCTTGAAAGGCTTGCTTGTGTAAGAAAATGCTTGTTTGTTTGTTTGTTTAATAACAACACCTAGTTTAGTTTAATTTCTAAGCTAGGTTAGGGGTGTTTCATGTAACGTCCTTGTTTTGGGTCTAGCGGTTGTAGCGACATTTTTTGAAAAAAAAAACTAACTTCTAAAGTATCCCACTTTTTGTAGAAGCTTTGCTAAAAGGGGGATTCCTTTTGAAAAATCAATTGAAAACTTGGTTCTTATTAAAAATAAGGTTTGCTAAAAGGTGATTCTAGTATTTAATCCTAGGCTAATTACCTTAAAAAACTAAAACTCTAACAAATTATGAGGATTAACTTTAATGTCGATCTAAACCTTGAAATTAATTTTATCCTAAAAGTTAATCAAGAAAGGTTCGATTAGTTTAATGAATTTAACATTTATCTCAACGAGGCAAAGATAAATTTAAATTCACTAAATTAATTCAAACCCTAATCTAACTAAGGCTCTTAGCTAAACCTAAATTAATCCAATTAATTTGAAGTTCGTGCCCCTATTAGACGAGCACACGATTTCAAGTTAATTAGATTAATTTCACCTAATCTATTCTTAAAGGCTAAATCTAAAGCTCACCTAATCAAAGCCAAGAGCCTAACTAGGCCCGACCTAACAAGCCCCAAAACTAGAAGGCGCAAACATATATATAAACACACACACACACATATATATATATATATATCAAAAGCTATATGTATATTATATATATATATTAAAAACCTTATAACATATACTACGATTTTTATAAAATCATATATATTATGATTTTTTTTAAAAGGTATATATTTAAAGAAAACTATATTAAAAACTTTTAAAATTATATATATTTTGAAAACTACAACTTTGCAAAACTATATATTTTAAAAACTACATACTATATAATTTTATAGAAATTATATTTTACATATATTTCATAAAACTATATATATTATAACATTATATGAAACTTTATATATTAAACTATGTATAAAATGATATGTCAATCGCATGCCACATTTCAACCAAATAACATAAACAAGCAATATGAAATTTAGAAAGCTAGAAATTAAATATGCAAAATGAAAATAAACATGCATGATAAAAGAGAGATTAAAAGGACCCTGGAATTTAGACTGAATTACAAAGAAACAAAATTAAGGGGCCAAATTAAAAGGAAAAATCAGATTTGAGTAAATAGGGACAAAATTGCAAACTGATTCAAAACTAAAGGGACTGTAAAGGGGTTTGAAAAGGCGGAATGGCCAGGGTTGTAAATATCCCACGCGGAGGGACTAAATGAGTTATTAGCCCACGCAGAAGGACCGATGGCATTATTCAACCGAGGCGGAGGGACTCATAAAGAAAATATCCCATTTTAAAGTAGTTGGGGTATATAACACAATTTTTATAACAAAAATCTTATAACAATAGAAAAAAATCCTCCGCCCCTCTTTTACTCTCAACTTTCTGGAAAAAAGGATGAACACCGCCTCGGTGTTCATCCTCATCACCGCTAACCTCAGAAACTGGCCTCTTCTCCGCCGCGTACCGCCACATCGGCCACCACTCGTCGGCGGTCGGCAGACTCAAAAACCACCCCAAAAACTCATATTTCGGTTTAAAAACCCAAATTCAAACATTTCTTTTAAGAAACAACGCTCTTTCATTTGAAAACCATAAAATAATTTACAACCCCCTCCTTTTTTTGAAAACCGAAGGCTATCTAGCCTCTTATCCCATCATCGGTTCCCTTACTTCGACCCAAAGGCCTGAGTTTATCATCGGACGAGGAAGAGCAACAGACACCCTGGAGAAGAACCGATGCAAAAGGTAAAAAAAACCCTAAACTCTATTTACTTATGGTACTTTCTATTGAAGCGATTATACAAATGAATGCCTAAAAACGAGATAATGATACCTCTGGAACTTGAGGTTTTGCTTTGTATTGATGTTCTGAATATGTCCCCCCTTTTAGCTTAGGGTTTACATTTGTGATTGTTTCGGTTTTATAGCAACCGAAAATTACAAAATTTGATATATGAAAAAAATAAAGAAAAACTGCTTTTGGCTCCTTCCTTTGATTTGTTTGTATTCATGCACATCTCTGTTATTGTTGGGATGTTCCCTCTAATCGTCTGATTTTCTGTCGATTTCGTCTTGATTCCTTCTGACATTTGTCCTTGTTTGTTGCATGTGACGAACAGATAGGGGACCAGAAGGCTTGCTAGTGTGGCTGAGGACGTGGTAGGCAGCTCCTATCATGGCTCTGACGTGGCTGGGATGTGGCGCTGAGGTGGCTGCCTACATGGCCGAGATTCGAATAGGCAGAATCTGAAAGGTCGGGCGGTGTTACACATGCGCGCGTGGGGAAGTGGAGAGCCTCTCCTGGTTCAGTTTAGACCATTAGATCAAAGTTGATCTAACGGTAATCCTTTGGCTGCGCAGGGAATAAAGGGGATTATCAGATTAGTGGATTAGGGTTTTAATTAGGCTTATGGTTTGTTTATTATTGGGCCTAAAACGAGCCACTATGTAATATATATTTTGTTTTGGGGATTTTAAGATTTGTAATGGACTCTTATAATATATATATTTGGGCTATTTTTATTTAACTTATATTCTTTTTACATTTTCAGATTTGTTTTATAATAATAATATATAATATAAATGGTAACATATGATAGAGATGATAGTAATATATAATAATAATAAGATAATATGATAAGATAATATAATATTCTAGTAATATTTAGGTTTTCTTTGCAAATGGATAATAACATAACTTAACAATAATATGATAATGAATAGCATAGTATGATATCAAATAACAATACCTATATATAAATGCTTGATTAAAATAGTAATAGTAGTTAACTAATTTTTGAGTTTTTAAGGTTTTAATAAAGGGATAAAACAAAGCCCGTAATATTATTTAGAAAGTAGTAACATATATAAGCCCATTATTGTAAAAACAAAAGCGAAAATAAAAACAGGTCTACCCCAGACAAAATTAGTGATTACAACTACCCCTCTTTGCTTATACTTGTGGAACAAGAATAAAGCAAATACTATAAGCACTAATTTTGCCCTACTTCTCTATTTGAAGATTCTGAGCTGCGAGTTCCTCCTATATAGAACTGTTCGCCCTTCCTTAGAGTATGGAGCTATGAGCATCTGTCTCCTTTGCCCCTAAAGTCCTTGAGCTATGGTTATTTACCCTCTCCGCTCTAAAACCCTGAGCTATGAATATCTACCTCCTTCGCTCTAAAAACCCCAAACTATGAGTATCTACCTCCTCCACTCGGCAGTCCTAATACGGTGAGTTTGAAATCCTTCATCTGAAATCTTTGAGCTTTAAGTATCTACCTCATTTTCTTTGAAAACCCCGAACTATGAGTATCTGCCTCCTCTGCTCGGTAGTTCTAATACGGCGAGTTTGAAATCCTTCGCCTAAAATCATTGAGTGTTGATTTTGAAATTCTATGCTTGAGAATCCTTTCTCAAGTTTTGCTTTGTTGTTTACTCCTCCTCTTTAAGAAGTATCCAACCTATCCTCCGAATATTCTTTCTCCTTTTGGTACATCAATTTCTTTTGCTTTCCTCTTCTTCTCTTCTTTGTAATGATGGCGCCCCTTCTCTCACTCGGGTTTGCCTTTTATGTCTTTTTTTTCTCTTGAATTTCTAAATCTCTTACTCTAAAGCAATTTTACGGGTCTTCTCTCTAGGGATTTTTCTTCTTTTTTTCTTCTTCTTTTTCTTTTTTTCTTTTTTTCTTTTTTTCCTTCTTTCCTTCTATTTTCCCATTTTCTTTTATTTTCTTTTTTTTCTTTTTATTTTCTTTTTCTTTCTCTCTTCTTTCTTCTTCTTCTTCTTCTTTTTCTTTCTATCTTTTTCTTATTTTTTATTTTTTTTCTTTTTTTTTTCCTTTTTTTCTTTTTCTTCTTTTTTTTTCTTTTGGGTGCCCATTCAATGTCCCTTCTCGAAAAAAATTTACCCCTTTTGTATCTGATGTCCTTCTCGCCTTTGCTTTGGCAAATTCCTCTCATGTTTTGGAACAAGTGCTAATCTCAAATTTTGCCTTAAGATCGCGAGTTATTTCAAAAATTATCGCTCTTGTTTGGCTAATTCTTCAAACTACGGGTTTCTCTATGCCCCCATTTCTATTATCGAAAGTTTTGATAGGAAAACAAATCAGCTTTTGAAGCTAAAAACTGATCTCTTTGTCATGAAATTCTTGGATCGGTGCTCAAAGTCTGGAGTGGTTCCTCTCACTACAAAATTCTTCATTCCTTATGGTCCAACATTACCGAAGGCGGAAGCCGTTATCCTTACATCGGATGTTTTCATTCCTTGCAGGTTTTGATGAAGTCTTCTCATTATGGGTTATTCTCGTGATGAACTTCTCATCTTTCTATCACAGTTGATGTCTGGATAGCTCTTTTCATCATAGTTTGTACGTTTCTCCAGACGAGCTCGCGCCATTCTCTTTTTGGATACGCAAGCTCTTCTTCTCGGAAACTATTTGATTCTGAGCAAGTTCTTCTTGTTAAGGACTCGTCATCTTTACTAAGATCTACTTCTCCAAATGGGAAGTTTCAGGCTAAAACACCTTTTAATTCTTTGAATCTGTCAACAACAACCAAAATGGCTCGATGATGTGAGTCAGCATGCTCCTAGCCTAGGAATGTCTAGCTAAATATGATACATGAACTATGACATTTTTAGAGAAACTTGGGGAAAACTTCCACGGGCTTCATCTTTGCCAAGTCTTCATTTTTATCTTATCTTGAAAGGATATGGCTGGCTAAAACTGATTTGACTAAAATCTGTCACTTCCTTGAGTCCGCCTTCGAAGCATTGCCCCTCTCAACTTAGGCTTCGTTATTTTCTCTTCATGATGAGTCTTCTTTATTCTCGGCATTGGGGTGAACGCTTGCCCCCTAGACTTCTGAATTCTTCTTACTTTCAATCTCTATTGTTCTGAACCTTATTCAAATATGATGGTCAACCACGTAGACCCTTGAACTGAAGTTTCATGTCCACATCCGGGTGTATTGGTATGTTCCCATGAAAGGGACGTATTACCTCAGCGATTCTGAATCAAACATTTGCCCTAATCTTTACTCATTTCGGCACAGGTTTTAAGCTTCAAAGGGCAATCATGGGACTTCAACGGCTTTGTGCAAAACTAGCCATTATGACTATTCTTTTGATTAAGCAAAGTAGAATACTCCTCAACCATGGACATCGAGTCTTCCCTGTTAAAAATAAAGCAAAAGAAAGTAGGATTCCAAAATTGAAAATGGCTTGGAACGAAAGTCGATTAATTCGGACATACATCAAGCGTGCAATGTCACTATAATTGTAGCAGAACCATTAATCGTCAATCCCATCCCTTCTAGATCTGCTTCAACTTTCGCAACTTGTTTTGTTGTAAGCTGATGTAAGCATACCTCACTCGCTTGATAGATCGTCGCCTTGCACTTTGGTTAACTTTTGACCAATGTCGGTCGGCTAAGTTGAGGCCTTTCTTAAGATGCCCCTTTTTACTGATCATAGTAGTACTCTATCCCTTCTTTGGGTTCGATGGTCATTTGTCCGTGACTCTTTGTTATGGTCCTTCTTCCATCTCAATGTCAGGGTGAAAACATGCCCCGTGACTGTCTACATTTCATATAGAATTCAATCCTTATTTTTCTGGGCCAACCAAGGTATTATGGTAGATACTCACTTCAAGTCTCTGAATCGTGTAGCATACTACGGCCTACTATTATTCTTTTCAGGACTGCTGACAGGTTTGTACTAGGTCAATCATATGCACATCTAGCATTGCGCCCTAAACTTCATTCTAAAACACAGAGACCTTATTTTTCTATTTCTCTTTTTTCTTTTCTTTTTCTTTCCTTTTTATTTTCTCTCTCTCGCTTTTCCTTTCTTTTTACACTGGCTTGCTAATCAATATTTCAAAAAAGGATGCTTCTTGGATTAATAAACAAAATCAAAATTAATGAAAAAGAATAGAATGCCCCAGATATCAAATATAAGAGCGTCTTAGATTCAACCCTTTCGGTGATCAGCAGTTTGCCTTTGAATGTTGTGGCGATACCCGTGGTAGTGAAATTCCTCATAGATTGCTCGGTTCATACTCATGATTATGGTTCTCGCTTGATCTGTTCGAAAACTACTCCTTCTAGTTCTCATTATCCTTCTCCATTAACAAAGGTTTAAGCTTTCTGACTTTTATTTAGCCTATGGAACACAAATAATGTCAATTTAGGAATTCTTAAGTGTAAGTATATGCTTCAATATTGTGTCAGTGTCCTCAAGGATTCATCTCTGACGCTAGGGTATTGAACAGGTGGAGCGTAGCTCCTTATTAGATTTGTTCTCCTCCCACAGCTCCATTAGAATGCTCTGTGACTTATTCAATTTGTTCATTCATTTTTTTAGGGGAATTCATCTTGTCACAATCCTTTGTCTCTCGGATAATGATGGAGCATGCAACAATACCCCGAGTTACTCGGCATAGTCACGATTTTGAAAATATTACCATCACGGAGTGCCCCTAAAATTTTGCACTCGTATCAAAAAATGCCTATTACCAGGTTTCAAACATTGGAATGCTTTTTGATTAATGCCTGTTACCAGGCTTTGAAGTAATTTTTGGAAAAAGCCCTATTACGAGGCTCTAAAGTTAAATCAATTCGTTTTATTCTATTTTTAATTTTTCTTTTTAAGAACATTCGAGCAAATCCATTTGGGTTTGCCTAGGAGATTTTCTTAACATCGAAGGGGTAGTGATCTTCTTCTTTCGCTTTACTGACCAGAGCAGACTGACAGGGAACCACACTTCATCGTTATCACAAGATCCAACTGATCTCTCTCATTACAATCAATGTCGCATCATGCACATGATATCCGGGGGTCTACGAAGGTAGGAAAGAATATATACATATACACATTTAAGAAAAGAGCATCATTTCATTAAAATGGCAAAATCAAACATAACAAGAATATCCACAAAAGATCACTACTACTACATTCGGGTAAACAAAAGCAAAGTTAACATGCACAGAAAAACTGATAAAGCAAAAATAATAAAACATGGATAGGATGCCCTAGAAATCCTTGACCCTTGCAACATTGGTCATTCATCCCGACGCTCCAAACCTTCTCAAAAACTTGGTCTCTTTCTTAAGCTTAGGTCTTCCATTCTCAAAGGAAAGCATTCCATTCCTAACGAGTTCATAGACCTTGCCCTTCAAAAACATGCACTCTTCTGTTGTGTGGCCAAAGTCACCATGATGATATTCTCAAGGAACCTTACTGCCAAGCACATTGGGATTGAAATAGGTATTCCGTTTCGGGGGAGTTAGCCTCAAGAATTTGTTCTAAACTAACAGATGTAGCAGCTCCGAATTTTTCATTGGCAATAACATCTTTATCCTCTTGTCACTCCCTCTTGCATCATGCTTTTTAGCTTTCTTTTCCCCTTTTTCCTTAAGTAGGACTCCCTTTCTCAAAAGACATCACTATTACCAAGGCACGTCACTTTTGTGGGCTCTTTCAGGACTGTTTTGGATCTTTTAAGTGGGTTCAAGACCAAGCTTCCTGTGGAATGGTCGTGATTGGGATGGCCACTAATGTTTTCAAATTTTTGTCAATGTCGACAACTTTGCCTTATCCTCTTCCTTCATTACGGTGACCCGATCTCCTCCTACTTTCACAATACCTGCCACGGCTGGAGAATTAACTATCAGACCTGGACTCATTGTCTCAAACTCTAATACCCCAATATCTAAGAGATGCTAAACTTTGCACTTAAAACTCACACATTTCTCGATAGAATGCCCCTGAGTTTCGGTATGGTAATCGCAATAATCTTTCTCATTGAACCAACTCGAGTATAGAGATGACTGGGCTTTGACAAAGCAAGGTGCCACCAAACGAGCGTGAAGTAGTTTGGAATACAAATCTTGGTAGGTGAAGGGATTGGAGTGAACTGGAAGTCCTTCGATTTTTCCTTCTTTTTCTGAGCCTTGGAAGCCTGGCCAACCGACAATTGTTTTGGAATCACAGACATCAAAGGCTAATCATGTGTTTACAGGGACGACAACTCAGAAGACAGTGTAGTCGACATCCTCTTCCTCTTGATGAATATTGTACCTTTCTCACCATGTGGCTCAAGCTTTTCTGGTTCTTCATTTGCTGTCGAGGATAAGATCTTCAAGGGAGAGTCTTTGGCCTTATCCAACACCAGATCGGTTGGGCATTCGGAGGCACTGCATGCTATCTCATATTGGCTAAGGATAGCTTGGTCTCTAACTGATAAAATATGCTCTGCTATGAAGTCACAGTGCCAATTCTCGCGCTTCTCTTCCACAAAAGAATCTTCTTTCATACCCCCTTCTCCAATTATAGTAGCCATCATGCCCATCAGTTCATCGATTTGCCCCCTTGTTTACTCTTGGAACTTCGTCACATATGATATTATCTCTCTTTGGTTCCAAACCAATTGTTCGTGAAGCTGTTCGAGTCTAGTTACCCTAGTTGTTAGCTCATTCATATTTCTGGAGTCGAACTGGTCAGAAGTCAATCTCTCCTTACTCATATTTTCTGAGGCGAACGCTTTTTTCCTAGTTAGTGATGCGTATAATGCATGTAAATGTGTAAAAATGTATTATTTGAACAAAAATAACAAGGCAACACAAAATAATGCTACAATTAAAACATGAATGAATGAAAAGAACGACACTGAGTTCGACAAATATCATCGTTAAACGACTTGCATTAATGAGAATATCGTTTCGTTACAATAGCCAAAGAAAACCCATTTTGCAAATGGTCCTAAGCTAGCATCTAGGTCGACAATTTTTTACAAGATCCAAACGATCCCTTCTTTCTTCTTAAAAGCTTGGCAGCGTCTTTCGCTTGAGTGATCTCTTGTATTAGAGTTATCAAATGTGCCAATTCTTGGTCTTGCCCCCAAGTGGTGTAGGCGGCGAATTATAGTCACTCCAATGTTGCATTTGGTAGTTAAATTTCTCCCTTGAAAGAGTCCCATTGAACTCGACCCTCGGAGTGTGCTAAAGCTAAAGCCAAAATTCTTTCCCACTCGAAATATTCTTTCTTGTTCTAAATTGGGACTTGACGGTAAAGTGTCCGAGAAATTTCTAAGCTTGCCCCGAAAAGCTTTGTTCTTGTTTGGCATGGTCTTCGTTGATCTCCTCACAAGACTTGGTATTTCTCAATTGTCGGGGTCAAACCAAAGTTGCCAATCACAGAACAACTATTTGACTTTGAAAGCATTTCTCTCCTCGTAATCCCGACCATCATCACATGAAGGTTTTGGCTGACATTGCTGACCTGAACCTGACAGGAATATTGTCTTCATCATAGTTGCTCTCCTTCTTACCATATTTGTACATCGGGATTCTTCTTATCATTGTTACAAACCAAATCTCCCATTAATCTAGTCTTTAATTTCATACTATTTCCAACTCAATGTGCTCTTCATGATATGATAATATATGCAAAAAGGTAAAAGGAAATGGAAAGAAAACAAACAGAAGTCTGTTAGTCATAAGATAAGCAATCATTTTGAAAATGATAAAAGGTAAACACAAACCAATTAAGCAAAAGGCAAACAATTAAAGCAAGAACCCTAACTGCATGAATTCTAGTTCGTTAAGGTTATCCGCATGGCTCTAATGGGGTGGGCTTCTTAGATTCACACACATAGGTTCGGTTCTAACTGGGGTACCCGAACCTATCTTATCACCTACTAAGGCAACAAAAACCCCAATTCTGGCCCATTACAAGCTTGCGAATTGGTTTTTGTTCGAGGGAAAGCACGGCCTAATAATGTGGAGGGCTGCTCACATGTCAAGAGGTGTGGATTCCAAAAGTGAATTACCGACCTGTTGAGTGCTACTCATGTGGGATGTGGCATTTCACTCCCACTTAAGGGATGGAGCTCGGGTATAGAGCTTAATGATCATGATGCAACATATGTCGATGTTTCCTTAGAAATTAAATGAAAAATATTAATTTGAAGACCAACATTTATCAAAGCCCGTACAATTGTAGTCACATTTTCAAGAAAGGGTTAACCTTACTAGAATTGATTGAAATTCCGAACATTTTCCATTAATAAGTAACAAATATTTTATTTGGCCTAACTCTCTTTTTGTTTCAAAAAAACAAAACTTGATACCCAGCGGAGTCGCCATCCTGTAGTGACGTTTTTTGAAAGAAAAAAAACTAACTTCTAAAGTTTCCCACTTTTTGGAGAAGGTTTGCTAAAAGGGGAATTCCTTTTGAAAAATCAATTGAAAACTTTGTTCTTATTAAAAATAAGATTTGGAGTCACCACCGGCCACTTGGATAAGATGGGCCGGATACCAAAAAAGCAGAGATTCAATTTAAAAGGGCTCGGGAGTTGGTTACGTGCGGGGAAGGATTAACACCCCCAAAAACCGGTACCAAAATATTTGTTGCTCTTAATCGAAGGAAATTGTCAAAACTTGAAAAGAATTTAATTTGGTTGCCTTAATTAAAAATTAACCTTAATTGAACGGGCTTTATCAAATTGGCGGGTTCGAATTAATTGGACATTTAATCAATAAGGTTGACAATACATCGGACCATAGATTAAACCGACATCGAATAAGCCCTAATATCGTATTAATTTATGGTTCGAATCCTGCACATCACCTTTATGCATGGTGCAAGCAGTTAAGGAATGATGTAATGCCTTTGTCAAGTTTTAATTCTACCTTGAATTGGTAAGGATAAATTCAAATATTTGGTCAACATCCTTTAAGCTTGGACTATTACGAAACAAATATCGGAACTAATGAATACCTCCCTTTTTATGATTTAAATTGATTAATGTGTGATCAAGATATTTAAAGTCACATGAATGACAAGTAGGGGATGGAAAATAAGGCATAAAAGATAAGAACACAAGACCCACCCCACGACATAACCTATGATCCCAAATTATGAGAGAAACCGTTTAGTGATCCAATTATTAATTAGGTGATTCTAGTATTTAATCCTAGGTTAATTACCCTAAAAGACTAAAACTCTAACAAATTATAAGGATTAACTGTAATGTCGATCTAAACCTTGGAGTTAATTTTACCCTAAAAGTTAATCAAGAAAGGTTCGATTAGTTTAATGAGTTTAACATTTATCTCAATGAGGCCAAGATAAATTTAAATTCACTAAATTAATTCAAACCCTAATCTAACTAAGGCTCTTAGCTAAACCAAAATTAATCCAATTAATTTGAAGTTCGTGTCCCTATTACACGAGCACACGATTTCAAGTTAATTAGATTAATTTCACCTAATCTATTCTTAAAGGCTAAATCTAAAGCTCGCCTAATCAAAGCCCAAGAACCTAACTAGGCCCGACCTAACAAGACTTAACAAGCCCAAAAACTAGGAGGCCCAAACATATATAAACACACACATACATATATATATATATATCAAAAGTTATATGTATATTATATATATATATAACAAAAGCTATATGTATATTATATATATATATATATTAAAAACCTTATAACATATACTATGATTTTTATAAAATCATATATATTATAATATTTTAAAAAATGTATATATTTAAAGAAAACAATATTAAAAGCTTTTAAAATTATATATATATATATATATTGAAAACTACAACTTTGCAAAACTTTATATTTTATAAAACTACATACTATATAATTTTATAGAAATTATATTTCACATATATTTCATAAAGCTATATATATTATAGCATTATATGAAACTTTATATATTAAACTATGTATAATATGATATGTCAATCACATGTTGCATTTCAACCAAATAATATAAACTAGCAATATGAAATTTAGAAAGCTGGAAATTAAAGATGTAAAATGAAAATAAACATGCATGATAAAAGAGGGATTAAAAGGACCCTGGGATTTATACTGAATTACAAAGAAACAAAATTAAGGGGGCAAATTAAAAGGGAAAGGCAAATTTGAGTAAATAGGGATGAAATTGCAAACTGATTCAAAACTAAAGGGACTGGAAAGGGGTTTGAAAAGGCGGAATGGCTAGGGTTTATAAATATGCCACGCGGAGGAACTAAATGAGTTATTAGCCCATGCAAAAAGACCGTTGGCGCTATTCAAAACTAAATGAGTAAATGACCAGGGTAGATAACACAATTTTTATAACAAAAATCTTATAACAACAGGAAAAAAATCATCCACCCCTCTTTTGCTTTCAACTTTCTGGAAAAAAGGATGAACACCGCCTTGGTGTTCATCCTCGCCGCCGCTAACCCTCGAAACTGGCCTCTTCTCTACCGCATGCCGCCACATTATTCGCCGATGAGCGGCAGTTGGCGGACTAAAAAACCACCCCCAAAACTCATATTTCAGTTTAAAAACCCAAATCTGAACCTTTTTTCTAAGAAACGACACTTTTTCATTTGAAAACCATAAAATAATTCACAACCCCCTCCATTTTTTGAAAGCTGAAGGCTATCTAGCCTCTTATCCCATCATCGATTCACTCACTTTGACCTAAAGGTTTGAGTTTATCACCGGACGAGGAAGAGCAACAGACACCCTGAAGGAGGACCTACACAGAAGGTAAAAAACAAAACCATAAACTCTATTTGCTTCTGGTATTTTCAATCAAAGTGATTATGCAAATGAATGCCTAAAAATGAGATAATGATACCTCTAGAACTTGAGGTTTTGCTTTGTATGTTTGTTCTAAATATGTACCCCCCTCCTTTTAGCTTAAGGTTTACATTTGTGATTGTTTCAGTTTTATAGCAACCGAAAAATTACAAATTTTGATATATGAAAAAATAAAAAAAATGCTATTGGCTCCTTCCTTTAATTTGTTTGTATTCATGCACAGCTCTGTTATTGTTAGGATGTTCCCCCTAATCGTCTGATTTTCTGCCAATTTTGTCTTGATTTCGTCTGACATTTGTCCTTGTTTGTTGCATGTGAGGAACGGAGAGAGGACCAGAAGGCTTGCTGGTGTGATTGAGTACGTGGCATGTAGCTCCTATCGTAGCTCTGACGTGGCGAGGATATGGTGCTGAGGTGGCTACCAACATGGCCAGGATTCGAATGGACAGAATCTAAAAGGTCAAGTGGTGTTACACACACGTACGTGTGGAAGTGGAGAGCTTCTCTCGATTCAGTTTAGACCGTTAGATCAAAGTTGATCTAAAGGTAATCCTTTGGCTGCGCAAGAAATAAAGGGGATTATCATATTAGTGCATTAGGGTTTTAATTAGGCTTAGGGCTAGTTTATTATTGGGCCTAAAACAGGTCACTATGTAATATATATTTTGTTTTGGGGCTTTTAAGATTTGTAATGGACTCTTATAATATATATATTTGGGTTGTTTTTATTTAACTTAATATTCTTTTTACATTTTCAGATTTGTTTTATAATAATAATAATAATGGAATATATAATATAAACGGTAACATATGATAGAAATGATAGTAATATATAATAATAATAATAATAACAATAATAAGACAACAAGATAAGATAATATAATATTCTAGTAATATTTAGGTTTTCTTTGCAAATGGATAATAACATAACAATAATATGATAATGAATAGCATACTATGATATAAAATAACAATACCTATATATAAATGCTTAATTAAAATAGTACTAGTAGTTAACTAATTTTTGAGTTTTTATGGTTTTAATAAAAGGATAAAACAGAGCCCGTAATATTATTTAGAAAGTAGTAACATATGTAAGCCCATTATTGTAAAAGCAAAAGCGAAAATAAAAACGGGTCCACCCCAGACAAAATTAGTGATTACAGCTGCCCCTCTTTGCTTATACTTGTGGAACAAGAATAAAGCAAAGACTATAAGCACTAATTTTGTCCTACTTCCCTGTTTGAAGATTCTGAGCTGCGAGTTCCTCCTATATAGAACTGCTTGCCCTTCCTCTCCTTAGAGTATGGAGCTATGAGTATCTGCCTCCTATGC
Source organism: Hibiscus mutabilis (assembly GCA_019671005.1). Classification (NCBI taxonomy): domain Eukaryota; kingdom Viridiplantae; phylum Streptophyta; class Magnoliopsida; order Malvales; family Malvaceae; genus Hibiscus; species Hibiscus mutabilis. The sequence goes on along the minus strand of CM033711.1, from coordinate 57,559,469 downwards.
CCCTAAAGTCCTTGAGTTGTGGGTATTTTCCCTCTCCTCTCTAAAACTCTAGTCTTTCAGTGGTTTATAGGCTGATTTGACGGTCCGATGGATCGGGTTAGAGATTCGAGTCGGATTCAGGATTAAAATCGGATTAAATATTTTTTAGTGAGAAAATATTTGGAAAAATATCTAAAGGTCATTATTTAATACATGAATATTTTTGGTAAAGTCAATTTTGAAAAATGGAATTTAGAAATGTGACATTTTGGCTAGTGACCAAAATGTAAAGAATGGAAATTGTTTTTAGTGACTATTTTGTAAAAGGATCAAAACTTTAAATATTTAAGGAGCTATTTTTCCAAAGTCTAATATCATACTTTTCTCCTTAATGGGCTATTTTAAAAGATTTGGGAAGAGTATAAAGAGATTTTGGGAATTAATTTTTTAATTAATTTTCTAAGCAAACTTTACGTAACTAACTTTTCTCTAAAAGATTTTCTCTTAAATTATCTTCAGCCAAACACTCTTTTCTTCTTCAAAATCTTTAGGTAACTTCTTGATTTCCTCAATCTTTTAATGTCAAATGAGTTCTTAATTGTTTCCTATCAAAACCTTGTTGTTTTAATCTTGTTTTCTCATGTAAGTCAATACAATTAAGGGGAAAAGTCAACATTAGAGGTGAGCTTTGTCCTTCTCTAATGTATTTTTCTTTACTGGAATTCCCAAGTTATTGATCCTTTACATATGTCTCTATTGTGTTTTAAGGATTCAATTATGAAAATTGGTTAAATCAAGGTTTAATTGATGAGATTAAGTGATTTTCATTTCAGATCTGTTTTGCTGAGTTCATGATTGATTATCATCATAATTTTGATGTTTTATAATGTTAATAAGTTGGCTTTAACATTGGAATCCTGAAACTATGTGAATCTCTAATTGGTTAGGTTGCTAGTGTTGCGTCTTTGGTGAGTTTTGGTTGATTAATGAATGTTGGAAGTATAAGGATGATGTTAGGTTTTTTTAATGTTAATGGAAGTTAATTGATGGATTAAACCTTTAGGTTTTGGCTGGGTTAAGTGTGGAAGGTTTTTTATGTTGATTTTAGTAGTTTTGGAAAGGTTTCAACTAGAGTTTGTAGAGGATTGTTGTGGATTGATGTTGTTGGGTTTGTGGATGCATTTTGATACATTGGATTCTCTGTTTTTGTGTGGTGAAACTAGGGGAGGTTGATCCTCAAGCTTGAAGTGTCGTTTACGAAGCTTTGGAGGGATAATTCATGTCGGCGAATGAGGCTTTGTGAAGTCAGTAAGTGAGAACGTGGATTTTAGCTTTGAAATAGTTTAAAGGTTATATTGGGATTTTAAACTTAGCTTGAAATGCTGTTTTAAACTTAGAAGTAAGTATAAATATATTTCTCCCTCGGTTGTGCCTTTACGAAAAGGATTTTATGCACTTGTTTTGAATGACATGGTACCTACTATTTAAGCATGTGTTAAAGTATGTTTAATACTATTTTTGATCATATAATGATGATGGATGCATTTGGTAAATGATTCATGTAAGTATGTGAGATACTTGTTTTAAAGCATGGTTTGTTACTTTGGAAATGGTTTTGAATTGATGCACATAAAAATAGTGAGGTACATGGTTAATAATGAATTATATTGGCAAGTGATTTAGTTTATAATGTTATCGGATATAGTTGGCTGGCCATAGGATTGATAGTGCACTATAAAAACTCCCCTCAAGAGTTAAGGGGTTGTAAGGTACTGAATACTCCACCCGAGTACCCTAACGGTTGAGGGGTTTTATGGTACCAAAAGCTCTCGTTAGTGGATTATACACCTAACTGGTGATTTGGGTTGTGATTGTACCTGGTTGTGATTGTACCATGGTTGTGATTGTACCATAATTCCGGTTGAGGTTGTATGAAGTGTAGAGAGAACACTTGTTGAATCTGTGTATCTGATGTAATATTTTGTAGAGTGGAACTTGGTTATGATCACTTGAAAGCCAATATAATTGTTAATGTATCATGTTGATGGATGCTAATGTATGATGTTGGTTTATACATGTTTCTCTTTAAGCTTTGCATACGGATTGTTATGCATGGGAAGACTTAAATTGAGGGTTAGCAATGGGATTTGTTGTTGATCCATGATGCATGTTTAAATTTAGGGTTAGCATTGGTTTATACGATGTTAATGTATGATGTTGATACATGTTGTATATGGGTTGAGCTTAAATTGAGGGTTTTGGGTTAAACATATAAGGCATGATGTTTAATAAGATGATTGAAATGGTGATTTCAATGTGGTTTTGGAAAATGGTTTTAAATGCATTGATGGTGTGTGTTTTGAGCGCTCCTCACTAAGCCTTGTGTGCTTATGCTCTCTTTGTCCATCGATGCAGAGAATTAAAGGTTGGAGGCAACGAGCAAGCGAGGAGAAAATCCAAAGACTTGAATAACAAGAAAGTATGGTTTTGAACTATACTTGTAGTAATAAAGGCAATAGGGTTCGTTGTTGATTTTTGGGATGTTTTTGGGTTAAACTCCTTGTTTTGAGCAAGTTGTTGTATTGTTTTGGAGTTGTAATTGGGCTTATATGTTTCGTTGTTGCATTGGAATTATGTTTAATATGGTGGTTGGTTGTTTTCTAGGAAGCATGCCTCTAGATTTTCGGTTGAAGTAAGATGCCATGATTTGATCATGTTTCTGTGATGTTTTAATATGGTTTGATCTTTAGAATTGTTGTGTATATGTTTAGGGTTTAATAGAATATGTTTGGACCCTTTATTGTACGAAAAAATAGCAAAATTGAGCATTTCAAGCCTAGGTGTATCAGTACGGGTAGTGGTGTATCGATACGTATAAGTGTATTTTTGGCTTGCGTATCGGTACGAGTAGAAGTGTATCGATATAGTTTTGAGCTACTAGAATTCTGGGAAAAATGATTTATAACTCACGTATCTATACGCATAGGGACCATATCGATACAGCCCCACATATTTGTACACTTTGAGACTGTATCTATATGCTTGGTTGTTATTGATATTAATGGTTTTAGATTCTTCTGTTTTGGTCCCTAATTGTTATGTATGCAATTAAAGGAGTTCGAATGGTTGTTTTAAGCTAAAATTTGGCACGTGAGTATGAAACCTGACTAATTAAGGATTTGTAACTTCAAAATGCATTAAGTCCCTGTAATTTTCCATAATTGCAATTTGGTCCCTAAATTGTTATTACATGCAATTGGATGTCGATTCGACGCCCGATTGAGTTGAGCTTTCACCCGCTATCAATATGCACACCATAGGTTATAATGTTGCATCTAGGTAAGATAAAAGAAAAAAATGGACGTAATTCGAGTTAAATCTTTATTGGTTTGTTTCGGCAAACTCAATATAGTACGCTCGGTTCGGTCTAGCGACTAGGTCGGGTCAAGGGGGTTACAATAGAGCTTTTGAGTTTGATGACCAATTTTGTGTAGCATTTAAAACCTTGAGGGAGGAACTTATTTTTGCACCGGTTGTAGTGCCCCTCGGTAGGTCACAACCCTTTGAGCTTATGTGTGATGCTAGTGATTATGTTGTCGGCACCGTTCTTGGTCAACGTCGGAGTAAGATATTTCATGTTATATATTATGATAGCTATACATTGAATGAGGTACAAATGAATTACACTTCCACTGAAAAAGAACTACTTTGCATTTGATAAATTTAGGGCATACCTTATAGGAACTAAAGTTATTGTGCATACCGATCATTCGACCATTAAATATTTAGTAACTAAAAACGATACTAAAACTAGACTTATTAGGTGGATATTAATTTTGCAAGAATTTGACATTGAGGTAGTATATAGAAAAGGTACTGAAAATCAAGTACTCGACCATCTTTATAGGAAGGTGAATGCATGTGATCATGATAATCCACTTAATATTAAAGAGGAATTCCCTAACGGGAAATTACTAAATGCTATGGCATTGTTGTGTATGATGATATTGTTAACTATCTTGTTAGTGGTATTTTTCCTTGTGATCTTAACAGCCAGGGACAGAAGAAGTTCTAATACGATGCATGATACTACTATTGGGATAAGCCCTACCCTTTCAAGTAATACGCAAATCAAATGATCCAGAGATGTGTACCTAAAGAAGAGAAAAATAACATCCTCTTTCATTTCCATTCTACTCCTTGCGGAAGGCACTTTCAAGGATAAAAGATTGCTGCAAAGGTCCTATCTGGATTTAATTGGCAAACCTTGTTTAAAGATGCCTATGCGTACTACAAGGCCTGTGATAATTGCCAATAAATGGGGAACATCTCTCAAAGGAATGAACTACTCATGCAAGTCATCCTTAAAGTTGGACTATTTGATGTTTGGGGCATTGACTTCATGGGACCCTTCCCATCTGCTTGTGGACACTTGTACATTTTGCTAACAATTGATTATGTGTCCAAGAGGGTGGAGGCCATTGCAACAACCAAGAACGATGCAAACATGTTCTAAATTTTTTGCATAAGAACATATTCACTTAGTTTGGAGTGCCTCAAGCCATCATCAGTGATGAAGGCAGCCAGTTCGACAACAAATTGATTGCTAAGGCGCTGATACTATGGAGTTCACCATAAGATTTCCACAACTTATCATCTTCATACCAATGGGCAAGCAGAAGTGTCTAATTGAGAGATCAAGCAGATCCTTGAGAAAGTGGTCAAGCTGAACCGCATTCAAAACACCTCTAGGCATGTCACTCTATAGAATTGTCTATGGCAAGGCGTGCCACTTATCGGTCGAGCTTGAGCATAAAGCCTTTTGGGCTGTCAAAAAGATCAACATGGACTGCTAATTAGATGGAGAGAAAATATTGCTAGAGTTGAACGAGCTAGAGGAACATCACCTAGATGCTTACGATAATGCCATGATTTACAAAGAAAAAACTAGAAGATGGCACGATGAGAAACTGATGCCTCAATATTTTGTTGAAAGCCAAAAAGTTTTGCTCTACAACTCTCGCTTAAAGCTCATTCTGGGTAAGTTGAAGTCTCGTTGGTACGACCCATTTGAGGTTGTTAAGGTCTATCTACATGGTGTTGTGGATATCAAGAATTTGAAAGATGGTTTGATCTTCAAAGATAATGGCCAATGACTCAAGAACTACCAAGGAGCATCGGTTCATTGTGATAAGACTTTACTCACGCTACTAGATACCTGAGCATCTAGTTCTATCCTTCTATTTTTTTGTATTTTTATTTTTAAACTTTAATTTAATTTTGCATTTTTATTTTTATATTTGAATTTATTATCAGTTTTTAGCTTTTTTGGTCTTATTTATTAGGTTTAATTTTTTATTTAATGTTGTGTTCTTTTTGGCTGCTATAAAGAGACAAGTTGGAAAGTCCTCCTAGGATTTTAGAAAATAAGCTTCTTGGCAGATTTGATTTGATTTTTTAAAAAGGGAATATCGACAGACAAAAAGGATGAAAAAAGGGTAGTATATTGTAATTTATTAAACTCAACTTCTCTCATAATCATTATTCCAGCTTTCTCTCTCCAACTTTACCCATCACAATTTTTCCATGCCGTATCACGTCCTTTCCCTCTATCACAGGACATAAACCCCAAATTAATCTCCATTTTCCCTCCAAAAACTTAGCCGCTCCAAAACCTTTTCATCTTCTCCCACAACTCACCCAACACCCCTTTATAACCTCAGGAGAAAGAAACAACTCCCTTTCCCCTCAAATCTTGCCATATCTTTTTTGGACTTGTAATCACTAATTTTATTCGGGTCTTAAACTCGATTTTATTTGTTTTTATTAATTTTTCTTTTATTATTTATATTATATTATTATTTTCATTATTATTAGTATTGCTATTATTATGAAAACAAACAATTAAAAAAAAGCAACTACCCATGTTAAACATATACCAGTCCATTAATATATGAGTGTCCAATTACAATATATTAAAACCTGTATACATGTATCAGGCCCGTTTTAGGCCCAACACTTAAGCTAATCAAGAAACCCTAACTCTATCTTTTTTATTTTGCATAGCCAAATCCTAGCTGTTGGATCAAGATTAAATCCAATGATTCGGATAGAACCGCAAGAGGCCAGCCAACTCCTCTACGCGCGCGCAGTCTCTTTTCAAACCATTCGTCCTCCAACACGTGCCATTCAAGCACGTTCAAATCTTCACGTCGTCTGGAGAACTATTTCTTGAGGCCATGTTAGAGGAGTGAAAATTTGATCGGCCACCCTCCATATCTCATGTCAGCCATGAGATGAACCCATGACTGCCAAGATCTCACATGGTTGAGCCTCTCCCTAGTCCCCCTCCTCGCCTTCAAACTCCCCCTCGTACAAGGGACCAAAAAATATAGAATGTTAGAACCAACATCTTCAGATATACACATGAATCCGACCAAATTTCAAAAGGCAACCAATAGCATTTTTATTATTTGTATTTATTTTCTTAAATCAGTGTGATATTCAGGGGATATAAAAACCTAAACCCTAACAATTGTAACTATTATGGGATTTCAAAGGGAAACGAATACAAAAAAAAGCAAGAGTTTCAAAGGTACTTTCAAGTTCTCCATCTAGTGCATCTCATATTAGGGTTAGAGAGGGTTTACCTTCACCATTGTGGCCTTCTTCCCAATGAATTACGATTCCCACCAGTGACAAACTTCTTGGTCTTCTCCCGAGTCGTGCATGGTGAACTGGTCCAATGTTTAAAAATGGCTTGTGTGCTCAAAAAGGGGTTTCGGCTTTTGTTTTCAAAAAAAGGATGTGCTTTGATTTGTTTTTTCTAAAACTAGATTTCATTTTGGTATTTTGGAAAAGAAAGAATTCGAAAAAGGGTTTCTTTCTAGGGTTTCGACACCGACTAGCGGTGGCTAGCATGACAGAGTACGGCGAAGCCCCTATCAAATTCTAGGTTTCGCGGTAGCTGGTGTGGCCAAGTTTATCAGTTTCTGGATTTTGGTCTCTTTTATAGAAATTTTCGATTTAGAGAGAATATTTTTTGCAAAAATATGGCAAAAATGGCTTTATCTCGGTTAAAAGTTGGGTTTTATACACTTTTAATTTTCTAAAAATGGGTAAATTTTTTTATGTCCCCTCGTGTTTTATTAAAATAGCTCTTTAAGGACCTCTGCATTTTGAATTGCCTTCCACCATCCCTTGATTTTCAAAACAGTTTGCAATTTCGTCCTGGTTCCTTAATTGAGTCTGATATGGGTGGTTTAATCTCTGTTTTGGTCCCTCAAATCTTGGTTTTATTTTGATTTAGCCCGAAATCTAGTGGTGTATTTCCCATTGCCTAATTGGGCATATTTTAAATTTAATTTAGTTATTTTAAAATATGACCTTAGTTTAATGGGTGTGTGCTCAAATTAATTAAAATAAATTTGAATTTTTAGATTAGTTTAAACCTTTAGTTAGAATTTGCGTTGAATTAATTTAACTAAATTAAAATTTTTCCTTTGCTTAATGGGGCATATTTTAAATTGGTTAAATTTATACTATTTCTCTTAATCATTTTATGATAAAGATTGACATCTCCAATTTAGTTCATAATTAAGAAAATCTTAATTATTAATTTGATCTATTTTAAATAGTATCCATGTCTTAATGGGGTGTAATTTAGAATAAATCAAATTAATCATTTTGATTCAAGACAAATTCATAAAATTTTAGGTTTAGATTTCTAAGTTTTACTTAATTTAATGTTAATATTAGAAAATGTAGATAACAATAGATTACTAATTACATTTTTCAAAATTTGGGCCTTTTTGGTTAAAACTTTAGTGGACCTCTTTTGTGTTTATTTAAAGCCTTAATGTGGCATGCATTTAATTGTCGTTCATTTAATCCTTTTAATTCAGTGGATATTTTGGTAATCAATCAATTTTAATTATAAAAAAGAGATACTTATTGTGTCGTAATATCTTGACTTAATGGATGTTAACCAAATATTTGAATTAATTTGTATTATCTAAAAGTAAATTTCAAAATGAATAAAATTGGGCAAGTCATAACATTATATTTAATTGCTTGCGTCATGCACAAAGGTGATGTACTTAATTCGAACCATAAATTAACACGAAAATCACGCTTAATTGATGCCAGTTTAATTTTGGTCCAAATTTCTCCCTTATTAAATAATTAATTAATTCAAACCCACCAAATGTTAAAGCCCACTTAATTAAAGCTTATATTCAGTTGAGAACATTTAATTAAATCTAATTTAAATTTCAATGATTTCCATCGATATAAATAAAACGTATGATTTGGTACCGATTTTGGGCATCGTGGGGGTGCTAATCCTTCCTCACACGTAACCAACTCTCAAACTAATTTTTAAACGAATCTCTAGTTTTATGGTGTCTGGTATACCTTACACAAGTGACCGATGGCGACTCCGAGTTTTATTTTCAAAATATGATTTTTAAAAGTAATCCCCCAAAATTCAATGTTTAAAACGTGGGAACTTCGTTTTTTAAATTAGTCTCTACAACATGGCTGAGACATGTATTTTAGAGTTAAGCCAAAAAGCATATGTTGCTTTTATCGATGGAAATTTTTAAATTTAAGTTGAATTTAATTAATTCGTTCTCAAAGCATATGATGGGATCCCCCATCTTCATCCTCGATTCTCGTCTTGATTCTTCCTTTTCATGCTTCATGAATCGGGTGAATTTCTTGAAGAGCTTGGACATCTCTTTTTTTCACTATCCTCTTCACTTGAACCTTCTTGTTGGCCTGTGGAGGATTTGAGAGCAACAACATTCAAGTCTTAAATGCCTTGCTCTACTATCTTCTTCTTCCCCTTTGACATCATCATCTCATAGGTGAGCAAAGATCCCATAAGCTCGTCAAGCTTGAGCTCCTTCAAATTCTTTGTGTAACCCTCTCGACCCGTCCTAGACGCCAGACTGAACCGAGTGAGCTACATTGGGTTTGCCGAAACAAACCCAAAATGATTAACTAATATTAGGTCCATTTTTTTCTTTTTTATCTTGTCTAGATGCAACATTACAACCTAAGGTGTGCATATTGGCAACGAGTTAAATTTCAACTGAATCGGCGTCGAATTAACATCCAATTGTACGTCCTTGCAATTTAGAGACCAAATTGCAAATTTGGAAAAATATGAGGACTTAATTAAATTCAAGGATACCAATCCTCAATTAGTCAGATTCCCTGTGTACTCGTCAAATTTCAGCTCTAAATGATCAACCAAACTCATACAATTGCATGCATATATACTAGGGACCAAAATAAAAGAATATAAAACCTTAACACCGCTTAACTAAAATAACAACCCAGGCGTATCGGTACGTGGGACACTGTATTGATACCAGGCTTATTCCATAAGGTCGTACCGATACAGTCCCTATGAGTATCGGTACGCGGGCTACATGGCCGAAATCCCAAATTCTAGTAGCTAAAACTCGTATCGATACTCATCCTCAAGTACTGATACCCAAGCCAATTTTACACATGCACGTACCGATACTAGGCCACACGTATCGATATCCCTAGACCTGTAATTATCCAATTTTTTTGGTTTTTCACTTAATTGACAAACTAAACATGTCTTAAACAAACTTATACATAAACACCACTAAACCAAGGATTGAGACAAGCCTTAGGCTCATGAAAACAAGAAGATTAAACGGAGAATTGCAACGAACCACAATATTAGAGGCATGCTTCCTAGAACCATTCAACTCAACATCTAAAAAGAAACTCAACGTATATTTCAGCATAGGCATCACATCAATGGACTTAAACCAACATTTTAAACATGTTTGAACTACAAAAATATAAGCATAGGCGTGTCAACCCTATATGCATACTATGAAATCCTTCAAACCTCAAACACAATTATGCATGTAATCAACAATCAAAACTCAATACCATCAATCTAATCCACCAAACCACAACATATAATCCACCACAATACCATTAAAAACCATATTACAAATCCCCTCAAAACATGGTAACACATTGCCTTATTAACCAAATTAAAACCAGGTTTTTCATACTCAATCAAATGTCTTGTTCTTGGGCCTTCCTTGCCGAGAGAAAGCTTCCCCACAACTCTATTGCTCTGCATCAATGGAAAAAAAGAGCGTAAGCACACGTGCATAGTAAGGTTGCTTTTAGGTAAAACATCGATACATTTTGAATTCATTTGATAACCACATATCATTTGAAATATAAAACATGGTTAAATAATCCAAAGCATTTTCTCATTTGTTTCCAAAACAAACCATGCATAACATCCATATGCATCAAAACCCTTTCACTTATATCTCATATATCACATATATTGGCTTTATAGGTGACCCCGGATAGACTTACCTCTATCTTTACTTTTAAAAACTTGAATGTTAATCTTATACATCTGATACACATATTTCTTATGATGAACTTACCTTTACCAAAACTCACTTCGGCCCAGAATAGGCTTACCTCTACCCGTTGTGGTAGACTTACCTCTACCCCACAACAATAGGCTTACCCATGTTGTAAAAAACCAAAGAATACCATCAGCCCGAGTAGCCACTATACCTCAAGAGAAGCGAAGAGATCGACTTTATTTTTATAGTGCACTTAATCCTATGGCAAGCCAACTATATCTCATACTTTCTCATTTACGTCACATAACAAATATATCATCTCAAATACATTTACTTATTGCTTTCCAATGCATTTCACAAAACTGTTTCATATGCAAACCACAGTGCCAAAGGCAACAATACATTCCTTCTAAGAACAAATCTAATTGCTCTTAGGCATCCATATACTTTGATAAACATTACATATTATTTCAAAATGGAGCATTTACAGTAAGTAAATCAAACCATGTTTAAAACCAAAACTTGAAATCCACAAGCTCATATCAAAGCCAATAACCAAGGTGAAATAGCGAAAACTTACGCTTGAGCTTAGTTAAACTTTTTAGGCTATAACTAAACCCCCCATAATCCACTGATCAAACCTTTAAAGAGCTTTAACGCATTTATACACTCATCGATACACTTCACCAATATGAATCGAGACTCCAAAAAGCAACGTACGCAGCTAGACAACCTTGACTTTATTGCCCCCTGTTTTAACCACATGAAACCAGAGGGAAAGTGCATCATTATACATTCTAAACACTTCCAAACCACAATCCCCTACATCCTTAACAATACCCTTCCGAAAATTAGCCGAAACTACCAAAATCAACATTAATCTTCGCTCAACCAACACCTAACCACAAATCAACAATTCTAACATTCAATCCACATCAAAATAAAAGAAAAACAACTTTTCAAACATCATCATATCTCCAGCAACTCAAGTACACTCATAACAGCCCAAAAATCCACCAAAAACTCATCTAAAAATTAACCAATCAAATAGTTTTAGGATTTATTTCAATAGTATCATTTCACATTATGATTACCTTAACAAAACATGAATTTACCCAATCAAAATATCCACATTTCATCAACTTAAACAAATCTTATCATCAAAATCTCCATTAATAACTCAATTCTTGAAATCCATTACAAAGCTAAGTTAAAAACAATCCAATGGCAGCCAACTACTAGGGAATATCAATAAAGAACCTTAGTTTAAGAGAGGAAACGGAATTCACTTTTGAAGAAGCTCCCACCAAAATTGACGTAAATTTCCTTGAAATCAAACTTGTGAAATTGATGAAATCTTTGAGAAATTCTTGTGAGGTTTTGTTAGAAATCAAAAGTAAAATCAAATGATGATCTCTCCATTGAAAATCAGCAACCACTTTTGGAGAATAATGTTTTGAAATTGGAATAGAAAGTGAGGGAAAATAAAGAGAGAAAATGAGAGGAAAGTTAGAAATGATAGGAAAAATGATTCAGAAACCAATTAACCGTCAATTCCTTACTCAATTAAGGTGGTTATTTTCAAATTAAAACATTTAGAAATAATAGCCCTCTAAGAATTCTTAGTATTGGCCCATTTACAAAATAGTCATTTAAAACAGTTTTGCAATATTTACAATTTAGTGAATAATCAAAATGTCACTTAAAACAATTTAATTAACTCCCAAATTAATTACCAAAACACTTCATAATATACTTAGACATTTTTGGTAAATCAAACCAATTTTTATCTCCTCAATTCGTATTTTTAAAATATTAATCTCCATGAAACTCATTTAACCGGTTGATTCGGTTCAACCAATTCGAACCCAACCTGATCAAACATCTAGCCTTATTTTTTGGGTGTTACAACTCTCCTCTTTGAAGAAATTTTGTCCCCGAAATTTACCTAGAGGAAAGAGATAAGGAAAATGTTCCTTCACATCCGCTTTTGTCTCCTAAGGGGCTTCTTCCACACCTCTATGTCGTCACAATACCTTAACGAATTCAATGGTATTGCCACATAGAACTTTTGCACTAGAATCAAAAATCCATACAGGTTCTTCATCATATGCCAGCTCTGGTCGCAATTCAATCTTCTCAACAAGCGTCACATGCGACAGATTTGATCTATACCTCTAAAGCATCGACACATGGAAAACATCATGTATCTTTTCAAGCTCAACTGGTAATCTCAATCTATATGCCATGGGACGAACACACTCAATCACCTTATAAGGTCCAATGAACTTAGGGCTTAGCTTCCTCTTACGCCCAAATCTCATCACCTTTTTCCAAGGCAAAGCCTTCAAAAACACTTTATCACCCACTTCATACTCAGCCTCTTTTTGCTTCAAATTCGTTGTTACGTCCCCAAAAGTATTGTTTTTAATGCCAATTTGGCATTACTCTTGCTTGGTTTTAGGTACATTTAGTTGCATTAGGTTGTTAGAATCATGCATTTGCATAAGGAGTTTAGTTTTTTGTCTATGCCAGTGTGAAGGGTTGTTTTGTGGCTATTTTGTAGGTTTGGCATAAGATTAGGTGCAGAAAAGCAACACAATTAGGATTAGCAAGGAGAATACCAAGTGTTGTTGGCACAGAAGGACCAAATAGTGCCAAGCACTTGTTGGAAAAGAAGTGGACTTGATGCCATGCTAAGAGGCTGTTGAACCCCGAAAAAATAGGACATGATCAGGCTCCTAAAAGATAGCAAATAGACCAACCTCTGAGAAAATAGCAGATAAAGTGATGCCAAGCTATGTTGGCAAAAACATACAAATCTTGTGTGCCAACGCAACATCGGCATGATAACGTCGACCCTAGCTTGATAAGCTATCACACCGATCAGATAAGACTCTATCTCTTATCCTTGGAGCATTTGAAATTAAAATGAAGAAGCTATCCTATTCCCTTCCCTTGCACGCCTATATAAACACCAACCGATCAAGCATTTTAGGGCATATTATGAGAGGAGATCATGAAGAGTGAGAAGTGATTGGAGTAAGGTGTTGGAGTGCTCGACGAGTGATGATCGACTGCACTGAGGAAGGGTGGTTCAATTACTTTTCTGAGAGCATGGATTTGAGGGCTGCATCGATATACCCCTCTCGCCCATTCTCTTATTTTAAGTGTTTTTTATTTTGTTTTTATGATGATGTATTTGAAAATGGTTATGGTTTTGATGATTAAATCCTTCACCATAAACTAATTTAAAAGTTGGTGGGGGTGTTTGGTTTAAACGTTGATTTCATGCCTTAGTTTCTTTAATGACAAATCTGTTTGGGTAAAAGTTTTTCTATTCGGCATACTTAAAATTTTCCTACGTACTTTGTCAAGCGAGAGCTGGCACAGTTAGCCTATTGTCCCTCAATATCTTAACAGACTTGGGGTGGCAACAACTAAGTTGTTGAATACTAGGGAGAAAAGCTTTGAGAGAAGTCATTCAACTAGATGAACTTACTTCGGAAGTGATATCTACCCCCTAAGAGTATAGATTGGTTCTCAATCAACTCGATGCATGTAAAAAAATTCACTTTAGAGATATAGGGGTTTTTACATAGTCAACTTAGGATAATGACCATCGAGAGAGGCATTGCTAATGTTAAATCTGCTCGGCAAACAATGCCAAGACAGTTAGCCAACAAAGGCTGGCATGGACAACATTAAACCTAGGCATTCCCTGCCAACACTCATAATTCATTAAGAACACCTTTCTTGCCAATGTTTCACTTTATTTTTATTTCTCTTCTTTTTATTAGTTCCAAAACAATCTTTAAAACAAACATCTTTTCTTTTAAGGCAAGTAACAATAAGAAAATCGAAGTCCAAGTTAATCTTTGTGGGATCGATACTCAGCTTAACTGTTGTATTACTTGCAGACCGTGTATACTTGCACGCAAAAGACTCTTGGCACTACTTTACTAATACATACATTTTATCCCTTTTGCTAGCATTCATACCACACTTCTTCTAGAGAGTCTACAAGTTTTTAGCGTCGTTGCTGGGTTGCAACGGATTTGATTGTTTTCAATTTTTACTTGTTTTATTTTAGCTTTTACTTTGTTTTTTTCATCGGTGTATGACTAGAAACCACCCTATGGTGGACGATTGGCCATACGATCTAGAAATTGAGAGACCCTTACGGAGGTTAAAGAAAGGATACCGAGAGATGAATCACGATAATCAAAGGAATGGTGCGGTGAACAATGATAGAGATCCAACCAATTACAATGCACCACCACAACCTAATGTCCCAATTGCTAATGCGGAGGAAGAGAGGCCAATCTGAGAACATTCAGCACCTGACATTGCAAATCTAATGCAAGGAATTGTTGGCACAGAGGTAAATGAACCAAAATTTGCACTTAAGCCGGTAATGATTCAAACTTTTTTGAATATGGGCCAATTTGATGGAGCACTTACTGGAGATCCGAGGCAACATCTAAAGTAGTTCATAGAGATTTGCTAATTATTTCAATAAACTGGAGTATTTGGAGACATTGTGAAGCTAAGGTTATTCACTTTTTCCTTGTGAGATAGAGCCAAGGCTTGGTTCAATTATTTACCCCATGGCTCTATCACCTCATGGGGAGACTTATGCCAAAAGTTTCTAACACGCTAACACTCTCTGCCTAGCTGCATGGTGAGATCATTACATTTCGGCAGGCTGAGGATGAGACCCTATATGATGCTTGGGGAGAGATTTAAGGATCTGTTGAGAAGGTGTCCATTGCATGGATTCCTGAATTGGACCCAAATAAAACCTTCTACAATGGATTGAATGCACAAATAAGGACTATTGTTGATGCTTCAACAGCCGGTTTATTACTTGACAAAAACTACACAGAGGTTGTTGGCCTTCTTGAGTGGATTTCAATTAATGACTTTAAATATCCTGTTGTCAGACTTGGGACCGGAACAAAGCCAGTGGGAAATTGAAGGTTGATAAGCTAACGTCCATCTATACCGAGATTTCCAACCTCACCAGTATGGTGAGAACTTTGCAAAAGAACAAAGCGTCCCAAGAAGTTAAATCATTGGAACCATTCTATACCATCTACGGAGGGAACCATTATATGGATGAATGCCCTACCAACCCTGAGTCGGTAAATTCCATTAGCAATTATGGTCATTATTATAATATTAACTCCAATACTTACAATGCAGGTTGAGATAGCACCCTAACTTAGCTTGGGGAAATCAAGGGGGCAACAAATATAATGCCCAGTGCCAAAATGCCCAGAGGCAGAATAACAATGCCATGCCAGTATTCACTCAGAATGCCCATAACAATTTCCAGCAAGGGCAATGACTTAATCAAGGAGGCACCCTAGTAGAATACATGAAGAGGAATGATGCCATAGTAGAGAGTTTGGCAGCATCAAAGAGGAACTTGGAAGTCCAGATTGGGCAGATTGCTAATGCACTCATCAATCGACCCCAAGGAGCTTTGCCAAGTGACACTAAAGATGCTCGGCACAGAGACAATGAGCAATGCAAGGCCATAACCATTCAGAGTGGAAAGTAGTGCGAGGCAGAGATGGCTGCCCAGCAGCCATTTAACTGCCAAGTGAAAAGCTAGTGCCGAGAGATAAACACAGAGAAGTAGAGAAAGAGGAAATTAAAAATAGATGATGCAAGTGGTAATGCCAGTACCAATGCCACATGTGATGCCAACAATGATGCCACACATGATGCCAACATTGATGACAAACAGGCTGAAGCCAAACAACATACTAATGCCAAAATAGATGTCAGCACTACCTTGGAAAAGTCAGCAACGCCAGCATATGTTTATCCACTACCACTATTTCTAGCAAGACTTCAAAAGCACAAGCATGACTAGCAATTTAAGCGCTTCTTGGAAGTTCTTAAGCAATTACAAATTAACATTCCATTGGTAGAAGCCCTTGAGAAAATGCTCAACTATGTAAAATTCATGAATGACATTTTGTCTAAAAATAGAAGGTTGGGAGATTTTGAAATTGTCGCTCTCAATAAGGGATGTAGTACCATGATCCTAAACCGCTTGCCACCAAAGTTGAAAGATCCAGCAAGTTTCACTATTCCTAACACAATTGGCAACAAATTTATGGGCAAGGCATTGTGTGACTTGGGAGCCATAATCAACTTGATGCCAACGTCAGTTTTTAGGAAGCTTGGCATAGAAGCAAGACCTACTACTGTGACACTCCAGCTGGCAAACCGATCCTATGCGCATCCAAAGGGTAAGATTGAGGATGCGTTGGTAAAGGTAGACAAATTTATCTTTCCAGCTGATTTTGTCATTTTGGATTATGAGGTTGATGTTAATGTTCTGATTATTTTAGGCAGGCCATTCCTTACCACAAGTAGGGCTCTTATTGATGTTCATAAAAGGGAATTAACAATGCATATGAATGACCAACATGTTACTTTTAATGTGTTTCAAACTTTAAAATGTGCAGATGAACCTGATAAATGTCAAGCTGAGGAGATAATGGAGTATATTTATACTGTGGATATGGCACAGTTATGCCAGCATACTTAATGGCATAGTTGAACTATTTGAGGAACCTGAAGAGTCAGCCTTGAAGGTTGTAGATGTAAGTTATTTTGAGCCACTACAATTGGTTGGCATAGAGATAAAAGAACCTAAACCATCAATTGAGGAACCACCAGAGTTGGAGCTTAAGCTACTGCCAAATCACTTGAAGTATGCTTATTTGGGTAAACACTCAACTCTGCCACTGATCTCACCAATGATTAGGGGGAGAGATTACTGGTAATATTAAGAAATTATAAGCAAGCGTTGGGTTGGACCTTGGCAGACATCTGAGGTATTAGCCCAACCATTTGCATGAACAAAAACATTTTGGACGAGTACCATGGCTGGACCATTGAAGGTCAAAGAAGGCTAAACTCCGGCATAAAAGAGGTAGTGAAAAATAAGATCATAAAATGGCTTGATGTCGGGATCATTTATCCCATTTTTGATAGCTCATGGGTTAGCCCAGTGCAATGCGTGCCAAAGAAAGGTGGCATGACCATGGTACAAAACAGTAAAGCTAAATTGATTCCCTCCAGGACCATCACCGAATGGAGAGTGTGCATGGATTACAGAAGGTTGAATAAGGTTACAAGGAATGACCATTTCTCATTGCCTTTCATTGACCAAATGTTAGACAGATTGGCAGGTAAAGCTTTCTATTGTTTCTTAGATGGTTATTCAGGTTATAATCAGATTGTCATTGCCCCTGATGATCAAGAGAATATCACATTCATGTGCCCTTGTGGGATGTTTGCTTTTAGAAGGATGTCATTCGGCCTATGTAATGCGCCAGCAACATTTCAACGTTGCATGATGTCCATTTTTTTTATATGATCGAGCACAACATGGAAGTATTCATGGATAATTTCTCAATGTTTGGTTAAACATTTGAGGAATACATTCATAGTTTGGAGCAATTCTTAAAAGAATGCACCGAGACAAACCTAGTGTTGAACTGAGAGAAATGCCACTTCATGGTGAAGGGGGGCATTGTTCTCGGTCACAGGGTGACTAAGAGAGGACTAGAAGTTGATCAATCCAAAATGGAGATAATCAAGCAATTTCCACCTCTGACGACGGTTAAAGGTATAAGGAGTTTTTTAGGTCATGCCAGTTTTTATCGACATTTATTAAATATTTTTCAAAAACTGCTAAACCTTTATGTTTGTTGTTGGAACATAATGTCACTTTTGCATTTGATGATTCTTGTTTGAGAGCATTTTAGGAACTTAAAGAGAAATTGATTAATGCCCCTATAGTCATAGCACCGAATTGGAATGAGCCCTTTGAGCTCATGTGCGATGCTAGTGACTATGCCATCATAGCAGTTTTGGGACAACGACATGGCAAGGTTTTCCATGCCATCTACTATGCTGGATGAACCTTGAATGAAGCACAACTTAATTACTCTACAACCGAGAAAGAATTTCTTGATGTTGTATTTGCTATTGATAAATTTAGATCTTATTTAATTGGTAACAAGGTTGTGATTTATACAGATCACTCGGCGTTAAAGTATCTCTTGGCAAAGAAGGATGCCAAGCCCAGATTAGTCTGATGAATGCTCTTACTTCAAGAATTTGACCTAGAGATCAGAGACATGAAAGGAAGCAAAAACTTAGTAGCCGACCACCTTTCACGATTAGAGCATCACATTGAAGATGCTAAGAATAAAGTTATTAGAGATTAATTTCCTGACAAATACTTGCTTGCAGTTAATGCTATGCCATGGTACGCTGACATTGTCAACTACCTGGTAAGCAATATTCTTCCACCAAACTTGGCATAGAATTCCAAGAAAAGATTCCTACGAGAAGTTAGGCAATACTATTGGGATGAGCCAATATTGTTCAAACAATGTGCCGACCAAGTGATCCGCTGGTGTGTGCCCGAGGATGTACAACATAGCATATTGCATTTGTGCCATACTGCACCATATAGAAGACACTTTGTGGGAATGAAGACTGATGCCAAGGTGTTGCAATCTAGATTCTTTTGGCCGACTTTATATAAGGATGTCCATGAATATGCCAAGGCATGTGACCGATGGCAACGAACAGGAAACATCTCTGATCGACACCAACTACCACTTCAAAATATTATGCCTGTGGATTTATTTGATGTATGGGAGATAGAGTTTATGGGTCCGTTTTCCTCCATCATTCAGTAATGTATATATTCTTGTGGATGTTGACTATGTATCTAAGTTGGCAGAGGTTGTTACCCTGCCAACAAATGATGCCAAGGTCGTTGCCAAGTTTTTATACAAACACATTTTTACCCAATTTGGTGCCCCTGGAGCAATAATTCATGATGAGGGTACTCATTTTAAATTTAATCTAATCTCTAAAGCTTTGTGCAGATATGGTATACTGCAAAGAATTGCCACAGCATACCATCCACAAACAAACGGGCAAACTAAGATTTCAAACAAGGAGAAAAAGAACATTCTAGAGAATACTGTAAATCCAACAAGGAAATATTGGTCCTTGAGACTAGATGAATCCTTGTGGGCTTATAGAACTGCCTTCAAAACTCCTTTGGGTACTTCACCATTTAGACTTGTTTTTGGTAAACCATGCCATCTGCCAGTTGAACTTGAACATAAAACCTACTGGGCCATTAGAAAACTTGACATGGCATGGAGAGTTACTAGATAAAAGAGGTTACTCGACCTCAATGAGCTGGAGGAATTTAGGACACATGTCTTTGAGAATGCTAGGATCTACAAGGAAAAGGCAAAATGTTGGCATGATAGTATGATAATGCCAATGCAATTTGAAATAGGCCAGCATGTTCTATTGTTTAATTCCTGACTTAAATTGTTTCCAAGTAAACTCAAATCAACATGGATGGGTCCTTATGAAGTTATTAAACCATAAGCCCATGGGGCTATGGACATTAAGAACTTAAGGACGGGAGAAATTTTCAAGGTGAATGGTCAACGTCTAAAGCACTACATGGAAGGTAATCGAAACAATGCCAAAGAGGTGATCCTCTTGGCAGAGTTAACATAACACATCATCAGCTCTGAACTCTTTGTAAATATTAGGATAGTTGTTTTTGTTTGTTTTAGGATTCAAGTTTTATTTTTCTTTTTGTTGTTTTTTCAGTTTTATTCATTTGATGTGTTGAAAAGTTTTTTTTGAGTGTATGCAGAATTGATGCCAAGAACGCTGCCATGAGCACTACCAACCAACATGCTTGCCAAGGGCGATGCCATGCACAATGCCAATGCATCCTGGCATGCGTCGGTTTACGTGATGAAGAAGGAAGAAAAAAACCCTAATTTGATTGGATGAGAAAATAATTTTCTTGAAGCTTTGAACCCTAGCCGCCCAAGTTAGGTTGGAATTAAATCCACCCTAATTACCCTATCAACTTAAATTCTTACCCAATCCTTATCACTTTAAAATCCTTTTCCAATAAAAACTCTTGAATTTCCATCATTATCCCCCCATTTAATCGACTATCATCATTAAAACCCCTTAAACACTCTATCTTTCATCTTCTTTACCCTAGCTGATTTCTCAAGAAACACTTTTCTTATTCTCTTTCTTTTCTCAAGCAAGATTCAAACTGCCTTTTCTCCTCCTTTCAAACCGATTCAAATCTTCTTTTCATCTCCATTGCATCTTCATCTATCCTCTTCAAACGATTCTTCAATGAGGAAATCCATAAAAAGTTTGAAACTAGCTTTACCTCAAGATCGTTCTTGTACGAGAAGCACTTCGACTTATAAACCGACACCACCATTGGATTCCCACTGGAGTTCATGGCCATTATCGGCATTCACAAGTGGAGTTCATTCTGCCAACAGAAATGGGAGATCTACGCCACCGTTGTGCAAGAATTTTATGTACATCGTATGACAAAAGATTCTCCATTCTTGATGATTCGAGGTAAATATGTACGTTTTGATGAAGGGTATGTTAACTCATAATTTTCTTTGAATGACATAGGAGATGAGCACTTTGACTATGTTGAATCCATGACCGTCGCCAAACGCAAGAAACTGTTGACAGACTTGTGTGAACCTGGCACAGTTTGGACAGTTTCATCGACGGGCCACCAGACAGTGAAGAGGTTGGCGTTGACGCCAAAGATGCGCGACTGGAATCACTTCATTAAGGCAAATCTATTGCCTACATCTCACAATGAGGCCGTCTCAGAAGAAAGGCTAATTTTGTTGCACTCTATTGTCAAAGGACGCAAGATCAACATTGGCAAAATCGTCATCAATGAGACTTATAAGTGCGCTGTGAAATGTAAAGGCAGCTTGTTTTTTTCCTTTGCTTATTTTTAACATTTGCATACGCCATGAGGTGCCTAGACTTGATGAAGATAGAGGCTAGTTTATAAAGGGAACGACAATCACAGTTGCCATATGTAAAAACCTCATGGTTGTTGAGCCAAAGGAAAAGGGAAAGGGAAGGGTCAAAGCGGCCACGCCAAAGACAAAGGCATAGCCAGGTAGTTTGCTAGAGACCATGCCAACCAGTTCATCGGCAGTATTGTCCCAAGTCTACCTAGGAGAGGGACCTTAATGCTAAGATGAGGCATTACACCTAGGAGAGGGACGCTATTATCAGGGAGGTGCTTGATAAACTATCCCCTAAAATTGTACCACCACTCCCAGTTTTCCCTGCCGAGCCCTCTGCCAATGAAGATGCCATGCCAGCCAGTCCAACTAGTCTAGTCAATCCAGCAATGCCAGCCAGTCCAGCCAATTTAGTTAGTCCAATTGTGCCAGTTAGTCTAGCCAGTTCCAAATACAATGCCACAATACACGTGTCCCTGGTGCAAGTTGAATCTGCTAGCATCGATTTCTCAGTTGAATAAGAGGAAATCCCTATTAAAACACCCAAAGCTAAGCCAGTTGCACCGCCAGTTGAACTTGCCAAAAAAGGGGAGGAACTTGGAGCCTCTACTACTGCAAAGCCACCAATGACCAGAATCAAGCGCAAAGCTCTCAACCGTGGCAACTTTTTCAAAAGGAAGACACATGAGAAAAATTCTCCGAAGGGGAGTCATCTTCTAATTAAACTCCTTTGCATTTCATCTTATTGCATTCATATGAGCATGCATTTTATTTTTCTGTTTTTTGTATATATGTGTTGTTTCATGCATTGAGGACAATGCAGGCTTGGGGTGTGCATCTCCTCACATTTATGCCATGCCATGCATTTCATGTCTAAATTTTTGCATTTTATCTTGCAATGCCATATAGGTCATATAGTTAGTTGTATACCGAACCGTTAAAACAAGAAAAGAAATTTTTGCCTCGACTTAATTTTGAAGGATTGTAACATTTGTTAGGCAAGTTTTATTTCATCTAGGTTTCTGTCCAATGAGGAAATTTTAATCTTTAGTTGTCATGCCATGCTAGCAAGGTAGTATGCCAAGATTGCTTGGTAATTGATCTCTAGTTTAGGGAATTGGATTTACACTTAACACGTGATATGTATCTAGTTCCCTAGCAAACTTAGACTATTTGAAACTATGTTCAAATTAAAAAAAATTGAAACTGATGCTAGGGTAAAAGGAAACAAATAAGGCAACAATGTTCTGCCAAGGAAATAAAAAAACTCTCATTTACCTAGGGATAATAAGTTACTTGGGGCTTTGTGGTTTGCTCCCTCTTAGTTCTCAAGTCCAAAACCCTGGCGTATGAGTTGAAGAGAAAGCCTAGTGATGTCTAGATTAAGGTGGGGATTCATGGTATGCTCCCTCTTATCACTCATACTAAACAATGTAACGAAGCAAGCTTAAATTAATGCCAATAGAACCTTCGACAATAAAGAAAAACAAAGGAAAAATGATCTGAGTTTAGGTAGTAAAATTGGCTAAGGGAGTGAAAGGATATTGGATGCATATTGCCTACACATCATGCACTCTTCATGAATGTAGACTAGAGTTATATTGTTGCACTTGAATTACTACCTGCTTTGCATTATTGCACTACGATACTGAGGATAGAAAAAGAGCCAAATCCAGCTTGACGGCATCTATTGGCATTCCAACCAAAATTTTGTCGAGGTAACTTTGACATAGTTTTTATTTTATTTTCTTTGTTTGCATTACTTGATGACAAGCAATGAGTTAGGTTTAGGGGTGTGTTACCTTTCCAAAAGTATTGTTTTTAATGCCAATTTGACATTGCTCTTGCTTGTTTTTAGGTACATTTAGTTGCATTAGGTGTTAGAATCATACATTTGTATAAGGAGTTTAGTTTTTTTTCTATACCAATGTGAAGGGTTGTTTTGTGGCAATTTTACAGGTTTGGCATACGATTAGGCGCAGGAAAGCAACACAATTAGGATTGCCAAGGAAAATGCCAAGTGTTGTTGGCACAAAAAGGACTAGATAGTGCCAAGCACTTGTTGGCATAGAAGTGGACTTGATGCCATGCCAAGTGGATGTTGAACCCTGAAAAAATAGGACATGATCAGGCTCCTAAAAGATCTCAAATGGACCAACCTCCGAGAAAATAGGGGATAACGTGATGCCAAGGTATGTTGGCAAAGACATGCCAAGCTTGTGTGCCAAGGCAACATCGATGTGATAACGGCAGCCCTAGCTTGATAAGCTATCACACCGATCGGATAAGACTCTATCTCTTATCCTTTGAGCATTTGAAATTCAAATGAAGAAGCTATCTTATTCCCTTCCCTTGCACGCCTATATAAACACCAACCGATCAAGCATTTTAGGGTATGTCGTGAGAGGAGATCATGAAGAGTAAGGAGTGATCGGAGTAATGTGTTGGAGTGCTCGATGAGTGATGGTCGGATGTACCGAGGAAGGGTGGTTCAACCACTTGGCCGAGAGCCAGGATTTGAGGGATGCGTCAAGAGACCCCTCTCGCCCATTCTCTTATTTTAAGTATTTTTTATTTCATTTTTATGATGATGTATTTGAAAATGGTTATGGTTAAATCCCTCATCATGAATTAATTTCATAGTTGGTGGGGGATGTTTGGTTTAAACGTTGATTTCATTTCTTAGTTTCTTTAATGACAATTATGTTTGGGCAAAAGTTTTTCTATTCGGCATACTTAAATTTTTCCTAAGTACTTTGCCAAGCGAGAGCTGACACAGTTAGCCTATTGTCCCTCAATATCTTAACAGACTTGGGGTGGCAACGACTAAGTTGTTGAATACTAGGGAGAGAAGCTTTGAGAGAAGTCGTTCAAGTAGATGAACTTACTTCAGAAGTGATATCTACCGCCTTGGAGTATAGATTGGTTCTTAATCAACTCGGTGCATGTAAAAATATTCACTTTAGAGATATATGGGTTTTTACATAGTCGAATTAGAGCAATGACCATCGAGAGAGGCATTGCTAATGTTGAATCTACTCGGCAAACAATACCAAGATAGTTTGCCAACAAAGGCTATCATGGACATCATTAAACCTAGGCATTCCCTGCCAACACTCATCATTCATTAAGAACACCTTCCTTGCCAATGTTTCAATTCATTTTTATTTCTCTTCTTTTTATTAGTTCCAAAATAATCTTCAATACAAACATCTTTTCTTCTAAGGTAAGTAACAATCAGACAATCGAAGTTCGAGTCAATCTTTGGGGGATCGATACTCAGCTTAACTGTTGTATTACTTGCAGACTGTGTATACTTGCACGCAAAATACTCTTTTTGCTCTTTTACTAATACATACATTTTGCCCCTTTTGCTAGCATTCATAACACACTTCTTCTAGAGAGTCTACATCTGCATAAGACTTTTGTTGACTCGAAGCCGCCTTAAGTCTTTCATAAATGATTTTCACTTTCTCATTTGTATCATTAAGCAAATCGGGCCCTGCCACATGCTTCTCACCCTACTCTACCTAACAAAGAGGCGTACGACACCTACAACCATAAAGAGCCTCATAGGGAGCCATCTGGATGCTCGACTGATAGCTATTACTGTAAGCAAACTCTACCAACGGTAGTTGCTTTTCCCAAGTCCCTTGAAACTCAATTATACAACATCTCAACATATACTCTAAAATTTAAATAGCACATTCAGACTGCCCATCCGTCTGAGGATGATAAGATGTACTGAGATTAAGCCTCGTACCCAAAGCTATCTGTAGACTTCCCCAAAACCTTGATGTAAAATGTGGATCCTTATCCAATATAATTGACTTAGGAACTTTGTGCAACCTTATAATCTCAGCAATATACATATCCGCCAACTTATCCAACATATATCTTGTATGCACAGCAATAAAATGTGCACACTTCGTAAAACGATCAACAATCACCCATATCGAATCCTTTTTGAAAGGTGTTAGAGGCAAACCTGGTACAAAATCCATGGTGATCCTTTTCCATTTCCATTTCAGAATCTGAACAGGTTGCAACAATCCAGAAGGAAACTAATGTTCAGCCTTAACCCGCTGACACACCATATAACAAGAAACAAACTCGGCCATATCCTTCTTCAAGTCCATCCCAATAATACAAATCCTTCAAATCTCGAAACATCTTTGTACCACCAGGATGCATACCAAAAGGACTAGAATAAGCCATGGTCAAAATAGTGCGCCTCAATACCGAATCTTCTGGCACAACATTCGACCTTTAAAGCACAACACACCATCATCATCAAAATGAATATCTGTCGAATTGCCATCTGAAATATCCTTAACATAAGGAACCAAAGAATTATCATACGGTTGCATCGCTTTAATCATTTGAGAAAATGTATGCTTAACTTGCAACTCGGCCAACAAACCACCTTTTCGTGTCACACTCAACCTTGCAAATATCGCCTTAAGCTCAACGGCAACTTAACGACTCAACACGTCCGCTACCACATTAGCTTTTCTGGGATGATACTCAATCGTCAAGTAGTAATCCTTAAGCAACTCAGTCCATCTTTGTTGCCTAACATTCAACTCTTTTTGTGAAATTAAATACTTCAAAATCTTATGACCGTTGAAAACTATACACTTCTCACTAAAAAGATAATGTCTCCAAATTTTCAAAGCAAACACAACCATCGTAAGCTCTAGATCATGAGTCAGGTAATTAGGACATGAGCATGAGTCAAAACCAAAACCAACATAAGACGCATCATTATAGACTACAAACTCTTTACCAAACTCGGGTTGAATTAAGACATGAGCATGAGTCAAAACCTCCTTCAACTTTTCAAGACTCTCCGTCCATACATAAGGACATTCTTTTGCAATAACTTCATCAACGGAGAAGCAATACCAGAGAAACCATCAACAAAACGGCGATAGTATCCAGCTAATCCAAAGAAACTACAAACCTCATATACCGACTTAGGTTGTTTCCAATTAAGAATAGTCTCAATCTTTTACGGATCAACACAGATACCTTCTATTGAAACCACGTGACTAAGAAACATCACTTCCTTAAGCCAAAACTCACACTTACTCAACTTAGCATAAAACTGATGATCTTTCAAAGCATGCAAAACGATTCGCAAATGCCGATCATAATCCTTCTTGGTACGAGAGTACATAAGAATATCATCGATAAACACCACCACAAACTTGTCAAGATATTCATGGAACACCTTATTCATCATATCCATGAAAGCAATCGGGGCATTTATCAAACCAAACGACACCACAAAAAATTCTTAATGCATATATCTCGTGCGAAAAGTAGTCTTCAGCACATCTACATCCTTAACTTTCAATTGCTAATACTTTGATCTCAAATCAATCTTAGAAAACACAACCACTCCATGGAATTGATCAAACATGTCATCCATCAGAGGCAATGAATACTTGGTTTTAACCGTCAACTTATTCAACTATCGGTAATCAATGCACATTCGCATTGTTCCATCCTTCTTTTTCACAAAAGAACCGTTGCACCCTAAGGGGAAACACTAGGTCAGATGAACCCTCGATCCAACAGCTCCTGAAATTGAGTCTTTAACTTCTTAAGCTCTATCAGCACCATACGATACAAAGCAATAAACACCAAAGTTGTACCTAAGTATGTCTCAACACCGAATTCCACCTCTCTATCTGGCGGTAAAACTAACAACCCTTCAGGAAACACCTCCGAAAAATCACACAGAGTCCAAATGTCCTGAACTAGAACCCCTTTGATATCCGGACTCATCACAATTGCTAGATAAGCTTGAAAACCCTCTTGCAACATCCTTTCAGCTTGTATAGACGAAACAACGTTAGACAAGAACTTAACATTCTTGCCAACTACTACAACCACATAATCATCGGCAAGCCTCAAAGAAATCCTTTTGGATTCATAATCCATAACTGTTTTCTGCTCACTTAGCCAATCCAAACCCAAAATGACATCAAAACCATGAAATGGCAATTCCATCAAAACTGTGGCAAACTTATGACCTTGAACAACCAAAGGACATCTCCTATACAACCTTCTAATCATAACCGTTTCACCAAATAAACTAGTTTCTAACATACCAGCATTCACGATCTCAACAGGTACGTCTAACAAATATGCATGCTCGATTAAAATGTATGAATGAGTGGACCCCGAATCAATTAAGGAAAATAATGACAAAGATTGCAAGGTAAAAGTACCTATAATCACATAGGTGTCATTACGGCCCTCACGATGAGCATAGATTCGAGCCGGCTCTACCATTCTTCGATGGTATAGTAGCTGTATGAGCCACAGTCTTATGACCATCTTCACGCCTCTAGAATTTACCTCTGCCACGGCCTCAGCCTCTAGCAGGTACAACATCCACCTCTTCTGGTGCATCTCTCATAATACGCGAACAACCGCGCTTTAAATGATCAGGCAATCCACACTCCCAACAAGATCTAGGCGTTGTTCCCCAGCATACACTCGCGTGGCGCCTACCTCAATGCTCACAATTGGTAGCAACACGCACACCCTGATTACGGCCACCACCGCCACCACGCATATGATTTCTTATCATTCAACCTCTTGTTTTGTCTCCCAGCATAGCCAAATTCTGTGGTTCTCTTCCTTGTGCTCGCATTCATAGCTTGCACCGAACCACCCAAGGATTGCTTAATGTCCTTTGCCTTGTTAACCAACACATCAAAATTCGTGTAATCTGTGGCCAACAAATATGTCTTGATGTCCTTAACAAGTCTATAATGGAACCTATCACATCTCTGTCGATAATTCAAAACCATCTCAGGAGCATACTGGCTCAACCGAATAAATTTCACCTCATACTCAGACACAGACATGCCACCATGCACCAATGTCATAAACTTGCGATTTTTGGCATCTTGATAAAGCAGATCGAGATATTTTATTTTGAAAATTTTTTGAAAAAACTCCCAATTCATATCAATATCAAAAACTTCCGCAATCGTGGTTACCCACCAATGATACGCATCATCGTGCAACAAGGATACGGCACAACCCAGCTTACGTGTATCATTACATTCCATCTGACCTAGAATATGAATAGTACTCTCCAGCCACTCCTCAACCACCTCATGGTTTAATCTTCCAAATTACACACCTCCCAAGCTACGAAGGCGCCCTAATGGTAACCCATGATTAACGACCACAACAGGCGCTGGTGCTTGTACATGCACCCCAGTCATTGTTGCTTGAAAGGCTCCCATCATCGCTTGAATCAATGGCGTCATATCGTCAAAAACTAGCCCTTGCAGAGCCTAAGGTACACCGCCAACCCCAACTTCAGTACCAACAAGAGGAACATGTAGAGAAAGAGGTAAAGAATTGCGAGAAACCAATCCATCACCGACATTTTGTCCACCCCTGTCACTTGTAGAAGATCAAGTCTCACGATGCGGACCCATACTTATAATGGCCTATACCATACATCACAACACAATAAATTTAGGTTAACATTTGGCGAAAGATCCAAGAGAACCTTAAAAATCATTTTAAAACCAAGGTAATACGCAATATGTTCCTATTTATACCCCAATACAACAAATATCTTATCCTCAATCATAAACATGTATGCAACCAACAAACATTAAATGAAAAATCAACAACAACACCTAACAATCGCTACTCTGGCTCTGATACTACCAAATGTAACCCTCTCGACCTGGCTTAGATGCTAGACTGAACCGAGTGAGCTATATTGGGTTTACCGAAACAAACCTAAAACGATTAACTAAGATTAGGTCCATTTTTATCTTTTTATCTTGTCTAGATGCAACGTTACAACCTAGGGTGTGCATGCTGGCAACGGGTGAAATTCCAACTAAATTAGCGTCGAATTGACATCCAATTGTGCGTACTTGCAATTTGGATACCAAATTACAAATCTAGATAACTTCAAGGACTTAAATTAAATTCGAGGTTACCAATCCTCAATTAGTCAGATTCCATGCTTACTCGTCAAATTTCAGCTCTACATGATCAACTGGACTCATACAATTGTTTACATAAATATTAGAGACCAAAATGAAAGAATTTAAAACCTTAACATCACTTAATTGAAATAACGCACATGCGTATCGGTACACAAGACACCGTACCGATACTAGGCTTATTCTACAGGGTTGTACTGATACGGTTCATATGAGTATCGGTACATGGGCTATATGGCCAAAATCTAAAATTCCAGTAGCTAAACCTCGTACCGATATGCTTTCTCGAGTACCGATACCCAAGCCAATTTTACACATACCCGTACTGATACCAGGTCATGCATATCGATACCCTGGACCTGTAATGTCTTAAACAAAGGAATGAGACAAGCCTTAGGCTCATGAAAACAAGAACATTAAACGGAGAATTGCAATGAATCATAATACTAGAGGCATGCTTCCTATAACCATTCAATTCAACATCCAAAAAGAAATTCAAGGTACATTTCAACCAATATTTTAAACATGCTTAAACCATAAAAGCATAAGCATAAGTGTATCAACCCTATATGCATACTATGAAATCCTTCAAACCTCAAACACAATGTCATCAATAATCAAAACTCAATACCATCAATCTAATCCATCAAACCATAACATATAATCCACCACAACACCATTAAAACCATATTACAAATCCCCCAAAAACATGGTAACACATTGCCTTATTAACCAAATTAAAACGAGGTTTTATACTCAATCAAATGTTTTGCTCTTGGACCTTCATTACCAAGAGAACGCTTCCCCACAACTTTATTGCTCTGCATCAATGAAAAAAGATAGCATAAGCACACATGCTTAGTGAGGTTGCTCTTAGGTAAAACATCGATGCATTCCGAATTCATTTGATAACCACATATCATTTGAAGTATAAAACATGCTTAAATAATCCAAAGCATTTTTCTCTTTGTTTCCAAAACAAATCATGCATAACATCCATATGCATCAAAACCTTTTTCACATATATCGGCTTTATAGGTGACCCTGGATAGACTTACCTCTACCATTACATTCAAAAACTGGAATTTTAATCTTATACATCGGATACGCAGATTTCTCATGATGAACTTACCTCCATAAAAACTCACTTCGGCCCAAAATAGGCTTACCCATACGTGCCATGATAGACTTACCTCTGCCACACAACAATAGGCTTATCCCTATTGTAAGAAACCAAAGAATACCATCAGCCCGAGTAGCCACACCGCTATACCTCAAGAGTCACGAAGCGATCAACTTTATTTTTATAGTGCACTTAATCCTATGGCATGCCAACTATATTCGATACTTTCTCATTTACACCACATAGCCAATACATCATCTTAAATACATTTACTTATTGTTTTCCAATGTATTTCACAAAGCCATTTCATATGCAAACCACATTGCCAAAGGCAACAACACATTCCTTCCAGGAACAAATCTCAATGCTCGTAGGCATCCATATACTTTGATAAGCATTGCATATTACTCCAAAATGATGCATTTATAGTAAGTAAATCAACCATGTTTAAAACCAAAACATAAAATCAACAAGCTCATATCAAAGCCAATAACCAAATTGAAATAGCAAAAACTTACGCTTGAGCTTAGTTAAACTTTTTAGGCTATAACTAAACACCCATGACCCACTGGTTAAACCTTTAAAGATATTTAACATGTTTATACACTCATTAATACACTTCGCTTTGCTAGTCAACGTGAATCGAGCCTCCGAAAAGTAACGCATGCAACTAGACAACCTTGACTTGATTGTCCCCTGTTTTAACCACATGAAACCAGATGGAACATGCATCATTATGCATTTTAAACATTGTCAAACCACAATCCCATGCATCCTTAACAATACCCTTTTGAAAATTAGACGAAACTACCAAAATCAACATTAATCTTCGCTCAGCCAACACCTAACCACAAACCAACGATTCTAATATTCAATCCACATCAAAATAAAAGAAAAAACACTTCCCAAACATCATCATATCTCCTGCAAGTCAAGAACACTCATAACAGCCCAAAAAACCACCAAAAACTCATCGAAGAATTAACCAATCAAATAGTTTCAGGATTTATTTCAATAATATCATTTTACATTATGATTACCTTAACAAAACATGAATTTACCCAATCAAAATATCCATGTTTCATCAACTTAAACAAATCTTTAAGCAAATCATCAAAATATCCATTAATAACTCAATTCTTGAAATCCATTGCAAAACTAAGTTAAAAACAATCCAATATCAGCCAACTACTAGGGAATATCAATAAAGAATCTTAGTTTAAGAGAGGAAAACCAAATTCACCTTTGAAGAAGCTCCTACCAAAATTGACGTAAGATTTTCCTTGAAATCAAACTTGTGAAATTGATGAAATCTTTGAGAAATTCTTGTGAGGTTTTGTTAGAAATCAAAAGTAAAATCAAATGATGATCTCTCCATTGAAAATTAGCAACCAATTTTGGAGAATCATATTTGGAAATTGGAATAGAAATTGAGGGAAAATTAGGAGAGAAAATGAGAGGAAAATTAGAAAAAATAGGAAAAATGATTTAGAAATCAATTAACCGTCAATTCCTTTCTAATTAAAATATTTAGAAATAGTAGCTCTCTAAGGATTCTTATTATTGGCCCATTTACAAAATAGTCATTTAAAACAGTTTTGAAATCTTTACAATTTAGTCATTAAATCAAAATGTCACTTAAAACAATTTAATTAACACCCAAATTAATTACCAAAACACTTCATAATATACTTAGACATTTTTGGTAAATCAAACCAAATTTATCTCCTTAATTCGTATTTTTAAAATATTAATTTCCCTAAAACTCATTTAACGGTTAATCCAGTTTGACCAAGTCGAACCCAACCCGATTAAACCTGTAAACATTTAGTCCTATTTTTGGGATGTTACACTTTGCTTCTATGATTGTTGTCTTCTTGGAATCCCATGAGTCGGGAAGTAAGTAAATCAACTTCCTCACAAACTTGTCCTCCGAAATCATCTTTCTAAATCCTCTAAGCCCATTCACAATGGTGGATAACCGATCGAACATAGTTTTGATGTATTCATCTGGGTCCATCTTGAAGTTCTTGTACTCAAGGTTTAGAAGATCAATCTTAATCTCATTTACTTTATTGGTTCCTTCATGATTAACACCATGCTTATCCCAAATTTTCTTGGCACTTTCACAAAAAGAGACTTTTGCATATTCTTTCGGGCCAAGTTCATAAAAATTGAATGTGCAAGACCTTGGCATTAAGCTTTATCTTCTTGCAGTCTTCTATACTCCATTCTGCCTTACTTCTTTATGGAACGAACAAGCCATCAAGAACGATATCCCAAAGATGGTAATATTTGGCTCTCAAGAAAAACATCATCTTATTCTTTTAATAGGAGTAGTTGGCACCATCGAAGTAAGGAGGCTTATCGATGGATTGCGCCATGAATTGCGGTTGAAGTAGAATGGTTGAGCACCTTTAGGATCGACTCTAGGATGTTAATTTGATGATGTAGAGGCGAAGCTTTGATACCAATTGTTGTGTTGCTCGAATGATCAACCGAATGCCAAGAGGGGGCGAAAAAGATTTTTGCTTGGGTAGATGAATGGCTAAGTAATAAAAATTGGGACACAAAGATTTATGGTTGTTCGACTTCTAAACCAAGTCTACCTTAATTACCTTAGCTATCCATACTAAAGATTTTTTTACAAATTCACTAATTTGTCTTTCCTTTTTCCAAGATCAATGAGATAACCCTCCAAACCTAGACTTATACCCCAAAGTCTAAAAACTCTCTTTTACAAATAGGCTACAAATTAGAAAACTAAAGAAAACCTCATCGGCAAATAAGTTTTCACAATTAAGCTCTCATCCAAAACCTAA
This sequence comes from Hibiscus mutabilis, assembly GCA_019671005.1. Lineage (NCBI taxonomy): Eukaryota > Viridiplantae > Streptophyta > Magnoliopsida > Malvales > Malvaceae > Hibiscus > Hibiscus mutabilis. Next base: position 57,526,268 of record CM033711.1, on the reverse strand, counting down.
ACACTTGAGCAAATGTGACAATTTGGCTCACTAGTGTTTTTCTACAAGAAATATGACAATTTTAAGCTCAAACACAATTTCTCAATACATGAATGTTGGAAATATGTTTCTTGTTGTTCCATGGATGCTTTAAGAGGACTTTTAAACCCTCTAATGACTTCATGGTCGTTATTAGCCGTTGGGGGTTGTTAAGAGTCGTTGAGGACTTTATTTCCATCATTTAATACACTTCTGGCACAGGGTATATTGGTACTCGGGATTTGGTATCAATACTCGGGGTCTGGTATCGGTACCTACCTTAAGAAAAAAATAGACGCTGGAGCAATTAATGCACAGGGGTACCGGTACGCGATACTCGGTTTCAGTACGGTCCTATCGATATCGGTACAGTTGAGGCTGTACCGGTACTCAATTTGGCTACTGGAATTGCCAAAACTCGGGGACAAAATGACGTATCGATACTTGGAAATTCGTACCAATGCGAGTCAAACTGTATCGATACTCATAGCCTGTTTCTGACACTTTCGTTACTTAAAATCATTTAAAACATGTCAAAAACCCTTTGAACATATTTCAAGTATATTTTTTAGGTTTATGGACTTTTGAAATATTTTTTCAAATTAGTTTAAGTCCAAAATCATTTTTATTTAAGTTATATCAAAATCAAATATTTCAACACACAACTTTTTATTTGGATGGGTTTATCATGTTTTTCCTTCCGTTTTCAGATTATGCAACTTTTATTTTCAATTTCACCTAATAACTTTACATTGATGCAATTTACTCCTTATTATCTTTACTTTATTTAAATTTAAGTCTTTAATTTTGCATTTCATGCATTTTAACCTATATCATTTCTTGAGCATTATATATTATAGTAATGATATATAAATCATATATGTTATTGTTTTAAATACAATGTAAATAGTTTTCTACTACATTTGTATGGTATATCTATATGTATTTTATAATTATTTCTTTATATGCTTTGAACCCACAACCTAGGGGAGAGGGGAGGGTCTCAACTAAGAGCTTTAACCACTTGCTCTAGATATTGTTGATATATATATATATATATATTCTATATACGATTTTGCACTATTTATTATATGTATTTGTTTTACATATTAAATATCATATACTAGTAATTTATATAGTTTTTATAAAGCTTTTATTATTTATAAACATATATAAATTTATTTATATTTAGTACTTTTTACTATATAGTACATAAATATTGTATATATTATTTAGTTTTCATTTATGTTTTATAATATATATATATATATATATATCACGTATTCATGCATATTCATTCATCGTCATTTTCATGTGAAATCAATGTTGTTTTATTAGATGAATTGAGAGGTAGTTGTCCTAACTTATTGGATGCAACTTTTTCAATGATTCTAAATAGATGGACATCCTTAAAAATCAAACAAAATCATTTTTTGACAATAAAGAAACTTTCACTAACCGTAAAAATAAACATACAAACCACCATTCAACCCTTTGGTCAATGCCACAAGAGGGCATGAACATTCATCCACAACTCCAAGGGTAAACAAATGGCCATCAACAGCCTTGGATAACAACAAAAAAACATGCATAAAGACCAACAACCTAAAACAAACAAATAACAAAAGGAAAGATAGAACGCAATCCGCAACACCACCAAGCCCCCTAACGTCAACCAAGGACCTTTGTAAGAGCTCTAACATCGGAGGCAGGCTTCCACGTTCATCAAGAACGAAGATCTTGTCATCAAAAGTTCTGATTGAGAGCAACCAATGACTATGGAGCCATCATATTCCAAGGGAAGAGCCAAAGAAAGAAAACCAGAAGACATGAAAATAGGAGGCCAGCACCAAGTGCATCCATCAACCCGAAAAACAAAACAATGATCACTCATCGACAAGATCACTACCATGACAAAACAAGTGATCACTGGAGAATGAGAGAGACAAATCACCATTTTCGTTGTTGGGAATCATTTTTCGTGCCTTCCCAACAACGAAAATTGTTGATCATATAACATTCATGAATGGTGTAGATGACCCTCCAATGAGCCATCCACAAATTGGATGGCAAGATTATCCCCAAACCTAGGACCTTCATGGAAATCCATAATCGAAGAGTCATATGCAATATTCATAGGTGGGACATGGGCAATATCAATCCCAAAAGGATCAAAACCATGTTCAATAACGCCATTCTCTTTGAAAGAAACCCTAGACACCTCCAAGCATTGCTTTATTCTTGCAGCCTTTTTGATAACACTCAACCTTTTAGTGCCGAGTGATAAGCCTTTTTTTCTTTTTTCTAGACAATTAATGATTGAAGAGGCTTCTGTAAAGGACTGTGGAAAGAAGGCAAGCATGAAAGCTCCTCATCCATTATCGCACCAAAACCTTGATCACCCTAGTTACCAGGGCCTATCTCTATGATTTCATCAGAAATCATCTTCAAGATTTCTTTTTTAGCTCAAGAAATCATACTGGACATCCAAATCTCTTTTCCTTTTGTGATTCACCGCAATGTCCACGGCTGATATCGTATCTGCCATGAAATCAACTAACACTAACGTGCTAGAAAATATGCTATCTTTGTCAATATCTTTACAAGACAGTTGTCTCACATTAGAAAGGTCAACTTCAAAAGACGACAAAACTTGGACAATACTCATTAATTCAGAGTTGACTTCCTTTACTTTGTTCGACTTGAATGAGGTAACCTCAATCTTGCCACAGCTGGATTCAAATAAAATCCCTTCTTTCCCGGATGGACCATAAACATTCTGACTTTTCCCTTGCTTCACGTTACTATTAGTAACCCTAATACCATCTTTCCTCACAGGCAGTACGTACCTAGGATCCATGCATAGTTCTTGTTTCTTGGACGGATTGGTCTGCATTGCATGGTCTTCTTGTTCATGAACATCGATCACTTGAGCAACCTTCTTATTCAAAATTGCAGGTTTGATTGGATTCATAGGGGAGGAACCAATTTTCCATGATTGACTTCCTTCATTACTTCTTTTCCATATAGGGGAAGCTCTATCCAGGAGCCATACTTCCCAGCCCTTTTGAATAACACTGGATTAAACCAACATTCTCTTTTCGAATGGCCTAACCTTCCACACACGTAGCAAAACTCCGACACATTTTCATCCTTAAAAGAGACTTTTATTGGTTTGAACTGCTTCGGTTAAGGGTAAATGCAATTTTTAACAAATCCTCCATCCTTAAGTCAACTGTCACCTGTAACTGGCCATCCCACTTAACACATTGTTCATCGTCCAAATTAGAATTGATGGACCCCGGGAAAGCTTACCAATCTTGCAAGCATTATGCTTGTTAATGAGGGCCATTGATACCTTGTGGATCTGCACCCAAAAATCAGCTAGTAAAAAACTAATCTCCTCTAGAGTGGCTTCCAACGGCCAGCCTTTCAGGATGAGTAATTAATCTTGCACCGACCAAAGACCTAAGCTGAGAACTCTCTGGTTTTCAATAGCTAAATTGAACACAAAAAGGAACATATTCCTGCTTAGGTCATGGGCATTCATGTTTATTTAAATGTCTTTAAGAATTAAGACAATGTATTTTTATTAGAACATTATGGATATTTCTCCTAACTAACGGATGTACTACCCATTTAGTGATTGAAGTAAAAGAACATTATTCTAAAAGTTGAGTGAATGATCATTTTCTAAATTTCCTCTTCACTACTTTAAAAAATGTTCACCCAGTTAAAAAAATACAGTTAGGGACCATTAAGTAAATTAAATTCAAATACATAACATCCATTGTTAAGATGACACATAATCAGTTCGGTACCAAATTTTAGACGTTGCAGGGTGTTAATTCTTTTCATACATAATCGACTTTCGAACTCGTTGTTTTAATAATTTTTTTATTAAAATAATCAAATTTAGAGGTAAGCCATTCACACTTAAGCAAAAAAATTGGTGATGACTCCATTTGTTTTTAAAACCCGTCGGGCTTAAGGACCTTTCCGACAATATCAATTAAAAAGTGTTATGTCAAACTTATTTTAATAATTTAACAAATGAGTGACGAGAAATTTCAATATCAAAGACATTGCCGATAAATTGAATGTTTTTGAAGTTTATTGACCGCAACAGAAATACGATAAATACTTGGGTGGCCGACGGTAGAATTTATCCTATTTTATCGACCATTGTTAAAATAACAGGGGCAAATAAGTAATTCCAGAGGCGCCAAAACCAAACTCTGGTCGATATTTCCAAAGCTCCCCTCGTCGCATCCAACTGTTGGAGACCAAACTCCAACCACTTCGATTTCATCGAAACCCCCAAAACAAGAGACCCCAACCAAGTTTATTTATACATCAACTTCTCTTTTTATATATTTAAGGCATCCCAACCTTCTCTCCCTCTCAACAACCTTCTTCTTTGCTTCGGTGAGTTTTCGGATCTTTCAATGTTTTCTCGGCTCTCATTATTTCTTGTTCTATGCTTACTGTGAAATGTGGCTTATTATTGAAACTTTAGTAATGGCTTCATTCCATTTAGTTGTTTCCTCTTTCTCGTGAGTTTTGAACTTGATCTTCTGTTTTTAGTTACATGTTGGTTGAACATGTAGAGAAACTGATATGGGAAATCTTATGTTTCTTATTTGATTTCTGAGAAATATGATGAAAATGAGCACTGATATGTTACGTGTCTGAGCAGTGCAGTCAAACTATTTCTAGAATATGCGAAACCAAACTGAGCCCTTACAGAAAAGAAAAGATCATAGTTCTTATTTATACATTTCAACTTAATTAGAATTGGTTTAGAAACAAACTTTTGGTTAAGAAAAGTTTTTATTTTGTGATCTTATTACATGCCCAAGCTTTTTTAAGAGAGGATGTTGGAGTTTTTTATTCTATCAATTCTATTCTCTTACTAATGATATTGCTTAAAAGTTATCTTTCTGTGAACCTTATTTTGATGTCTTTCATTTGATTATATAACTGTCCTTGATATAGCAGAACTGCATCGAATTTGGGTGATTCAAATAAGAAAGGAATTATGGGAACGGCAGTTGCTCCTGGTTCTTACATGGTAAACATGAAGCCTTGTATTTCTTCTTCTCCTAAAATGCCTGTTTCAAGCATGGTGAACATCAGCACTGAGAAAAAAGAAGCATCGTGCACAAGGCTTGCGAGCTTCTCTAACATCTCATCAAGGCAGCCATTCCTCCGTAGGATCACTTCAAACCCCGTGAAATTTGAAAAGATTGTTACTAGAGCAGTGTCTGAAGCAAGTGACAACAAGCCTTTGTCTGGACTTCCTATTGATTTGAGAGGTCACCTATGCTTATTTCCCCCTCCCTTCTTTTATAGAGCTTGATCTTAATGTGTTCCATCCTCATAGATTTTACCTTTCCATCAATGATATTATATCTTTCTATGTTTCACCACGATCTGCTAATTTCTAAGCTGTAATTCAAAAGCCTAGTTGTATTTTTCCAATAGTTGAAATAATGTTGAATATTGATAGACTACATGACGACATGTATCATCTAACCATTTGCTCATGTTTATTGAACCTTGAAAAGTTTTCTACCTCTTTGTGTCTTGACTTGACTCGCAAGCTCTTAAGGCGTGAAACTTGTCTGTGAGGTACAAACAAAATTACTTGAACGTTGAATATGATGTATCTGTATGCAGGTAAAAGAGCTTTCATAGCTGGTGTTGCCGATGACAATGGATATGGTTGGGCAATAGCAAAATCTCTTGCTGCTGCTGGAGCTGAAATTCTTGTTGGAACATGGGTTCCTGTATGCATCTTGGTCTAATATATTTGGTCATTTAGAAGAAAAGATTTTCATTTTAAGGTCAAAATTGTATTTTTTTTCCAGTCTTTCTTACAATTGCTTGTATTTCTTTGTAAAGGCACTCAACATATTTGAAAGCAGTTTAAGACGCGGAAAATTTGATGAATCACGTGTGTAAGAACAAAAATGGCCTTCTCTGATTGATTATGTAGATTTTGGTATTTTCTGAACTCTCATTTAGAGTTTGTTGATTGGAATTTTACTTTACCAGATTGCTAGATGGGTCATTAATGGAGATCACCAAAGTTTATCCCATGGATGCTGTTTATGACTCTCTGAGGATGTACCTGAAGATGTAAGTTGTCTTCTCCAATCAGTTTTAGAAGAAGGTAATTATCAATTTTGTGATATCCTAATTTTTTTTTATTTCAGGTGAAAATGAATAAACGTTATGACGGATCTTCGAATTGGACAGTTCAGGTGAAAACTGTTCATTCAAATTAAACCTCATAATATGTAACTTTTAAGTTCCCTTCACATCTCATGGGGCAGATGAATCATTCTCCCGAGTGAGGTACATATTGTCATTGTTTCAATGCGTCTGGGATATTATAAAATTCATTTTAGCTGCAAGGCTTACTTGACATTTGATATCAAATCAAGCAGTGAGATACCTTTTGCATGGTTTAATAGACTACATTGTTATTTCTTCTATAGTTAGCGGCTTAGAGTAGTGTAAAGAGTAAACCAATTTCAAATTTATGTCGATTACCATTTCCCTCATATCACCTTTATTTGCCAGAAAAAAAAGGTTGAACTTTTGAGTTCATTTAGTTAAATTTATTGAATGGATGGATTGTGCATTACTAGTGATCCATGGCTTCCCCTGTTAATTAGATTTAAAAGTATTTGCTTTTCACAAAAACAGATTCCTACTAAACCACAAGCGTGCTCTATTAAAAAAATTGGGTCTTTAACTGTAATCCTTGGAATGTATTAAGTTCATCATATGGTTAAGGAACGGTGCCATAACTGACTACTTTGTGTTAATTTCTCACAGGAGGTTGTTGAATCTGTGAAAAAGGATTTTGGCAGTATTGACATTCTTGTTCACTCCCTTGCAAATGGACCAGAGGTGTACTTTTCATTTTGCCAATATATTTTTTTTCCTCTAATATTGTCATACATGTTCTGAACATTCATTGTCAGGTAAGCAAACCACTTTTAGAGACATCGAGAAATGGATATCTTGCTACCCTATCTGCATCAAGTTACTCCTATGTTTCTCTACTCAAGCATTTCCTTCCAATAATGAATCAAGGCATGTTTCTCATCCAATCACACTGTAATTTTTCTTCTTAACAATCCATGGAAATGAACATACAATTGTTGCTCGAAGTTAAACTTGCCTGGTGTGGCAGGAGGTGCTTCGATTTCTCTTACATACCTTGCTTCTGAAAGAATAATCCCCGGGTATTTAGCTATTTATATTATTCCTATTTTGTAAATCTTTCTTTTAAATATTTTGTTTACTTGATAATGCCATTCTATTGGCAGATACGGTGGAGGCATGAATTCAGCAAAGGCTGCTTTGGAGAGCGATACTCGTGTGAGTTTTTCCTTTCTTCTTAGGGGTTCTTTCGGTTTCTCTCTCCGATTTGCAATATTTTGGTGTCTCTTTTAGTTTGTTCTGACCATTGGAAACTTGGTGTTTCTTAACACAGGTAATAGCTTTTGAAGCTGGAAGAAAACACAAAGTCAGAGTCAATACAATTTCTGCAGGTCAGTAACTTAATAATAAGAAAATATATCCCCTCTTCACCCTGAATAGGCATGCATGAAAAATGATTAATATTTTCTTGATACTAAAACATTTCTGGAGATAACTATGTCCCTTTAGTTCCCCTGCTGAGCCTAATTGCTTGCATGTACAGATGGACTATTTGTAAGGAAATTGCAAAGTTTTCCAAACGAGGAAATTTGCCACTTAAGTACATAGAGTAATCAGTAAGCTTCTAATTGTCTGGCTGGGGTTTTATTTTGTTTTTGCCCCTCTAATATATTGGTAGGATTAATGTTAGAAAAGCATGCTTTTGTTCTGTTGAAATCAGGTCACTTACATGAAAATTTGAAGTTACGTTTACAAATGAAAATATATCCGGTTCTGTGCCCAAAAATATATCAGGCCCATTGAGGAGTAGAGCTGCTAAAGCAATTGGATTTATCGATATGATGATCGATTACTCACTGGCTAACGCACCCCTGCAGAAAGAACTATCAGCAGGTAAGTCACAAACTGCCACTTGTATCTGCAGTCATGGTACTAAAAATGAAGAATCACCATTCAAACACTTAAACAACAGAGTAAATTTAAGGCTTAATGTCAAAATAAATGCCTAAATTATTATGTTTTTCTTTTTTAAGTGTCTAAATTATTTTTTGCCCTTTCGCTTTTAGGTGTCTAAACTATTTTTGTCCCTTTTAGGTGCTCAAACTATCATTTTTTGTCTATTTAAGGTCAAATTGAGACACCTACTTTGGCTAAAAAAATAATAGTTTGGACACCTAATTTAACCAAAAAATAATAGTTTAGGCATTTAAAAAGGGGTAAAAAATAATTTAGGCACCTAAAAAGAAAAGAAAAAAAAAGATAATTTGAGCACCTAAAAAGGACAAAAAATAGTTTAGGCACTTAAAGGAAAAAATAAGATAATTTGGGCACTTATTTTGGTATTAAACAACTTTTCTTATACTATAATATCATGGGGAAATGAATTAAGATTCCGATTTTTTACTGAACATTATATCTTGATGTCTAAATACGTTTTGTATTCTGCTGTATACCCGGACAGACGAGATGGGAAATGCTGCTGCTTTTCTGGCGTCGCCGTTGTCTTCGGCTATCACAGGGGCTGTTGTGTATGTTGACAATGGCCTAAATGCAATGGGAGTCGGAGTCGACAGTCCGATATTTGCGAACCTTGACATTACAAAAGATGACTGAATCTAGAGGAAATGTTCACTCAGCGGATGGTCTTGAAATTTTTATATTTAGCCTAAAATAAATGTTCTTTTCTATCAATGCATTTACACAATTTACCATATTGTGGAATACAGAACATGTTTGGGACCTCTTCTTTCACTGATACTGTAATAACATTTGTAGTTTAACTATTGAATTCGTGGGTTAATCAAGTAAATTCATAGTACAATCACTCTAAAAAGGTTTGAGTTTTGGATTTATTATTAAAAGTCCAGAGGCATTGAGTTCTTAACATATGTTCTATCATCCAACACTCTCGAGTCTTAAGCTTAAACAAACCCAGACGCTTTCATTATTGGCCTGACATATTGTTAACATTTTTATTAAGTAAATTATATCATTGGTTATTAAACTTGTCATGAAAATATAAAAACTTTCGACTGTAACAGTAAACTTTTTGAATTTTAGTGAATCTGAAACATTAATCCTTTTTTTTTATAAAAAAAAAAAACTCACTATATTTTGGGCTAGGGATTGTTGAATTTGAAGGGATGGTACGAGGACCAAAGGGGTTAAATTTGTCATCTTGGACAAGAAGTTGAGAACTTTTTGGAAGAGAAATTAGAATTGATAACTCCCTAAAAGGAGTAATATATGTTGTCTTTAAGCCTAGATTTACCTTGAACTTTAGCATTTTCCTTTGTGTTTTGCATTGTAAGTCTCTTAGTTTGCATTTCATGCATGTTGCATCATTGAATAAGTAAGATGTGTGGGATTTTGTGCTTAAATGTGTTCATTTATGTTGTGACATTGTTATAACTATTTCTCAAGCATTTGCAAGATACGTTAAATTAAGACAACTTTACTTTTGTACGCGATACATCCATCAAAGTGGCCACCTGACCCGGTGCATTCAACACTTAGGCCACGTGTCCTAAAATTTGCCAGAAGGTTGTACGTACATAACAAAATGACAAATGGCTGCTCACTCACATTGGCTCCAGCTTTGACCACACCTATTGCAATATTATTGAGGGGAAAAGGATGAAAGAGAAGGAAGTATGTGCATTGGTGTTTGTGTTCTGACACGTTATAAGTACAAGCATACACGGTTGACACAAGTAATAAATTGGACACACATAAGGTGTATGTCGGATTGTCAAATCCCACGAGGATTGAAAAAGTTATAGTTGTTAATATCAATAAAAGGTTATGTGTGGTCATGGATGTAGGTGAGAAATATAAAGATTATTTCCAAGGGAAATTGAAGAGAAGGGGCCATGGTACTTCCAGATGCAACCACCGAGTTGTGATCAAATTGATTTCTAAACTTAACATAGCCTTTTGTCGAGTTGTTTATATCTTTACTATGGTACGACATAGCTGATGGCTGATACTCTTTCGAGATCTCATATGAAATGCACTCAGGCTAGCGTCCTAAAGTGTCACTTGACCTAGCCTGTAGTACACCAACCATTCCGGTGTCGGTACGTCCATCCCCTGATTAAGCCCCATTGTGTCACTTGACTTAGGCCATGTGGTAACTTTATTTACTTATGGTGCTTAATCATTTTGCATTCCCTCTATTGGAACGTTAAATGCATTCTACAAAATATACATGCACATATATATGAAGTAGTATATATGAACAAAGCCACTAGCAGAAAGCATCAAACCAAGGATTACTATATTAAAAACAAAGTTAAGTTCTACAAAGATAAAAAAAATGATAGTTCAAAAAACATCGTAGTTCTTTGATCACACATGATCTACGACAAGAAACATATCCCAATTACGGGCACATGAACTCGAACTAAGGAGCCTCGCGGTACCCACTGTTGCAACTCATCGATCCATGGGGCTTTTCAGCCACTCTTTTGCTTTCTTCGGCGCCAAGACCTCCAAGATCTTTAGGCTTCCATAGAAATTGCCATTTTCTTGGGAAAATTCTATAGGAAAATTCTCCAAATAGACCTCATTTCTTTGCAAGCTTGGGGGCTCTTTATAGAGGCGGGGAAGGGAGAATCGGCACACCAATTAAAATACGGCAACTATTAGCTCTCACTTGTGGTCTGCCATAACAAGCCATTTTGTCTTGATGCAACAGGAAAAATGCAGCTTCAAATATTGTCTAGTACCTCACCTTTGGAATTTTTCATAATGCAGCGGGCAGACTTTGGCTTCAACCACCAAAGTGATCCCGACTCATATATGCACCGCGTGTCTCTTGTATTGACTGTAGAGGGATGATAAGTGTGTAAAAATACTATTTTTCTTACCATTTTTACTCATATTATTGTTAGACTTAGGCCCATTTTAGTTGCATTTGAAGCCATTCATACATAGTTTTGTAGTTCCTCTGCTCATTGGGCTTGGCTTCACGTTTTATTAGTTTTTATGGATAAAATGCTAATGTTTTGCTTTATTTTGTGCAGGTACAAATTGCCGAGCTGATTGTCGAGCGTATGCCAGGACAAGTCAGAAATAAATGCAGAATTTTTCCAGAATTATCTCTTATCGTTATCTTTATCACAAAGGATAAAGCTCAGATTTAAATTAAAAGCCGATGTAGATAAATATAAAGAGATAAATCCTTCCAAGTGGAATTCAAATCAAAGTCTATCCTTTCAACTCTACAAATAGAGATCAAATCACATATTAAAGGCAGAGTCGATTTTGGGGAATTAGATCGCAAGATCTATCACGCACGCATCTTTTCTTCTTCATCTTTTTATGCGATCTATGTCTGATTTATTTCCTTTGTATTTTCTTTTTACCACCTATGAACTAATTAAAGTTGGCTTGGGTTAATGGGTGTGATAAATGATTGGATATTTTTTCTTTGGTTTTTGATTTCAATAAACTTTGTTGTTCGTTCTTGAATCTTTAATTTTTATCTTGAGGGAATTGGGAAAGGAGCTCGAGCATTGTCCATTTATCTAGGCTCAGGAGAGCTAGATTCATAAACAAATGAACACGGTTTTCATTTGAACAAATCTTTGGTAGGAACTAATCTGTCTTAGGAATAAGGATAGGATTTCAGCAGCTAAGAGAAGTGTAAGATCGGTTGTTGCTCACCCAAGGTTAACACAAGGGTGTATCACCAAGGCAGGCGCAATCTACCAATTCTGCTGTTAGGGATAACTTGAAGACATTGAAGAACTCTTTGCTAAACTTTGAAGGAGGAAACCCAATTGCCACGACATTCATCCAGTCCCAGTTGCCATGGCATATTTTGTGACCTAGTTGTCACGACAATTATCCGGACTTAGTTACCACGACAATTGAATTGCCTCAGCAATCAATTGCCATAACAATCCATTCAACAATTTCACCACTACTCACGATAACCCGGCCTACTCTCTTAAATCGATTACTCTTTCTGTTTATTTTTCTATTTACTTAGTTTATTTTACTTAATGTTCATCACCATCAATCTATTTATCTTACAATGTAGTAACTTAAGCAAAGTGGCCCAAACCAATCCCTGCGGAGACGATACTTGATACATATCACTTTATTACTTGCAACGTCTTCACTTGCACCGTTTGCGTTGCACTTAAATCATGCAACAAGTTTTTGGCGTTGTTGTCGGGGATTGGCAATTGGTGTTAGTTGTTTCTATTATTGTATTTTTCTTATTATTTTTACTAACTTTTATTTTTTGTTTGTTTTATCAAAAAAATAGGTGTGCTATAAAGTTAAGGGACATCAACATGTAGTAAAATAAAAGTTGATCTGCTCGAGAGTTGATGTGGGAAGATAGAAATCAATCCGTTAAAGAATTTCTTACACCCTCCGATGATTACCTACACCAACCGAGGAAAGCTAAAAGAGTTCATACCGTGGAAAACTCTTTCCCTAGTTGTGGAAAACATCATGCATTTGAGAATTTCCCTCACAATCTTGGTGCATATGGCTACAAGGAGGACCATAAATAGAGCTAGCAGCGAAATCCTTCATGGTATGATCAAAATGCTCAATTTTTTTACCATGACAGTTTTGTCAATAGTCCTTATCAGCAGCCAAATGCCACAGCAACATATATGCCATGGAAATATAGTCCTCGTCAAGAGCATTCAAATTCCTTGGGGGAAATATTTCAAGCTTTCATGGCTAGACCTGATTCTCTCATCGAATTCAATCATTTGTCGCTGCAATATGGTAATTTTCAAGAGCTATCAAATTCCATGGATGCAAGGATAGCTAGGATGGATGTACGCTTGAGAGATTTGGAAGATCAATTGAGGAGACTCACATATGCCATGGATAACATGCCCCAACAATTTATTCCTAGGGATACTGAAATCCCAAGGTGAGATGACAAGGAGCAATGTGAAGAGAGCTCTCCAATGTGTGAGGACCAACTAAAACCTCCAAGTCGAGAGTCTGCCAATGAGAAAGACTGCCCAACACTTGATGAGCCTATGCAACGAATTGCCATGGCAAAGATTGAGTAGCCTATAAAAAGTGATGCCACAACAATACTCAGTGAGGCCGAGAAGAATAATGCCTCAACAAATTCTAAAGAATCTGATGCTCAGAATGTTACAACGTTGATGCTGAATTAGGAATCTGTAGATTGCTCTTATCCACTTTTGCCACAGAAATTACACGACCACATGCAGGATCGACAAGATGGCAATACTCTAATAATGGAATATGAGTAGGTGATGGTTGAACCTTTTGAATTCTTTAAAATATCACCTCATCCATTGCAGGTATTTCTTAAGGAACCATCACTAGTAGCATATGATTATTTGGGAGACGACACTCATAATGATGCCTCAACATCTTTACTGATGAAGATGTTTGAAAAGAGTAAAGAAAGCATTGGTTGGATTCTTGGAGATTCTCAGAAAATTAGTTATTCCCTTGACTTACACTGAATTTTGGTAGAAGATTGCCACGGTAATTGGCTGCATCAGCAATTGCTACGATAATGAAGGCTACATCCAACCATGATGAATGAGGTAATTAAATGGTTGAGTGTTGATATAATTTTTTCTATTAATATATTCATGCCTTTAGGAACAATAGCAAGATGGATGGTATACATGGACTAGAAGGGAACACGAAAAAAAGACACATTCACTATGGTAATGCAAAAGGGAGTAGCAGCAAGCACATTGGCCCAACTATTTTTGGGCAATATTGTCACACGATGGAAGGTACAGATGGACTACAAGAATTATCAGAAATGACTCCCATCAAGCTTTCTTTAAGGCAACCTTATTCCCTTCGACTTTTCTTTTCTTTTATGTTTATTTTGGTTTTTTTCCATTTTAATAAGATCAGGGTGTTGAAAGAAACCCCAGACAATCAGACTTATCATGACAAAGGAGCATGCCACAGCAACTACCCCAATCCCAGAAGAAATTTTGAGCCCACTGCTAAATTGATTGTAGTAGATTGAGACAGAGTATCGGCTCCTGTGGCACTACATCAACAGCCATTGAGCGTGCCATATTGAAAGATAATCCGAATTATAGCGTATCTTTTCCAAGGTTCCTTGCCAGGTTACTTGATATCAGAGTAGATTATGGCCTTGTTTAGCAATTAGCGGATAGCTGATAGCAGATAGTTGATTGCATTAGCTGATTTGACTAGCGGATTACATTAGTTGATTGTATAAAAGTGTTTGGTAAAATTAACTGATAGCTAATAGTTGTTTGATTCTTTGAACAAGCAAAATGGCATATAAGGACATGATTATATTTGATTCTTGTATGAATAATTTATTAGTTATTAACATTTTGTATCTATTAATATTAATTACATCATAAAAATTAATTTTTAATATCATTAATGAGCATATATGAGGATGTACATATTAATTTTTTATTTGTGAAATTATCCTTTTAATATAATTTTAATAATTATTAAATTTATATGTATATATTAATTTCTCATCTATGAAATTATAGTTTGAATATAATTTTTTTAATTATTAAATTTACATGCATTTATTAATTTATATTTTAATTTCTTATTTATGAAATCATTTTTTAATTTTATTGGTTAATCAAATTTATGTTATTTAGATAATTTTTTATAATTATTAAGGGCAAAATTGTCGTTACAAATGTTTAATCCAAACATCTAACGCAAAAAGTTTCTAAAATGAGCTTTCTCAAAATGAAAGGTTTCATCTCAATCTGCTATTACAATCCTTTATGTATCAAACATCCAAATTAGCGGATTTGACTGGTCAAACCTCTAATTTTAGCTTTAAAAGCTGTTTACCAAATAGGACCTATAATAATTAGAAACAAATTGTGGTTAATTTCATATTAATTAAAAGCTTTAGCGACTAAATTGAACAAAATAAAACTATTTATAAAAATTAGAAACAAATAGAGGCCAATTTAGGATTAAATAAAACTTTAGGAACTAAATTGAACAAAATTAAATTTAAAATATTGGACTTGATTATAAAAGCTAGAAACAAATAGAGGTTAATTTGAATCAAATAAAATTTTTAGAGACTAAATTGAACAAAAATAAAACTTTATTAATCTCAATTACAGTTTAACATATAGATTATTTATGTTAAAATGTTATCAAATCTCAAGTTGGTCTATATGTTAAGCCTTTGTTATGATAAAATAAGTTAAGCCTTTGTTTTTCTTTATCTAAACCTTAGTTCAAATCCCTTTAAATGCAAAACTCTATGTTTTTCTCTTGCAAAACGACATCGCTTTGGGTGATATGAGCATCAAAATAGCCTCACCAAAGCGACATCATTTTGATTGGACGTCCACATCAGCCATCGTTAACACCACATACCGTACTGTTAAGGATTTAACGACGAAGTAACATAAACGAGTCAAGAACTAAAAGTTTAATATTAAAATTGAATCAACTAGAAGTTCTGTGGAACAAATGAATCAACGTCAATAATTTAATTGCATTTGGTGTAATTTATCATGAATTTAATATGTTTTAAAACGTTAACGAATATCCAATAAATTAATTAATTTATGTTGGTTATAATTATGTATATTACAACTAGGGACAATCTCTTTTAGGACATAGCTGTAAATGAGACTAGAGAAAAGGGGCAAATTGGTCCTCTAGTAGGGCCATTCACTAAAAATAAAAATATTTTGTAAATAAAATAGCTTTTCGATTACTTTATTGGTGGGACTAATTATAATCGAAAAAGAAAAAAAAAGGAAAAGGATGTAATAAGCTTAGCTAGACCTGACAAACTTGACCCGAGACCTGAATCTATTTACGCGAACCGAGACCAAAATCGACCCAAACATGATGACCTAAAATTTGATCTGAAACCTGAAATAAAACGAACCGATCTGAAATCGATTCGAATTTTAGTTGAACCAAAGTGGACCCGAACCGAATAGAACCGAAATATAGAAAAGATATTAATAGAAATAAAGAAAGATGGGATATGAACAGCCGCACAACTCACCAGAAAGTCAAATATATTGGCTTTATAAAGCTTTATATAGGGTGTAAAAAATCGGCCGACCTAAAAACTCGATTAAAACTGACCGATCTCCCATCCTGAAATTTACTTGAACCGAAATCAACTGACCAAAAAACTAACCAACCCAAAATGACCCAAATTACAATAAACCCGAACTAAACCCGAATCGATTTAAACTGAACCGAAATCGAATCTGAATCTAATGATATCAGACCCGAAATGACCCAAACTGAATGACCCGTTTCCCACCTCTAACCTTAGCCAACACAGCATTTGGTTCCCAACTGTCTAAATTTGTTGATAAACATGTCTTTCTTTATTTCTTTGCAGCCAATTCCACCTGCACTTGTTATGGAATCCATCAAATGTGGGATTACATTGATCATGTTCCGAAAGAACAAAAATCATATGCCCCTTTTCGGTGTCTCTTTCTATACCCAGCATTAAAAATATTAAAATTCTAAATTTTAAATCCTAACCCTAAACTTTAAATCTTGTACCCTAAAAAATGCATCATACCTCAAATTCCCTAAACTCTAACTATAAACCCTAACCTTAAATTCTAAAATCTAAACCTTAAACTTAATTTTTAGTGTGTGGCATAAATAAGGGTACCAAAAAGGTAGACAATGTCTTCGTTTTTGAAGGGTTTCATATTTTACGGCATAAAATGCGGGATGCATTATGTCAACCTAAATAAAAACAGACGACGTGGTCCCCCCATCTCCAGTGCCGAGGTTAAGACGTTTGACGACCTCGTTGATCTTCTACATTTAATTATTAAAAAATTATTAACTAATTATTGATTTTCTAAGATTACTTAGAAGAAAGAAAAGATATAAAAGATCTTAACAAGCCCACATGCAAGTGTCGACCAACAAAGTGAAGGACCTAATGATGAAAATCTCCTAACTGAGTGGATAGAAGATATCTCTGAAGGGGTTTAACAACACTTTCAGGCAATGTTGATTTTCAATTAAATTTAAAGGGAAGAATCTCTAGAGAAAAATGAGTCAGCCCGTCAAACCCAAGACCCCTCTATTAAGGAACCACCCATCCTTGATCTTAAACCTGTGCTAGATCATTTAAAATATGTCTACTTTGGGGAGCAATAAACTTTGCAGATGATTATTGCAGCTGACTTGGACCCAAAACATGAGGGGCTAAGGGTACTTGGTGAACATAAAAGGTAATCGAATGGACAATAGCAGACATCAAGGACATTAGTCTAACTGTTTGTGTGCACAAAATATTGTTAGAAGACCCGATGAGCAATTTTATAGAGCAACAACGGAGGCTGAATCAAGTCATGAAAAAGTCTTGAAGAAAGAAATTATCAAATGGTTGGATGCATGAACCATTTACCCAATTTCATAAAGCAACGAGGTAATCCAGTACATTGTGTTCCAGCAAAGAGTGGAAAGATTGTGGCTAGTAACGACATTGAGGATCTTGTGCCAATGCACATCAATACCGGTTGGAGGGTGTGTACTGATAGTCAAAAACATAACAAGGCTACTAGAAAGAATCACTATCATCTTCCTTCCATTGATCAGATGCTAGAAAGACTATCATGAAAGGAATTTTACTACTTTTTGTAATAATGACCCTTTGAGCTAGATAAATATTTAATTATTAATATTTTTAGTTTTTTGAAAAATAGAGAGTCACCCCGGTCACTTGGATTATGTATGTAATGACCTAATTTTTGAGTTAGCGAATTGAGTCTCGGACTCGAGTAACGACCTAAGTTAAGGATATTTAAGTTTGGGCCCATTATTTTGGGGAGAAGGTTTTGAATTTTAAATAGGAGTGGATGGTTGAAAATGTTTCAGCGGATATTATGAGGAGAAAAAAAGGAGAAAGTGGGAGAGAATGATGGAGAGAGTTTTAGAGACAGGGAAATGCTTTGAACTCATTTTCACCGCCATTTAATGGTTCGTTTCCTACACCGTTGGCACCGTTGGAAAGATATCGCTAAGACGAGTCGATCGATGGTCACCTCGTTGCCGTTTCTGCATCCACTCCTCAGGTGCAACACTCTGATTTTAGGCCTAGAAGTTAGCGATATAGAATAGACGGTTCGGGTGAACCGGATTAGTTGGTTCGAGTTAGTTTCGGGAATTAATTCATAATAAATGTTTTAATGTGAAATAAAATATGGAAAATACTGGAAAATACCTAATTAATATATTGAGAGTTTTGGTAAACTCAATTTACTAAAATAAAATCGGATTTAATAACATTTTGGGTTGGTGACTAAAATGTAAAATCTTCAAATCTATTTTGGTGACTAAATCGTAAAAGGATCAAAACTTAGAATCTTTAAGGAGCTAATCTATCAATATTTTTAATCAAAATCTTCCCTTAATTTAGGCCATTTTTAAATGGTTTTTAAATAAAAACAAAATGAATTTAATTAATTTGGTTTAATAGCTAAATTATCTTTTCTCATGTAACTACTTTTGCTCTCCACTTTTCTCTCAATTTTCCCATCAGCCAAACTACTTTTCTTATTCCAAAATGATCATGAATCAACTTCTTTTGATTTCATTTTTGATTCCTCAATTGATTCCTTTGATTTCATTTTGATTCCTCAATTGATTCCTTTGATTTCTACATCAAACCTTACTTGCTTTCTTGGAGATTTTACTCAAGTCATGCCAATTAGGGGAGAAGTCAACCATTAGAGGTGATTTTCATTTCTCTCCTCTAATCAAAGGTTCTTTACTAAAATTCACAAGTTCTTGATCCTTTACAATCGAATTTTGTTATGTGTTGATGATTAAATCAAGATTTAAAAGGGTTAAAGTGAGTTTTAATAAGAAATTGGAAGATATTTGTTATAAATTTGATTTGTGATAATCTAGATTCATTTGGATCATGTTAATAATGTGATTGAATGTTATAAAGATGGATGTGTAATAGGAATCGTGAAACTAATTGAATTGCTAATTTTCTAAGTTGTGACAGTTAGATTTTGAGGTGTTTATGGTGTTAGAAGGTTGCTGGAGGTATAAGGTGTGGATGTAAGTGTTTTTATATGTTAGTTGAAGTTGTTAGGTGTTCAAATCGATAGGTTGTGGCTGGGCTTTGTTTAGCTGGAGTTTGGTTATGTTTTCGGTTGTTTTGGAAGGCGTTTGATGGTTTTTAGTGAGGTGTAGTTGGGAGTTGATGTTGCTGAGATTATGGATGCATAATGATGCATTAATTCTTAGCTGTTATATGGTTAAAATAGGGGAGATTGATCCTTCAACAATTGGCGAGGTTTTAGAAGCTTCGGACGCTTGATTTCACATCGACAAGTGGGGCTTTTCTGTTGTCGGTGAGTGGAAACGAGATTTTGAGCTTTATAAATGTTTGAAAGTGATTGTGGGAGTTCAGATTAAGCTTGAAACATTTTTCTAAGCTTGGAAGTAAGTATTGGTTGTTCTCGCTCTCATTTTGGAATTTACCACTTCGACAACAAACTGATTGCTAAAGCATTACGACGATATGGAGTCTATCGTAAGATCTCTATGCATACCATCTACAAACCAATGGGCAAGCCGAAGTATCCAACCAAGAGGATCAAGCAAATCTTTAAGAAATTGGTCAAACCTAATCGCAAAGATTGGTCCTAGAAGCTTGATGAAGCCTTATAGGCATATCGGACTGAATTCAAAACTTGTCTATGGTAAGACATGTCACTTACCAGTCGAGCTTGAACACAAAGCCTTTTGGGCCATTAAAAAGATTAATATGGACTACCAATTAGCTGAAGAGAGATGATTGCTAGAGTTGAACACGTTGGAAAAACATCGCCTAGATGCTTATAACAATGCCAAGATCTACAAAGAGAAGACCAAAAAGTGGCACGACGTGAAAATGATGACACAACATTTTTTTGAAAGCCAACAAATCCTCTATAATCCATACCTTAAAAGCTTTTCAAACAAGTTGAAGTCTCGTTGGTATGGTCCATTCGAGGTGGTCAAAGTTTACCCACATGGTGCTATTGATATCAAGGATTTCAAGAACGACCTGATCTTCAAAATCAATGGCAACGACTTAAGGATATCATGGTGCAACGATGCATCGTTAAAAGATCTTTGTCATGCTACAGTATGCTTAGGCATCTAGTTCACCTTTTTTTTACTTTTCAACATTGTTTTATTTTATTTTATTTGAACTTTTTTAGTTTTTTGTATATAATTTTATTTATTTATATTATTGCATTAGATGTTATAGCATCCAGTTCAGTTTTATTTTATTTTTGTTTATTTTGGCAGTTCTGAACCAAGTACGAGGAAGAAAATTTTCAAGGATCTTGGAAAAATAAACTTTTGGTAGATATGGTTCTTATTTATTATAGGGGATTTTGGCGGAAAAAATATTTGAGTAATTTTTTACCCAAAAACTTTATCCTTAATGATTAAAACCTTATTTCTCTCTCTTACTTTTTAAACTTCCCATACACTCCTAAATTGCCACACGTCTTTCCTCTCTTACACACACCATTAAACCCCATTAACCTCACTTTCCCGTAGATTCATAAACCTCACATCAAATACCCACTTTTCCCTCAAAAAAACCTTTTCACCTTTTCCACTTGTATTATAATTACATCCAAAAACCTTTCATCTTCCTCTTCTTTCTCTAAACTCGTCTGCTATCCTCCATAAGTAAAAAGAGAATTTTTTTAGAACCTTATTTGTGTCAAATTCTCTTCTTCTCCTAAACTCTAGTTCAAGGTTTTCTTCTTCAACAACAATCATGGTGCGCACAAAGAAAGTAACTCGTACCTCTCATCGCATCCACTCCGTTTAACCACATTTGTTCCCTATCTTTCAAATTAAAACCGAGTTTTTCAAATGAGCTCAGAATTTTTTTGTTATTATAAATGCAACACATAATTAATTAGTGCCAATTTCAGGCGTTGTGAGGGTGTTAATCGTTTTTCATGCGTAACCAACTCTCGAATATTTAAAATTTAAAATTTTAGTTTATTTTATGGTGTATGGTCTACTAAAGTGATTGATGGTAACTTTAATTTTAAATGTTTTCAAAATTTATCCTAAAATTCCAAATTAATCGTCGAGCTTAAGAACAGTTACGACACCTAGTTATCAAACAAGAAGAAAATCAAAAAGCCTTGAATTAGAATCGCATGTAATTCTTTCTCTAATTCCTATACATTGTTTGCGGACGTCGACACCACCCAAGGGCACAACGATGTGATATCTCAACATTATTTTCATCAATTACCCCTTCACAATTCTTCTCACAGACGGATATGGTGTCACATGTTCACTACACTCTACCCGATCAGGATTGGTCTACCCCTGATTCAATTTACCATTTTTACGATTGTGAACACTTTTTACTTCTTGAAAATAATTGGCATTTCCTTCGGACGAATCCCTTTTTTACGTCTCCAGAAAAAATTCTGAATATCATATTGAGAAAAAGTTACCCTCACTTTTGATCCAAATAACCAAAATCCATGTTATCTCTAGATAACCTTATGTGTGTCCTTTGTCAAACCCATACGCACAAATCCAAATCGAGATTCAACCTTTGTCTTTTCCTTTGGAATGAGCACATCAAGCACGACGCCATGTTGATAAAAAAATAAGTCAAACTTTTGCAGTGCACACAAGGCAAGATATTCGCGACGAGTACAATCTAAAATTGTAATACCCCGGTTTTTGGCCTAGGAGGTTTTAGGTTGATTAGATAGTCTGGTAGACCGAGGTTAGAGATTCGAGTCTGTTTCGGAATAAAAATTAGAATAAATATTTTGTGTGAAAAAATATATGGGAAAATATCCTAAAGTAATTATTTAATATATGGATATTTTTGATAAAGTTAATTTTGAAAAATATAATTAAAAAATTAGACATTTTGGCCAGTGATCAAAATGTAAAAAGTGAAAAATTATTTTTAGTGACTATTTTGAAAAACATGCCAAATCTTAGAATCTTTAAGGAGCTAATTTACCAAATGTTTTAATCTAATTTTCTCTCAATTTGGATTATTTTAAATGAGTTTTAATTAGTGAATTAAAGGGATTTAATTAAGGAAAGGTAGTTATTTTCCTAAAACCACTTTTGACGCAACTATTTTCTCTAAAACTTTTCTCTCAAAGTTTCTTCAGCCAAACACCCTCTTTTGCATGAAAGATTTGAGTTAATGTTCTTGATTTCTTAAATTCTTGATTTCTAATGGATTCTTCAATCTTGTTTTCCAAAATCGTATTGTTTTCCTTTGTTTTTCAAGAGTAAAATATCCAATTGAGAGGAAATTCACTCATTAGAGGTAAGGTTCATTCTTTCCCTCTAATGAATGGGTTTTTACAAAAATTCCCAAGTATTTGTTCATTTTTAATGTTTTCTAATGAGTTTTAATGATTTAATTATGGAAAATTGGTTAAATCAAGGTTTAATTGATGAGATTAAGTGATTTTTGTTTTGGATCTATTTTGCTGAGTTCTTGATTGGTTCTAATCATAATTTTGATGTTTTATAATGTTAATAAGTTAGTTTTAACATTGGAATCCCGAAACTAAGTGAATCTCTAATTTCTTAGGTTGTTAGTATTGTGTTTTTGGTGAGTTATGGGTGTTTTATGAATGCTGGAGGTATAATGATGATGTTAAGTTGTTTTTGGATGTTAATTGAAGATAATTGAGGGATTAAAATTTAGGTTTTGGCTAGGTTAAGTTTGGAAGGTGTTTGATGTTGATTTCGGTTATTGCGGAGGGGTTTTTGGTTGGAGGTGTTGTGGATTAATGTTGCTGAGTTTTTGAATGCATTTAGATGAATTTAATCATCTATTTTTGTATTGTTAAATCACGGGAAGTTTAACCTCAAGCTTATGTCATCATTTTGGAAACTTTGGAGGCGTAGTTCATATCGGAGGGCGAGGTTTTACGTAGTCGATGAGTGAGAACGTGGATTTCAGCTTGAAACGATTTAAAGGTTATTTTGGGAGTTTAAAATAAGCTTGAAACACTAGTTTAAACTTGGAAGTAAGTATGATGAGATTTCTCCCTCGGTCGTGTTTTGGCGAAATTGGTTTTATGCACTTGTTTTTGAATTACATAGCACATATTGTTTAAGCATGATTTGAGTATGTTTTATACAGATTTTTGATCACATATTGATGATGGATGCATTTGGAAATGATCCATATAAGTATGAGGAATACTTTTAAATACATGGTTTAATGCATTGGTAATGGCTTTGAATGTCGTATATAAAAACAATGATGTACATGGTTAAAATGAATTATATTAGCAAATGATGTGGTTTCAAATGTTATCAGATATACTTGGCCAGCCATAAGATTGATAATGCCCTATAATGAGTCACCTTGCATGTTGAGGGGTTTATAGTGTACTGAATACTCCACCACGAGTACCCTAACGGTTGAGGGGTTATATGGTATTGAAAACTCCCGTTAGTGGATTATACGTCTAATTGATGATTGGGTTGTGATGGTACCCAGTTGTGATGGTACCTTAATTTCGATTGAGATTGTATGAAGTGTTGAGAGGACACTTGTTAAATCTGTGTATCCAATGTAATATTTTGTAAAGTGGAACTTGGTTTATGATCACTTGAAAGCCAATATAATTGATACTGTAACATGTTGATGGATTGTGTTGTATAATGTTGGTTTATACATGTTTACTCTTTAAGCCTTGCATATGAGTTGTTATGCATGGGAAAGCTTAAATTGAGGGACTGCAAATAAGATTTTGTTGTTGATCCATGATACATGTTGCATATGGTTTGATATGCATATTTTTGGAAATGTTAAGTGCATGGTTTTTAAGACATGATGTTTTGAAAGATGTTTTAAATGATGATTTCGTTGAGAGTTGGAAAATCGGTTTTAATTGCATTGATGATGGTTGTTTTTTAGCACTCTTCACTAAGCCTAGTGTGCTTACGCTCTCTTTGTCCATCAATGCAGAGAATTATAGGTTGGAGGCAGTGAGCAAGCGAAGGGGAACACAAGGACTTGAACTATTTGAAAGTATGTTTTTGAACTAGATTAGTAGTAATAAAGACAATGAGGTTCATTGTTGTTTAGGAGGGTTATTTGCTAAACTCCCATTTTGTGTAAGTTTATAATGTTGTTGTGAAGTTGTATGAGACTTTATATGCTTGATTTTGATGTGGATTTATGTTATTCACGTTGACTAGGAAGCATGCCTATAGGTTTACCTTGTTGATTACCTTTGTTGCCATAATGTCTATGCTTCCATATCCTAGTGATCTTTGGAATGTCTTTAGTGGGTATGATGTTTGTATGATGTTTCTAGTCGGTTGTTTTGTGAGTTAGAGTGTTTGAGGCTGATTTGGTTTTGTTTAGGAAGGGTCTAAAGTGTCTAGAATATGTATTTTCTGCAAATCTGCAAGTAAGTTCTGAAACCAGATGAACAGGCTTCAAAACTAGGGGGCTGATTTTGGTTACTGGAATAAAGGTTTCGAAACCTTTCCCAATGGTTTCAAAACCTTTCGCGGGATGGTTCTGCAAAGTTGAAAAATAGTTTAAAATGTTTCATTTTGGTCCCTGATATGCTTAAATGGAATTTTATATTTTTGAATGATTGTTTTTAGCTAAAATTTGGCAAGCAAGAATGTAAACTGATTAATTGAGGATTTGTAACTCAAATTTTAACTAAGTCCTCGTAACTTTCTAGATTTGCAATTTGGTCATTAAATTGCAAATATACGCAATTGGATATCAATTCGATGCCTGATTCAGTTGAGATTTCACCCGCTATCAGCATGCAACCATAAGACATAATGTTGTATCTAGAAAAGATAAAAAAAATTGGACCTAAATTTAGTTAATCGTTTCAGGTTTGTTTTGGAAAACCCTATTAGCTCACTTAGCGATTTGGTGTCTAGGTCGGGTCGAGGGGGTTATATTTGGTGATATCAGAGCCAAGTTTACGATAATTGGGTTGAGGTTATGGCTGTTGGGATGTTGTTATTGATTGATTACTGCAGTTTGCTATGCACAATGATTGTTATATGTACGTTGATTGTTTTATGCCATGTTGGGGAATATTTTGTGGGACACATTGTCTTATTACTACAGTCTGTAATGTTTTGGTTTGAAATGGAAGTCTTGGATTTTCTCTTGAAGCTAACCTAATTATTTTTGTTTTAGTATAATTATCATGCCTTAGATATAGTTGTTATGTTACGACCAATGAGAGAATTGAGGGCTAGCATGAATGTTGCTACCATTGGGTAGGAGGATTAGGAGAATATTATATCTTATGAGGGTTTGCCACCCTCTCTGCCTAATCTACCTATAGGAGTGGAACAAGTACCACCTACTCCAGCTAGGCTAGTATTGGGTGATATGGCACCTTTGATTCAAGCGATAATCAGAGCATTTCAAGCTGTTTTTGTTGGAGTACATGCACCCGCGCCAGCTGCTGGGCAGACGAGGTTTTCGTTGGAACACTTGTTTAGTTTGGGAGGAGTTTAGTTTAGAGGGTTGGCACCTGAGGCACTTAAGGAGTGGCTTGCTAGTACTGCTCAAATTTTAGAGCGAATGAGGTGTAATGATGCCCGTAAGCTAGGATATGTTGTATCTCTATTTCAAGGAGATGTCTATAGTTGGAGGACTACCATGACCGCAGGCATAGAACCCGATAGTGTGACCTGGAGTTCTTTCAAGCTGTCTTTAAGAAGAAGTATCTGGGAGTTAGATACTTGGATAAGAAGAAGCATGAATTCATGACCTTATTTTAGGGTAGTATGACTGTGGCAGAGTATGAGGTACAATTCGTTTAGTTGAGCTAGTATGCTCATGAACTGGTACCGAATGGGAGGCATCGTTGTGACCGATTCCTTACGGATTGGTACAAAATGTTAAGACATATATGTTGGCTTCTTACTACACCAATTTTAACATGTTGGTTACACGAGCAAAGGACTTTGAGAAGAACCTAGGTTTATTAGTTCGTGTAGGAGGTTCTGGCTCTAACAAGAGGGTCACAGATTTTGGTTCTGGTGGTGGTCAGTTTAAGAAGCATCATGATAGAAGGTATCGCCTTGATCTGAGGTGAGGTGGAGGAAGTGCTAGACGAGGATTGCAAGGTTTAGGTACCCTGGCTAGAGCAGCACATAATACCTATTGGGTTTGTGGATCGCGTGATCATATGAGGTGAGACTTTCAACGTTTGGCTTATGAGGGACATGCTTCTTCATCTATTGTTGCTAATTCATATTAAAGTTGTGGATCGAGCGGTCATCTCAAAAGTGTTAGATGTGGGTATGCAAGTAACTAGTTCTTTCATAGGGACGGTTGTAACGAGAAAGTTGTTTAGGAGATGCCCTTTGTTGGTTCAAGGTCATGTGTTTGCAGTTAATTTGATGAAGTTATCGTTTTACGATTTTGATGTAATCATGGGCATAGATTGGTTGACCGAGCATAGGGCTGTGGTTGATTTTGAGACCAATCGAGTTTCCTTGAAATTTGCTGATGATTACGAAGTGGTAGTTGTGGGTAAGAATGTTAAGTTCTTATCCAATGTTGTTTCAGCTCTGG
The DNA here is from genome assembly GCA_019671005.1 of Hibiscus mutabilis. Lineage (NCBI taxonomy): Eukaryota > Viridiplantae > Streptophyta > Magnoliopsida > Malvales > Malvaceae > Hibiscus > Hibiscus mutabilis. The sequence continues at coordinate 57,499,462 of CM033711.1, read as the reverse complement.
AAGCGAGTCGTTTGATGGATTTTGGATGTCAGGCATTCTTAGCCTATGTTATGAATCCGAGATTAAAAGAAGTGTGTGTTCATGACATTCATATAGTATGTAAGTTTCTAGGTGTTTTTCTTGAAAAGTTGTCGGGTTTGCCATTGGATAGGGAAGTAGAGTTTAGCATTGAGTTATATGTGGATACAACTCCAGTGTCTATTACTCTTTATTGTATGGCACCGAAGGAGTTAAAGATCCAACTTCAAGAGTTGCTTGATTGAGGGTTTATTAGGCCTAGTGTTTCACCGTGGGATACGCCAGTGGTGTTTGTGAAAAAAGAATGATGGCTCGTGCAGATGTGCATTGATTACTGAAAATTAAACAAGTGGACGATTAAGAATATGTATCCTTTGTCACAGATTGATGATTTGTTTGATTAGTTTAGAGGTGCTTATGTGTTCTCTATGATTGATTTGAGGTCTGGGTATTATTAGTTGAAAGTAAAATATGTGGATGTATCTAAAATTAATTTTCGTATGAGGTACGGGCATTACGAGTTCTTGATGATACCGTTTGGTTTGACTAATGCATCGACAACATTCTTGGATATGATGAATCGAGTGTTCCATGAGTTTTTGGACCAATTTTTAGTTGTGTTTATTGATGATATTCTTGTGTACTATTGTACTGAGAAGAATCATGATAGACACTTACAGATTGTGCTTCAAGCATTGTTGGATAATCAGTTGTATGCCAAGTTAAGCAAGTGTGAGTTTTGGCTTAGGGAGGTTGTCTTCTTTGGGCATGTTGTGTCAGCCGAAGGGATTCGGTTTGACCCGCACAACATTGATGCGGTGATAGGTTGGAAGTCACCTAAGTCCGTACTGGAGGTTCGTAGTTTCCTTGGGTTGGCTGGTTATTACCGTTGGTTTGTGGATGCTTTAGGGTGGATTGCTTCTCCTTTAACCAACTTGTTGTAGAAGAATGTCCATTTTGAGTGGATAGAGGATAGACAACGGGCTTTAAAAAAGTTAAAGGAGGCCTTGACGTAAGCTCCAATCTTGATTCTACCTAAGTCGGGTAAGGAGTTTGTTGTTTATAGTGATGCATCATATGTAGGCCTGGGTTGTGTGTTGGTGGAAGGAGGAAAAGTTTGATCTTGAGCTTGCCGATGTTGTGTTTGCATTGAAGATTTGGAGGCACTATCTCTATGGTGAGAAGTGTGTTGTATACATGGATCATAAGAGTTTGAAATGCTTGATGATGCAAAAGGATTTAAATATTAGGCAACGTAGATGGTTGGAGTTTCTTAAGGATTATGATTTGACAATTGATTATTATTCGGGAAAGGCTAATGTTGTGGCTAATGCATTGAGTGTGAAGGTTGTAGTGGAGTTGAGGGTGATGTTTGCCCAGTTAAGTGTGACGAGGGATGAAGGTTTGTTGACCGAGTTGCAAGTAAAGTCATCTTTGTCACACCGTTGATTAAGGACAAGCAACCTTTTTATGAGACATTGGTACCCCATGTTAAGGATATAATGGATGGAAATCCAACGGATTTTCACTTTAATGATGATGGGGTATTGTGCTTCAAAGATCAAATAGTAGTGTCTAATGATGATGAGTTAAGGTGTACCATTTTGACCGAAGCACATACAAGTCCTTTTGCTATGCATCCCGGTAGTACTAAGATGTATCGAGGCTTAGAATGAGAGTACTATTGGGTTGGTTTAAAGAAAGATGTGGCCAATTTTGTTGATAGATGCATAATATGCCAGCGTGTCAAGGCTGAGCATCAGTTTCTTTTCGGGTTGTTGCAACTGTTGAGGATACCGAAATAGAAGTGGGAGAGAATCACCATAGATTTTGTGTTTGGGCTGCTATTGACGCTGGATAAGAGGGATTCCATTTGGGTTATTGTTGATCAGTTTACGAAGTGTGCACATTTTGTGCTAGTGCATACGACGTATACCTTGGATAAGTTGGCATATATGTATATTGCTGAGATTGTGCGGTTGCATGGGGTGCCTAAGTCCATAGTTTTGGATAGAGATCCATGGTTTACAACGAGGTTTTGGGAGTGTTTTCATTGGGCTTTGGGTACACAGCTGAATTTTAGTACTTTGTATCATCCTCAGATGGATGGTTAGTCCGAACGTGTGATCCAGGTCTTGGAGGATATGTTAAAGTGTTGTATCATTGAGTTCCAAGGAACCTGGGAAAAACAGTTGCCTTTGGTGGAGTTCGCTTATAACAATAGTTATTGGGCTAGTATACAGATAGCACCGTATGAGGCTTTGTATGGTAGGAAGTGTCGTATGCCTATGTGTTGGGATGAGGTTGGAGAAAAGTATTTTTCTATGCTGGATATGTTGAAAGGCATGAATGAGAAAGTGAAGCTTATTTGTGATCGCTTGAAAGCATCCTTGAATCGTTAGAAATCCTACGCGGATTTAAAGCGTAGGGAAATTGAGTATGTTGTTGGTGGTCATGTGTTCTTAAAGGTGTCACCTTGGAAGAAGGTGATGCGGTTCGGGTGTAAGGGAAAACTTAGTCTAAGATTCATTGGACTGTATTCTTGTGTTGGAGAAGATTCATGATATGTTTCATGTGTCGATGTCGCGGAAGTATCGATCGGATCCATCGCATGCTATGCCAGTGGAGGACATTGAGTTACAACCAAATTTATCTTATGAAGAGGAACCTGTTGAGATCCTTGATTCTAGCAGTAAGGTTCTTCGTGGCAAAACGATTGAGCTTGTGAAGGTGTTGTGGCAACACTGTAGAGTTGATGAGGCCATGTGGGAGAGTAAGACGTACATGATGAAACAGTTTTTGCATTTGTTTCCTTTAGGTAAATTTCGAGGAAGAAATTTCCTAAGCGGGGGAGAGCTGTAATGCCCCGGTTTTGGACCTAGGAGTTTTTAGGTTGATTAGATAGTTCTGTGGATTGAGGTTAGAGATTTGAGTCAGATTCGGGATAAAAATTGGAATAAATATTTTTGTGTGAAAAAATATATGGGAAAATATTCTAAAATAATTATTTAATATATGGATATTTTTTGGTAAATTCAATTTTGAAAAATGGAATTTAGAAGTTGGACATTTTTGCCAGTGACCAAAATGTAAAGAGTAAAAAATTATTTTTAGTGACTATTTTTTTAAAAAGGGTCAAATCTTAGAATCTTTAAGGAGATAATTTACGAAATGTTTTAATCTAATTTTTCTCTCAATTTGAATTATTTTAAATGAGTTTTAATTAGTGAATTAAAGGGATTTAATTAAGGAAAGGTAGTTATTTTGCTAAAACCACTTTTGACGTATCTCTTTTCTCTCAAAGTTTCTTTAGCCAAACACTCTCTTTTGCATGAAAGATTTGAGGTAATGTTCTTGATTTCTTAAATTCTTGATTTCTAATGGATTCTTCAATCTTGTTTTCCAAAATCTTATTGTTTTCCTTTGTTTTTCAAGAGTGAAACATCCAATTGAGATGAAATTTACTCATTAGAGGTAACGTTCATTCTTCTCCTCTAATGAATGGTTCTTTACTGAAATTCCCAAGTATTTGATCCTTGTTTAATGTTTTTTAATGAGTTTTAATGATTTAATTATGGAAAATTGGTTAAATCAAGGTTTAATTGATGAGATTAAGTGATTTTCGTTTTGGATCTATTCTGATGAGTTCTTGATTGGTTCTAATCATAATTTTGATGTTTTATAAAGTTAGTAAGTTGGTTTTAACATTGGAATCCCGAAACTAAGCGAATCTCTAATTTCTTAGGTTGCTAGTGTTGTGCTTTTGGTGAGTTATAGGTGTTTTATGAATGTTGGAGGTATAAGGATGATGCTAGGTTATTTTTGGATGTTTATTGAAGATAATTGAGGGATTAAACCTTTAGGTTTTGGCTGGGTTAAGTTTGGAAGGTGTTTGATGTTGATTTTAGTTGTTGTGGAAGGATTTTGGTTGGAGGTGTTGTGTATTAATGTTGCTGAGTCTTTGAATGCATTTAGATGCAATCCTCTGTTTTTGTGTGGTTAAATCAGGGAAAGTTGACCCTCAAGTTTGTGGCACCGTTTCGGAAACTTTGGAGGAGTAGTTCATATCGGCACACGAGGTTTTACGTAGTCAATGAGTGAGAACGTGGATTTCAGCTTTGAAACGGTTTAAAGGTTATTTTGGGAGTTTAGATTTAGCTTGAAACGCTTATTTAAACTCGAAAGTAAGTATGATGAGATTTCTCCGTCGGTCGTATTTTGGCGAAATTTGTTTTATGCACTTGTTTTCGAATTACATGGTACCTACTGTTTAAACATGTTTTATACTAATTTTTCATCACATATTGATGATGGATGCATTTGGAAATGATCTATGTGAGTATGAAGAATACTTGTAAATACTTGGTTTAATGCATTGGTAATGGCTTTGAATGTTGTATATAAAAACAACGAGGTACATGGTTAAAAACGAATTATATTGACAAGCGATGTGGTTTAAAATGTTATCAAATATAGTTGATCGATCATAGGATTGGTAGTGCACTATAATGAGCCGCCTCAGGTGTTAAAGGGTTTACGTGTACCGAATACTCCACCACGAGTACCCTAATAGTTGAGGGGTTATATGGTATCGAAAACTCCCATTAGTGGATTATGCGTCTAATTGATGATTGGGTTGTGCTGGTACCCGGTTGTGATTGTACCTTAATTTCGGTTGAGATTGTATGAAGTGTTGAGAGGACACTTGTTGAATCCGTATATCCAATATAATATTTTGTAAAGTGGAACTTGGTTTATGTTCACTTGAAAGCCAATATAATTGATAAAATAACATGTTGATGGATTATGTTATATAATGTTGGTTTATACATGTTTACTCTTTAAGCCTTGCATATGAGTTGTTATGCATGAGAAAGCTTAAATTGAGGGACTACAAATGAGATTTTGCTGTTGATTCATGATACATGTTGCATATGGTTTGATATGCATATTTTTTGGAAATGTAAGTGCATGAGTTGGAAAACCGGTTTAATTGCATTGATGGTGGTTGTTTTTGAGCACTCCTCACTAAGCTTAATGTGTTTACGATCTCTTTGTCCATCAATGCAGAGAATTAAATAATTGAGGCAGCGAGCAAGTGAATGGGAATCCAAGGACTTGAACTATTTAAAATTATGTTTTCAAGCTAGACTAGTAGTAATAAAAGCAATGAGGTTCATTGTTGTTTGGGAGGGTTATTTGCTAAACTCCCGTTATGTGGAAGTTTTAAATGTTGTTGTGAAGTTGTATAATGCTCTATATGCTTGATTTTGATGTGGATTTACATTTTGCACGTTGACTAGGAAGCATGCCTATAGGTTTACCTTGTTGATTGCCTCTATTGTCATGATGTATATGCTTCCATATCCTAGTAATCTTTGGAATGTCTTTAGTGGGTATGATGTTTGTATGATGTTTCTAGTATGTTGTTTTGTGAGTTAAAGTGTTTGGAGCTGATTTGATTTTGTTGACCAGAAAGTCCTCGTAACTTTCCAAATTTACAATTTGGTCCCTAAATTGTAAATATGCATAATTGGATGTCAATTCGACTCTCGTTTCAGTTGAGATTTCACAGGTTGCCAGCATGCACACCATAGAACATAAAGTTGCATCTAGACATGATAAAAAATTGACCTAAATTTAGCTAATTGTTTCGGGTTTGTTTCGGCAAACCTAATGTAGCTCACTCGGTTCGGTTTGGCATCGAGGGAGGTTACAAAAATCGCCTATATTGTCTTTCTCTCTAATCGCTCTCCTTTTTTAGCAGTTCCACGATATTTTTACGGAGAGATTATTTTAACATAATTTATCATAAAATTATTATTAATTCTATTTTTAAAAATCGTTAAAAATAAAAATAAAAATAAATCCTTAAAATTTTATTAAAAAATATAATATTAAAAATATCATATTGTTTTTCAAATTTTTCTAAGATTTAAGAAATTTAAGCGTTTTAAAAATTTTATGATTTAAAATATTTTAGAATGTAATGAAGAAAAAAATACATGTTCAGAAAATATAATTATATTTTTTTGATATTCTCAGAATTTTGGGGAATTTTATCATTATTTATAAATTTCTAAATTTGCTTTTGAATTTAAATATTTTATAATTTCTTTGACACGCGAAAATGTCTTATTGGACCATATTAACTTTTTAAGAGTTAATTGTGATGATTTAAAGTAACAAATGGAATGAAAAAAAAAGATTAAAATGAAATGAAAATCACTGTAAGACCAAAAATATATCTTCGTATTTTCCAAAAGGATAAAACAAATAAAATAAAAAACATTATTAGGGGTGTTCAAACGGTTAATTCGGTCGATAATTGAACTGAAATAATCAATATTAAATTAACTAAACTTCTTAAATATTTAACCATTAATAGAACAAAAAATTCAAAAATAATTAACCAACCTGAACAAATTTTCAATTAAATTGGTCTGTTTTTAAAGTAACCAAAATTTATTATCAGTAAATGTAAAAGAATTAAGGGTAAACAACACCATTGGTTTCTAAACTATTTATGTTTTTTTTTATTTTGGACACTAATATTACTTTTTTTCCTATTTTGGTCACCAAACTATTGTTTTTTCATGATTTTTCTAACTACGGGCGACCAAAATAAAAAACGTAACGTTAGTGATGATATTACTAAAAATAATAATTTTGTGACCGAAACAGAAAAGCATGAATAGTTTATTGACCAATGGTGTTGTTTACTCAAAAATTAATTTAAGTATTTTTTGCGTTTATTTTGCTTTATTACTTTTGTTAAATAATTTTGGGTAGTATTATTTTTGTTGCCCTTCCGTTTTTCATGATTACTTCTTGACTAATTTAGATCGACCCGCATCACACACCTGAGTTTGGTGGGTAATATGTTTTTAATTTGGGTTAAAAATTACTTGAGTCTTAAAATTTTAATGGACTTAGGCTTAGAAAAATATCTATATATTGATATACACCACTATGTTTTCTCTTATTTATTTTTTTACTTTTAAATAAATTCTCTTCCATAAATTTTTGGGACTCACCACAAGATTTAATCCTAATTTAAAAATAATGTTAAAATTGTCTTTTTCAAATTGGCATAACAAAAAATTAACCCTCTATTTTTAAACTTTGTTATAATTTAGCCACCATCTTCTTCATCACTATTTTCCTCTTATTTTTTTAATTTTAACTTTTTTCTCTTATTTTTTTTAAAATTTTGAACTTTGTTATAATTTAACCCACAACTTTTTAACTTTGTTATAATTGTTGACATTTTGACCCTCATTCTTTTTAGGATAAATTTGGCCCTCAACCTATATATTTTTGTCAAATTACTCATTCTTTAACTATAATGTTGATTAGACCGTTAAAAATCTAACGGTGATAATATGACATATACATGTGATAATACATTTTAAATGACATGTAATCTAACTTGTTACATACTTACATGTATAATAAAAATTTATTTTAATTTAAAGTCTTAAGGGCTCGAGAAGCCCCTAAACTTTCAAAAAAAATCAATTAAGCCCTTAATGTTTTTTTGCACCCAATGTCACCATCAAACTCAAAAAATTAACCAATTTGACCCTTTGACTAACGGTTTCCGTTGTTGATCGTTACGATGCTAACATGGCAGTTTACGATGCTGACATGGCAGTTCACGGTGCTGATGTGGCAGTCTACATGTGAATGATGACGTGTCTAGAGGGGCTTAATTGATTTTGTTAGAAAATTCGAGGGCTTAATTGATTTTGTTAGAGAGTCTAAGGGCTTATTTAATCTTTAAGAAAAAAATAAAATTAAGAAATTATTTGAATTAAATTTAAATATTAAAAATATAAAGAAATATTATAATACTAAAAATATTAAAAAAATATTTTTAGTAATTTTAATATTTATTTTAGAATATTTTAACATTTTTATATTTTATATTTTTGTTTAAAGATTAAATAAGCCCTCAAACTTTATAAAAAGATCAATTAAAGCCTCAAAATTTTAAAAAAATCAATTAAGCCCTCTTCTACGTCATCACTTTTTTTAACGTGGACCGCCATGTCAGCACCGTCACGGTCAACAAAGGATTATGTCAGTCAAAGGGTCAGATTGATTAATTTTTGGGGTTTGAAGGTGACATTGAGTGTGAAAAATCTTTAAGGGCTTAATTGATTTTTTTTCAAAAGTTCAAGGGCTTCACAAGCCCTTAAGCCTAATTCAAACTATTAAAGATAATTAAAATTAAAAAATATATAAACCTGGAAAAGAATGGAGTTAATCATAAATATTGTTCGAATTTAAAATCCTAAGTAAGATTCATGAAATCAGTCTACAATTTTCAAAGTAAATTCATTCTAAAATCCAACAGTACATACCATACAAACAAATAAGATTTTACTCTCAAACTTGAATTCATTTTGAATCAAATCTTGTTCTTTAAATTTTGAAGCACTTTGAACCAATAGATAAAATATTACAGAGAAATTTGACGCGATTATTAAAACTTGTAGAAATCATTTATTATTTAATCAAAGAACACTTTTGATTCTAATCAAACGGGTTTTTATTTTTTTAGTTTAGGGTTTTGAAATTTTAATTTTTAATTTAATACATATGGTTTGAGGTTTTGATTTTGGTATTTAGTATTTGAAAATGAATTTTAAAAATAATATCAAATAAAATTTTTATGAAATTTAAAAAATCACGAAAACACTAAAAATATGACATAAAGTAAAAAAACTATAGGTTTCGAATTGATATGAAAACTTAAATTTGGGTTTAAGAAATTTGAATTAGGTTTAGGAATTCGCTTATTAGCTTTGTGTTTAGGTGTGGATTTTCCGTGATGATTTAGTTGTTTGTTTTTGCTTATTTTTTTGTTAGTTTTTTAAAAAAATGGTTGAGAAATATATTTTTTAAGTAAGAATATTGACATGTTATCACCGTTTAAACTTTTAACGATTTAATTGAGATGTTAATTAAAAAATGAGTAGTTTGACAAAATGATATAGGTTAGGGGGCCAAATCTACCTTAAAAAATAATGACCAAAATTATAGAAATTGTAAACGTTAAAGGTTAAAATTATCTTTATACCATGATTTTATATTGACATAAATTAAATAAATAAGGAATAACAAAAATAAAAAAAGCAAAAAGACAATTGATAGGTTCACATATTTATTTAAAAATAAAAAATAAAAAATAGTGGTGTATATCAATATATGTCATTCATCGTAGAATTTTCCAACATTTAATATTTTCAGGCTAATTGGTTAATGTGATTAACTAATCGATTTCAACAAAAATTTGGAAAAAAAAATTAACTAACCGATATCGAATCAAATTAACTAATAAGCGAACTTTAGAAAAAAAATTTAACAGTTCCCGACTAAACAAAACTTCAGTGGTCAACCCTGAACTACATCTATTCGATTGATAGGTTCACAAATTAATTCGGTTTTAACATTAAACACCTCTAAACATTGCTATTGATATTTGATATTGCTTATAGGATTCGTCAACTTTTCTTTCCTTTGAAAAGAGATGGAAAAAAAAGAAGAAAAAACGTTAGTTTTTCCTCTCTATAACTGTCACGGTCACTCCACTTTCTCTCTGTTTCTCACATCCATCAGACTTTCTTTTAATCTTTTCTTTTACATTTCTTCTTATTTGATCCATCATGCTTAACTGTTACCCCTTCAAATCCTCACTTTTCCAACAAACCCAATCTAAATTTCACTTCTTTTCATCAGAAAATTTGGTGGGGTTATCAAGATTTTTCACTATCCTTAAAATCATAAAATTCCCATTTTTCTTTTGCTTGTTTCCAAGGGAAATGAGGGACGTGTTCATGGTTGGCGAGTATAGCTCTCTCTTGTTGGAGACTAGTGAGTCGATATGCCCGAATGAACAATGATTATAACAATGGCAATAGTGATGAGCTTGAAAACACTCTTATGGTGTTTTCTCATTTGCTGTTGTTCAAGCCAATGAGATCATCGAAGATCATAGTCAAGTTGAGACCGGCAAAGATGCTACTTTTGTTGGTGCCTATGAATGACATGGTGGCCCCGATGCTTCCCGCTTTATCGTTGATCGTCTCTTATGGTGATTTCTCATTTGTTGTTGTTTCTACTTTCTAGTGTAATCCTGTTAGGGATAATTTGCGTGCATCTCTTTTTAAGACTGTTCGGGATGATTACACACACACCTCTGAACTGATCAAGCTATAGAATCACCAAATATCAAGATTGTTAGTTGAAATGGTGATGTTTTTCCTATGTTATAGGAGAAAGCTTTTTATCTCTTGCATTTGTTTCCTTTGATTGCATATGCAATGAAAATAAGACTTCATTTGTTTGGTTATCCTCTATGTCACTCACTCAATTTATCTTGGCTCTTAGATTCAGCTAGCTGTGCATCGTAGTTGGTTCTTAATTTTATCTTCAAAACTTATGGTTTTCCTTTTACTTGACTCATAGGTCAATTTGATGTAGTTTTGCTTGAAAATCTTTAGTGGAAGTCGCTTGTGTTTGTAACTGTTGTATGTTCCTTGTGTTCACCTATGAACTGGTTCAGGTATCTAGATCTATTGGAGATGCATACTTTAAGAGGCCCGAGTTTTTTGTCGCTCCTTCTTTTCCACCGTTTCACCTTTCCGAAACCTATCCGTCGACCTGTGTTAACAACAGAACTGTCATTGTGCACCAGGGTTTTCCAGCCTAGTGATAATTCTCATTTTTGCATCCGATGGACTTTGGGAACATTTGACGAATCAGCAGGCTGTCGAGATTGTTTCCAACTCTCCACGACCAGTAAGTGCTGCTTTTAGTGCATTTCTTTACATCTTGTTGTACCATGAAACTTTGAACTCTCGTCGAAAATTAATGTTAGGGAATTGCATAAAGGCTTATCAGAACAGCTTTATACGAGGCGGCTAGGAAAAGCGGGATGGCATATGATGATCTTAAGAAAGTGGATAATGGGACAAGGCGGTTTTACCATGATGACATTACAGTTGTTGTCGCCTATATAGATCTAGAGTTGGTGAGTACAAAGATGTCTATTCCGGAGCAGCCCGTAAAGGGGTTCGCTGACTCTAGTTGACCATCAAACTTCAACATTCTTTATGGCTCGACGTAAATCAAGAAATGAATGGGGTTTATCATCTGTATTAGTTGTTCATCACTTGAAATAATCAATTGGGTTTTTTTTTGGTGACGTTCACCAACTTTCTTTGTAACAACACGGATTTTAAAATTCGTGGATCAATTTTACCTAAACCGTGGGCCTTGTTTTTGGGCCGTAAGTTTGGGATTTTAGATGCCCGTGAGAGTATTAGTGGGCCCTTTCATTGTTGTTGGGCTCGGGTCTTGAGTTGGTAGAAGGTATGAGATGATGAGGGAATGCTAATGTTAACTCCTCAAAAGTACTGTTTTTATGCTTATTTTACAAAGCCTTTGCTATCCCTTTAAGTATATTTATCTGCATTTAGTTGTTAAAATCATGCATTTGCATAAGGAGTTAAGGAAATAGAGAGATTTTTGTGCTTTGCCAGTGTAAAGGGTTGCTTTGTTGACATTATTACAAGGTTGGCAGAGCTAGACAAATTTTGCAGTACAAGCGTAGGAGCAGAAGTAGGGAATGCCGAGTTGCAGTTGGCAAAGTTGGACTAGAGATTGCCAAGCTCGGCTGGCATAGAAGTGAAGTCTGAAGCCCGGTCATGTAGCCGTTGGACCTTGTACACGTGAGCCCTAGGATTCAAAATTAGATAAGAGATCACGCGTCTTATCCCTGCACATTCAAATTTCAACTCAAAGGTCTATCCAAGGGTTCCCACGCAAGCCTATTTAAAGAGATCAAGCACTTGAGGGGACGGATCGGAGAGAAGAGGCTACACTGTGGTGAACCAAGAACGACGTGGTTCGACTAGCTTGTTGGAGTATGCCCAAAGACCAATCATGAGATGGTTGTAAAAGACATACTTATTTTATCTTGTTTATTAATATAAAGCCATTATTATTATTTCAGTCTTATTCTATGCATCTATAAATAAACTAAATTATAATAAAGTCCTTAGAATAATGTAGTTATTCTTGAATGTCCTTAGTCGAGAATTATTGTGGACATGGACAAGAATAATGTATTAAGACTAATATATAGTTGATTGATGACAAAGTGTTGTCATTGACATGGAGATGTCAAGATCAATGCATAAGTATGTGTTAGAGAACGACATACTAGACTAACCCACTATGAACATGTTTCTTGGATTATTATGTGACAATCACAACACTGCTCATGGTGATAACTACATGTATGATCCTCATACTTGAGATCACCATTATTTCCACATCGTGAGTGACAAATTTTGATACGGTCAAACGTGTGTCGTAACTGACTACACTATAAAGATTAATATTGGATATGTCACAATCTATGTAGCAGAATATGGTGGATCAAGATAGGATTTGTCCCTCCTACATAATAGGAGTAATATCATAGGCCACTTGATTGAGTGAGACTAGAAAATGCAGTCATGTTTGAATAAATTGATATGGGATATCATAGTTATTCGTTTATAATAGTCTACTCAAGATATTAAGAAATATTAGATGGACTATACATGTGTGACTAATCCATGACTTGTGTCCGATCTAGATATGAGGACAAAAGGATGAAATACTTAAAAGAAATTAATCACGAAAAATGTTAAATCGAACCACGTCTTCATGTAACTTAGGTAGCATTGATGTATTGCTAGATGCCACTCATTGCTTGTAATATTAGAATTGTTCTAGATATTACTGCTAACATTACACGAACCTACAAGGGTCACACCATTTGATTAAAACGAACAAATATCTACTAAATAGCATGTGTACAAACTTGTTGTGCACGAAATAAGTAAAAACCGAAATTATTATAATTATTGGAATTATAGATAATTTCGGTTATATATATTTTAATACTAGATAATTAATGTAATTATCAAATACTATTAATATATATATCCATAAAGAAACTTGATAGAAGTAGAATCGGATTCTACATATTTAATTATATTCAGATAAATATAATGTATATTTAAAAAATCCAAATTTAATTAGAACTAGGATTTTAAATGCTATATAAAGGCATGAGGTCTAGCAGCCATATGCATGCTTTTCGAAAAACCTCTTTAACAGTTAGAGAAGAGAAAATATTGTTCGTTTTATTTGGGTGGATTGCGTAGAGGTCAGAACGTTGCTGTGACGACTCAGATTTGATTTGGATTCTCCTACACTCTCTGCGAATTTCCAGATTTATTGAGGTAACGTTTCATCCTTTATCACCCCGAATTCGTCCTTGTATATGGATCACTGGTGGATTACACGGATAATTTTTCCGTTGCGCCATGGGGTGTACCAGCGTTTCCCAACACATCTAAAGACTGAGAGCTTGGAGCCATTGAAGGGCTGTCTATTCTCTTTGTTTTTTGTTTTTATTTATTTAAATGATGATGTGGAAAAACGATGATGTTTTATGGATGGAGCCCCCAACCATGAACTAAACTTTTACAGTTGGTTGGAGGATGTTTGCATTCAACGCTAGTTTTATGTTTGGTTTTTAATAATACAAATGCATTGACATTATTATTTTTATCTGGCATGTACTTCAATTTTCTAAATTATTTTCCATGCGACCGCTGACATTGTTTGCTTATTACACCTTAATATCTTAACAGACTTGAGGGGTAACGATTAGTAGCCAATACTAAGCAGAGAAGCTTCGAAAAAAGATGTTCAAGTAGATGACCTTACTTCTGAAGTGAATATACCACTTACGAGAATCGATTGGAACTTAATCAAATTAATTAATGAAAAACTTCACTACAGATATATAGGGGTTTTTTAACATGGTTAATTTCAGCTATTTCCATCGACAGAGGTAATGTCATCCTTGAATCTACTTGGAAATTATTCCAAGGCATGATGTTATTAAAGGTTGGCATGAATAGCATGAAAACTTGGCAACGCTCATCATTCATTTGAAACCACTTATTTCCAACGTTGTTTTACTTTCATTGCATTTCTTTAAGTCACTCCTTAAACAAACTTCAAATCATTCCAACATTTTTCCTTTGGCAAGTAACAATCAAAGCAGTCAAGTTCTTGGTCAATCCTCGTGGATTCGATACTCAGCTAATTGCTGTATTACTTGCTGACCGTGTATACTTGCATGCAAAAGACTAATATTTGACATTATTCTTATATATTTGCATTCCATTTTATACTCGTTTCCCAAGCATTAGCATAGTTGACAAGTTTTTGGTGTCATTGTTGGGGATTGTGGCGAAATTTATTATTTTTAATTTTTACTTGTCTTTCTTCTATTTTTGTTTTTTTTATTTTATTTCTTTTTTTTGATAGGTGTATGACCAGAAATTGCCCTGTGGTGGAAGATTGACCATACGATCCGAAAATCGAAAGAACCCTACTAAGGTTAAAGAAAAAAGTTCAAGAGATTGCTCAGTAAGGCAATGGAGGAAATGCTGTCTTAAACAATGAAGAGAATTCACCAGCAGCTCCTGTTGGCCCAGTCGTTAAGGTGGAGGAAGAGAGAGCTATTAGAGAGCACTCAGCACCAAACATTGACAATTTGATGCCAGGATTGATTGGTCCCGAGGTAAATACACCTAATTTTGAACTCAAACTGGTAATGAAACAAACGCTTTTGAATATAGTAGATTTTGATGGAGCACCTACTGGAGATTTGAGGCAACACTTGAAGCAATTCATGGAGGTTTGCCAGCTATTTTAGCAGCCTAGAGTATCGGAGGATACAGTGAAGCTGAAATTGTTTACATTCTCTCTAAAAGATAGAGCAAAAACGTGGCTAAGTTCTTTGCCACCTGGTTCTTCCACCTCATGGGCATATCTATGCCATAAATTTTTGTTACGATTCTAGCCAGCTAAACTCATTGCCAAGCTTAGGAGTGAGATCATCACATTTAGGCAGGCTGAAGATGAGACCCTATATGATGACTGGAGAGATTTAAGGACATGTTGAGGAGATGTCCCATGCATGGATTCCCAAAATGGACCTAGATTGAGACCTTATACAATGGAATCAATGCACAACTAGAACAATTGTTGATGCTTCGGTAAATGGTTCACTATTTGACAAAAACTATACAGAGGCAGTTGGCATCCTTGAAAGGATTTAAATTAATGATTTTGAATATCCTACTGCCAGACTTAGGACTAGAACTAAAATTGATGGGAAATTACTGATAGATGAACTTACATCCATCCACACTGAGATTTCTAATCTTACTAGCATGGTGAGAACTTTACAAAAGGGTAACGAGGCCCAAGAAGTTAAGGCATTAGATCCATTCTATACAATATGTGCAGAGGATCATCACAAGGAAGAT
Source organism: Hibiscus mutabilis (assembly GCA_019671005.1). Taxonomy (NCBI): domain Eukaryota; kingdom Viridiplantae; phylum Streptophyta; class Magnoliopsida; order Malvales; family Malvaceae; genus Hibiscus; species Hibiscus mutabilis. Next base: position 57,484,031 of record CM033711.1, on the reverse strand, counting down.
TTCCCTACTAACCCTAAGTCGGTAAATTTTGTTAGCAATTTTAATCATAATTATAATATGAATTCTAATACTTACAATGCATGAAGAAGACAACACCTAAATTTAGCTTGGGTAAATCAAAGAGGTAACCAATACAATGCCTATCTTCAAAACAACAATATCCAGAGGCAGAACAACAATGCCATGCAAGGGGTAAACCAGAATGCCATGCCATAGAAAGCCCAAAACAATTTTTATGCAGGGTAAAGGAACAACCAGGGGACTTTGACAGATTACATAGAGAGGAATGATGCAACTGTCTAAATTTTGGCAGCACCTATGCGAAACTTAGAGGTACATATTGGAAAAATTGCTAGTGAACTCAACAATAGACCTTAGAGAGCTTTTCCAAGTGATATAGAGGATCCTAGGAAAAAACGCAATGAACAATGCAAAGTTGTAACTCTTCAGAGTGGCAAACAATGTGAGGCTGAGACGCCTGTCAACCAGCCAAATAGTTTCTAGGAGGATAAGAAAGGACCAGTAGATGAGCCAAAAGAAGCATAAAAGAAACAAGCTGACATAAGCGATGCCAGACCACAGTCTGATGCCAGACCTCAGTTGGATGCTAGCAAAATCTTGGCAAAGACGGCAGAGCTAGCATATTCTTATACACATCCACATTTCTACAAAGACTACAAAAGCACAAGTAGAATCAACAATTTAAGCGCTTCTTGTATGTCCTTAAACAATTGTAGATCAATCTACCATTGGTGGAATCTCGCGAGTAGATGCCCAATTATGTTAAATTCATGAAGGACATCTTATCCAAAAAGAGGAAACTAGGTGATTTCGAGATTGTATCTCTCACTGAGGGATACAGTGCAATGATACTCAATCGGTTGCCACCAAAGCTGAAAGATCTGAGAAGTTTTACTATTCCTTGTACCATTAGCAACATATTCATGGGTAAGACACTATATGACTTGGGAGCCAGCATCAATTTGTTTCCAATATCTATTTTTAGAAAGCTCGACATCAAAGCAAGGCCTACCACGGTAACACTTCAGTTGGTAGAGCGATATTTTGCACATCTTAAGGGTAAGATTGAGGATGTCCTGGTAAAGGTAGACAAATTCATATTCCCAGCTGATTTTATCATTTTAGATTATGAGGTAGATGTTAATGTCCCAATTATATTGGACAAACTATCCATTACCACATGTAGAGTTTTGATTGCTATTCATAAAGGTGAATTAACTATGCGCATGAATGATCAACATGTGACATTTAATGTGTTTCAAGCTCTTAAATGCGTAGATGAATTTCGAGGAATGCCAAACTGATGAAATGATAGAGTCCATTTTTAAAGTGGACGTGGCACGACTGTGCTAAGACTCAGATGATGATGCTAGTGAATGAGACAGTGTAAGTGAGGACACCGAAATAATAACTTTAGAAGAGGTAAGCTATTTCAGACAGCTAGAGCCATTGGAGTTGGCTGGTAGAGAGATCATGGTACCTAAACCATCCATTGAAGAGCCACCCAAATTGGAACTAAAATCGTTGCTAGACCATCTCAAGAATGCTTACTTAGGTAAACACTCAACCTTGCTAGTGATCATTGTTGCTGGTCTAACTAATGAGGAGGAGGAATGATTGCTAGAACTTTTAAGCAATTACAAGCAAGCATTGGGATGGACCTTGGATGATACCGGAGGAATAAGCCCAACCATTTCCATGCACAAAATAATTATGGAAGAATATCATGGTAAAACAATTGAGGGCCAAAGAAGATTGAACTCGAGCACGAAAGAGGTAAAAAAAGAAATTATCAAGTGGCTGATGCCGAGATAATCTATCCTATTTCTGATAGCTCATGGGTCAGCCCGGTGCAATGTGTGCCAAAGAAAGGTGGCATGATCATGGTTTAAAACAACTACAATAAGTTAATTCCTTCCAGGACTATTACTGGATAGAGAGTGTGCATGGATTATATGAAGCTGAACAATGACACCCAGTAAGATCATTTTCCATTGCCCTTCATTGATCAAATGTTGGACAGATTGGCAGGTAAGGCATTCTATTACTTCCTAGACAGTTATTTAGGATATAATCAGATTGCCATAGCTCTAAAAGATCAAGAGAAAACAACGTTCACGTGTCCATATGGGACATTTGCCTTTAGAAGAATGTCATTTGGGTTGTGTAATGCCCCAGCAACATTTCAACGTTGATGTCCATTTTCTCTGACATGATTGAACATAACTTGGAAGTGTTTATAAATGATTTCTCAGTGTTTGGCAAAACATTTGAAGAATGTTTTCAGAGTTTGGAGCAAGTTTTGAGGAGATGCATTGAGACAAATTTGGTCTTGAACTGGGAAAATACCACTTCATGGTGAAATAGGGCACTGCTCTTGGGCATAAGGTGACCAAGAGAGGATTATAGGTTGACAAAGCAAAAGTAGAGGCAATCAAGCAATTGTCATCTCCTACAAGCGTAAAAGGTATAAAAAGTTTTTTCGGACAAGCAGGTTTCTATCATTGTTTAATTAATGATTTTTCTAAAATTTCTAAACCTTTATGCTTGATTTTAGAAAAAAAATGTTGCTTATGCATTTGGTGATTCTTGTTTAAGAGCGTTTCAGAAACATAAGAAGAAGTTGATTAATTCCCCTATAGTTATGGCACTAGTCTAGAATGAGCCATTTGAGCTCATGTGGGATGCCAACGACCGTGTCATCGGAGTAATGTTGGGACAACAACGTGGCAAAGTTTTTCATACCATTTACCATGCCAGTCTAACATTGAATGAAGCACAACTGAATTACACCACTTCCGAGAAAGAATTTCTCGCGGTTGTATTTGTATTTGATAAATTCAGATCCTATTTAGTTGGTAACAAAGTTGTGGTGTATACAGATTACTCGGCATTGAAATACCTATTGGCAAAGAATGATGCCAAGCCCAGGTTGATTCGATGAATGCTTCTGCTACAAGAATTAGATCTCGAGATCTGAGACAAGAAGGGCAGTGAGAACTTAGTAGCTAACCACCTATCACGCCTACAGCATCACCTTGAAAATGGTAAGACCGTTGCCATAAGAGATGAATTCCCTGATGAGTATTTACTTGCAGTCAATGCCATGCCATGGTACGCTGACATAGTCACTTACCTAGTAAGTAATATCATGCCACCAAACTTGGCATCTAATGCCAGGAAATGTTTCATACGAGATATTCGAAAATATTATTAGGATAAGCCAATATTGTTTAAATAGTGTGCTAACCAATTAATAAGACAGTGTGTGCCAGACGATGAACAACACAACATACTGCAATTATACCATGTAGCACCGTATGAAGGTCACTTTTCTGGGATGAAAAATGCTACCAAAGTGCTGCAATTAGGATTCTTTTGGCCCACACTACACAAATATGCCCATAACTTTGCCAAGGCATGTGATCAATGCCAACGAACAAGAAACATCTCTTGCATACATCAATTGCCACTCTAGAACATTATGTTAGTGGATTTGTTTGATGTATGGGGAATAGACTTCATGGGTCCCTTTCCCTTATCATTTGGTAACCTATATATCATTGTGGTTGTTGACTACGTTTCAAAAAAGCCTGAGGCTATTACTTTTCCAACAAACGATGCCAAGGTCGTTGTCAAGTTCTTGCATAAGCATATTTTTACTCGATTTGGTACCCCAAGAGTTATTCATGATGAGGGTACGCATTTTAAATATAATTTAATTTCTAAGGCTTTGTGCAAGTATGAAATTTAGTACATGATTGCCACGATATACCATCCCCAAACGAATAGCCAAGTAGAGATTTCAAACAAAGAGATTAAGAATATTTTAGAGAAAACTGTGAATCCAAAAAGGAAGTACTGGTCCCTGAGACTAGATGACTCATTTTGGGCTTATAGGATAGCTTTTAAAACTCCTTTGGGAACCTCCCCATTTAGACTCATTTTTGGGAAGGCATGCCACTTAGTAGTGGAGATGGAACACTGAGCCTATTGGGAAATCAAGATGTTTGATATGGCATGAAGGACTGTTGGAGAAAAGAGGTTTTTAGACTTGAATGAGTTAGAGAAATTCAGAATGCATGCTTCCGAGAATGCCATACTCTACAAGGAAAAGACCAAACGATGGCATGACAAAAGGATTTTGCCAAGGCAATTTGAGGTAGGCCAACCTGTATTGTTATTTAACTCGAGGCTAAAGTTATTTCCAGGGAAGCTTAAGTCTAGATGGTCAGGACCCTACGAAGTTGTGAAGCCATATGCTCATGGAACAGTAGATATTAAAGATTTGAAAACGAGAATTTTCAAGGAAACGACCAAATATTGAAACACTATTTAGAAGGCACTCAAAAGAATGCCAATGAGGTTATCCTCCTGGTAGAGGTTCCGCAATCATCATCATCATTGTTTAATTTTTATATGTAGTAGGTTAGATATTTTTCTTTTTCGGTATTTTCATTTATTTATTTATTTATTCTTTTAATTGTGATTTTTCCTTTGCTTTGTTGAAAGGTTTTTCTTTGAGGAAGTGCAGGTTTCGTGTGCTAGGCAGAATGCTAAGGCGTGAACTTGGCATAGGGCAAGTGAAGATATGAAGAAGGAAATTTACCCTAGCCACCAAAAGTTTGATGGAGTTCGGCCCAAAGAAAAGATTGAGAATTTTTGCTAAGTGTTAAGATTTACCCTAGCCGCCCAAGGTGAAAGTTGAAATTTAAATTTTTAACCTAATCATCATATCACTTCACCCTTTTCCCGCTCCGTCTGATCACTTACACCCTCATCACATCATCTTTTTCTTTTCCCAAAACATGCCAAAAGCCATCATTATCCCCTCTTAAACCATCCACATTAAACACTCAACCTTTTTTCCCTTCCATCTACTTAAAACCTTAATCGTTTCAAGAATTAAAACCTTTGCACTCTTTCTTCTATTTTCTCGATCAAGCAAAAACCCAAGCATCACTGATAAGTGTCAAAAGTACTATTTTTCTTACCCTTTTTACTCATATTATTGTTAGACTTAGGCTCATATTAGTTGCATAATTAGCCATTTATGCATTAATCCATGTTTCCTTCCATCATTGAGCTTGATTACATAACTTGGTAGTTTTTGTGGGAAAAGATGCTGCTTTGGTGTGTTTTGTGTGTATGTGCAGAATCACTTGCCAAAGCAAGGCTAGAGCTAGTTGCCAGGGCAATGCATGAAGGAGATTCAGAGCTAGTTGCCAGGGCAATGCATGAAGGAGATGCCGAGCCAGTTTCTAGGGTAATTGTCGACAAAGAATAAGGTGATATGGTAGTCAAAATTGATGACTAGACAAGCCCAAGATGACGTGGAGCAAAGCTAAATCCCAAAGGAGTTTGATTTCCATGAAGAGGTTAAAGAAGAATTAAATTCCAAGAAGATATGAGAAGTTCTAGAAGGAATATAATTATAATAAAGAATTATATTCTTTAAAGATAATTTAACTCCAACTTAACTTCGTCCTCAAAGAAGGGCTTTGACCTAGCCCTATAAATTAGAGGCCATGCCGTCAACTCCAAAGGGAGATGGAGAAGAGAATTTTAGACAAGATCAAGGGCAAGGGAGATTTCGACAAAGCTCCATCCATTCTTCATCTTTTTCTTTCTTGTTCAATTAGGTTCATGCTAGGAATTCTTTATCTTGTGTTTCTTTGGAACCTAGCCATGAACTAAATCTATTTGGCTAAGGTTATTGTGTCTTGTGGTTGTGAGAAACAATTGGATTTTGTTTAGGTAATAAGATTTTGCACTTTTCTATTCAAGGTTTATTCATTCTTCGTTCTTATTCTTGTTTGCGAGTGAATTGGGAGAGGATCTCGTGACTTCATCTATTTATCTAATATCGGAGAGTTAGATTCAAGAAACGAACGAATATGATCTTTATTCAATCTATTGATGATGAAGATTAATCCGGCTTAGGAATAAGTTAAGGATTTCAACGGCTAAGAAGAGCGCAAGATTGGTTGTTGTTCACCCTTGATTCACTCAGGGATGTATTATCAAGGCATACACAAGTAGCTAGAGTTTTGACTTAGGGATAAGAAGAAACCATTGAAGAATGCTCTGCCGAACCTTGAAGGTTGCTGCCCAAACGCCCAAGTAGTTGCCCAACTAGTCGCCCAGGCAACCATCGATTAGTTGCCAAGGCAACCCCGTTGTGCAAGTTGCCACGGCAACTGAGTTGCCCTTGCACTCTTTTACCAAGACGATCCAATCGGCTATCACACCTCAACTCACGATAACCTGACCTATCTCTCTCATTTGATCTCATCTATTCTTTTACTTTATTGCTTTCTAGTTTAGTTATTAGTTACACTCCTATAATCTTCTACTTGTGTTTTTACTTTTTATAGTGCAAGAGATTAGATTCTTGAAGTGGCACCAATCCCTGTGGAGACGATATCTTTTATACTATAACTTGCGACGTGTACACTTGCACAATTGCGAAGCACTTATTATGCGCAAATATCACATTTTCTTCTTCTTCTAAAAAATCTCTCAAGCCCCTAACTTGTTTCCATGCATCATCATCGACACCCTTCAAGATATTTTTCAATGAAGAGATCCGCAAGAAACATGAAGAAAACTTTGCCTTAAGGACGTTTTTCCATGAGAAAAATTTTGAGATCAAGAACGAACTGAACTTGGGATTCACCCTAGAGTTCATGGCGGTAGTGACCAAACACAAGTGGGAACTGTTCTGCCAACAAATGGGATATGTTTACTCCAACATTTTTCGAGAATTCTATGCCCATCTGACAACCAAAGATTCACATTTTCTGATGCTACGAGGTACGTGTGTGCGATTTGATGAAGGGTATATTAATGTCATGTTTGAATTGGTTGGTGCTGAGGATGAATATTTGGAATTTGCTGACTCAATGAACGTTGCCAAGAGGAAAAAGGTTTTGACAGATTTATGTGAGCCAAGCACTGTCTGGACTGTGTCGTCAAAAAGACACTAGACAATCAAGCGACTGACATTAAAATCATAGCCGAAAGGGTGGAATCATTTTCTAAAGGCGAACCTAATGCCAACTACCCACAATGAAACTATTTTGGAAGAAAGGCTAGCACTATTACACTCAATCATGGTGGGCTGCAAGATCAACATCGGCCGACTCATTATCAAGGAAACTTATAAGTGTGCTGATAGGAGTAATGGTAGTTCATTTTCCCTTTGTTGATTTCTAACATTTGTATGAAGCATGGTGTGCCAAAGATCGATTCAGACAAGGTCCAAGAAACCAAGGGAACAACAATCATGACTGCCTTGTAGGGTAACTCACTACCACCGAGTCAAAAGACAAAGGCAAGGGAAAAGCAAAAGAGCCAATGCCCAAGCCCAAGGTATCGAAGGCAGAGCCTGATACTCATATTCCAGCTAGTTTAGTGGCAACGCTTTCCTAGATCTACCATTTCCAGGAGATCATTCTCCAAAAATTAGAGAAGGCTGAGGAGTAAAATCTCAAGCTCTCGCATTATGCTCATACTAAGGACAATTCCATCAGGAAGAATCTTGAAGGAATGACCCCGAACATTTTTCCAGCCTTCCCCAAGTTCCCCATTGATATATTTGCCAGCAATGCCATGCCAACCAGTCCCCACTCTATCCATACCCAGTCGGATGCTACCATTCCAATCTTGCCAGTACAAGTTGAATATGCCAGAACGGACACACCACCAGAACCTGAAGATGAAGGAATCCAGAGTCATGCCAAAGCTACTGCCACGCCAGTTGCTCCAGCCTTGTCTGCCGCCACTGATACTCTTGCCATTTTAGAGCTGGTACAGATTGATAGGGAAGTTCTTCGTGACCTTGGAGCTTCCAAATCAGCCTCAAAGCCAAGTCTTAAGCAAAAGAAGCACATGGCTCCTAATAGAGAAAGCTTTGTCAAATGGAAGACCCACGTATCATGGCTAGAACCCTCTAAAGGGGAGTCCCCTACTTTCTAAACTCCTTTACATTTAATTCTATTGCATTCACATGTTCATGCATTTTCCTATTTTCATTTGTATATATGTGTTGTTTTCAAGCATTGAGGACAATGCACGCCTTTGGTTTGAGGGTGTGCATCCTCACATATATTGACATGCCATGTAGATTAAGGTTAAGTCTTGCATACCAAACCATCAATTTTTTTGCCTCAGTCAAATTTTGAAAGAATGCTAGCATTTTGCTAGTTTAGTATTGTTTGTTCTAGATGATTCTGTCCAATGATGAAATTTGAAATCTTTAAGTTTGTCTATGCCAATAGAGTAGTAATTCCAGGACTACTTGGATTGATCTCTAGTTTAGGGAATTGAACTTTCACTTAACATGTAGTATGCATCTAGTTTCCAAACAAACTTAGAATTCTTGAAACTAAACTCAGAAAAAAAAATTATAAAAAAAGGAAAAAATAGTGCCAGGGTAAAAGTAAAAAAATAATAAGGCAACAATGTTTTGCCAAGGCAAGAAAAAATGTAAAACTTTACTCTACCTTAGGGATAATAAGTAACATGTTTCATGGTTTGCTCCTTCTTAGGTTATGAGTTGAAGAGTAAAAGCCTAGTAATGCCTGGATTAACATGGGATTCATGGTATGCTCCCTCTTATTTCTCACGCCAAAAATTATTACAAAGTAAGCTTAAAAAATTGCCAGCAGAAACCCTTGGTAGGAATAAGAGAATAAAAATTAATAAATTCTGAGTTTAGGTAGTAAATTTGACTAAGGGAGTAAAAGGAAACTTGATACATACTGCCTGCACTTCATGCACTTCTCATGAGCTTAGACTAGAGTTATCTTACTACACTTGAATTTGCTTACCTACTTGACATTACTGCACTAGGATATCTAAGGAAAGAACTAGGGCCAGATTATGCTTACGAGCACTTGTTGGCATTCCAACCAATTTTTTGCCGAGGTACTTTTCTTGCTTTTATATTTTTAGCTGCATTACTTGAGGACAAGAAATGAGCTAGGTTTGGGGGTGTGTTAACTCCTCAAAAGTACTATTTTTATGCTTATTTTACAAAGCCTTTGCTAGCCTTTTAAGTATATTTAGTTGCATTTAGTTGTTAAATTCATGCATTTGCATAAGGAGTTAGGGAAATGCGAAAATTTTTGTCCTTTGCCAGTGTGAAAGATTGTTTTGTTGGCATTAATACAGGCTTGGCAGAGCTAGATAGGTTTGGCAGTACAAGCGCAGAAGCAGAAGCAGGGAATGCCTAACAGAATGTTGAATTGCAGTTGGCAAAGTTGGACCAGAGATTGCCAAGCTCGGCTAGCATAGAAGTGAAGTATGATGCACGGTCAAGTAGCCGTTGGACCTTGTACACGTCAGCCCTAGGATTCAAAATTGGATAAGAGGATCATGCGTCTTATCCCTTGCACATTCAAATTTCAAAACCGAAGACTTATCTTAGGGTTCCCACGCAAGCCTATTTAAAGGGATCAAGCAAGCACTTGAGGGGACGGATCAAAGAGAAGAGTCTGGATTGTGATGAACCAAGAACGAATTGGTTTGACCAGCTAAAGACCGAGAGCTTGGAGCCAATTAAGGGTTGTATCGATGGATCTCCTTCGTGCCCATTCTCTTAGTTTTTTGTTTTTATTTATTTAAATGATGATTTGGAGAAACGCTGATGTTTTGTGGATGGACCCCCAACCATGAACTAAACTTTTACATTTGGTAGGGGATGCTTTTGTTTAGCATTGGTTTTATGTTTGGTTTTTAATAATACAAATGCCTTGGCATTATTTTTTTATCTGGCATATACTTCAGTTTTTTAAATTCTTTGCCATGCGACCGCTGGAATTGTTTGCTTATTACACCTTAATATCTTAACAGACTTGGGAGGTAACGATTAGTTGAAGGATACTAAGAAGAGAAGCTTCGAAAGAAGATGTTCAAGTAGACGAGCTTACTTCTGAAGTGAATCTACCCTTAGGAGTATAGATTTGAACTTAATCAAATTAATTAATGAAAAACTTCACTATAGACATATAAGGGTTTTTACATGGTTAATTTTGGGCATTGCCATCGGCAAAGGTAATGCCATCCTTGAATCTGCTTGACAAAAATTCCAAGGCATGACGTTTTTAAAGGTTGGCATGAATAAAGTGAAAACCAGGCATCCCTTGCTAATGCTCATCATTCATTTGAATCCACTTCTTGCCAATGTTGTTTTACTTTCATTGTATTTCTTTAAGTCACTCCTTAAACAAAATTCAAATCATTCCAACATTTTTCCTTTGAAAAGTAACAATTGAAATAGTCAAATTCATGGTCAATCCTTATGGACTCGATACTCAGCTTACTATTGTATTATTTGCTGACCGTGTATACTTGCATGCAAAAGACTCATACTTGGCATTATTCTTATATATTTCCATTGCATTTTCTACTCTTTTGCCAAGCGTTAGCATAGTCGACAACAAACAAGGTAACTTACCCCTTTTTGAAAAGATAAATAGGGGGTTTAATTGTGTTGTCAACAAGGGAAGAGGATGAGATCATCTTGTCTCTTAGTTTCCCTACTCCTCTCATTTCCATCTTCCTCTCAAGAATCAAAGCGAGTGTGAATCTCGAAATTTTAGTTAAGGGTGTTGTAATCAACTGCTAAGAATCTACATTTTGAGTGAAAGAAGTGGGAGAATCATCCAAAGAGATTGGGAAGAAGAAGGCTTGAATGGCTTGACTAGGAGAATTCTTTTTCAGTAAAGGAAACAAGGTTAGTACACTACTAACTCCTTTGTGTTCTTGGAAATCATGAATTCGATGTCTTTGTTGCTTAGTTGATAATTTTGTTATTTTAATGCTTGTGACCCCTAAGATGAAAAATCCAAAGATTGTTGTTAATATGGCTTAAAAATGGTAGAAAACCACTTCCCATAAGTTGTAGGTTCGATTTGGGGTGTTGCCTTTGGGTTTTGAGGGCATGAGGGATGATTTTTGAACTCTAGAAAGCAAATTCTGGGTTCGAATATCGATACAGGTTGAACTAGTATCAGTACCCTTTGTTAAATTGACTGAAATCAAGCCAATTTGTAAAGTCGTATTAGTACGCCTAAGTGTTCCATCAAATTCTAGTAGCTAAAATGGGTATCGATATGCTAGGGAGAATATTAGTATACTTGGGGTATTAGTACAAGGCCCCGTGTATCGGTACGGGGTTTTGAGTTAAACCCTTTTCTAAAGGCAAGCCAGGTATCGATACGTGTAAGTGGGCATCGATACCCATTAGAGCGTATCGATACTCTTAATTGGATATCGATACTCACTGGGCAATCTACCTGAAAAATAAGATTTGAGTTCGAATGACCTATAAGGACTAAGGCCCGATGGGCTTCTAAAGTGGTAAAATGATTAGTAAAATCAAGAAATTGATATTTAAACCACATATACGAGCTTAATGGGAACAACTTAACCTAAAACCTTGGGTGACTTATTGTGTTTCTTTAATAAGGGTCCTTGGTGGATCGAATAATGAATGTATGCCATGTAAGGGAATTATTATGGTTGAGTAACATTGTTTGATGGATTCCGAATACCCATGAAAAAATAGAGTGTTGAAACACCATGGTTCAAGATTTTTGAATGTATGAACCTGATGCTTTGTGGGACTGGGACTCATTTGAAGATGCTCAATGAAAGATTCCAAGCATTAGTGTAGAACCTGATGCTTAATGGAACCATGCCTCACTCAGAGTCTGTATACTCGATGCTTAATAGACCTGGGCCTCACTTCAAGTTTGTTAGTATGTGAGATTCTTACGTTCTTATTGTTTGATGCACATGTTTAGGCGGCTAGAGGTAGCTCCCTATTTACATGTTATCATCTTTAGCTGCATACTCTTATTTGTGATTTATGTGAAGCATGGTTGAGTAGAAGTGTATCCACTAAGTTTCATTAGCTCAGCGTTTAAAATTGTTGTTTCCATTCACAGGTTAGTATGTTGACGTGCATTATTGGAGCACCATCGGAGTAGGACTTCAGCATCGACTTGTGTTCTAGTACAGTACTTTGATTTAGTTGGGCTACGTATTCGTAGAATCCTATAATTGTATTTTCACTCTTATTTTGGGATTTCAAATTAAGTGTCAAATTCTTTTAACTATGTATTTTTAATGGAGCTCCCAATTTAATGTTTTAACTATTATTTCTACTTAATCTATTTGAATTTAATGGATTTAAGAAATGGATGTGATTGGGCTAAACTTGGTTGGAATTTTTATGGTTATAATAAAGGGCTAGAGGACCAAATGTGACATCCAAGTCGAGGGTGTTACATTTAATGGTATTAGAACCTAGGTTTAGTTAGTTCTAGGAAGCCCCGAGATTGTCTAGAGAGTGTTGTATAGATGTTTAGTGAATACGTGCCCATTAGTTGATGTCGTACTTGTTTAAGCTGAATATTCAATGGTGTAACCTTATTTGTTTGCTTGTGAAGAAAGTAATCATGCCAAGGAGGGCATATGATCTTGAAAAGAGTTGAGTCTCCCGAGAAGAGAGCTATAATGAGGACTATGTTCCCGGAATGGAAGAGATGTCAGAGGATGAAAGGTGTCAAGGGGCCAATTATTTCTCTCATCTACACCAGGAATTTCACCGAATTGTGAAATCCATACCTAAGCCTTCAGCTATCCTTTGTGAGGCACCGATTGAGAGTGCATCGTCGTGGTGCTACATACTTGTTTGGAGCAGGACAAGACAATCCAGTTGAGGTATATCTGTGGTTGAGGGACACTCGTTAGATCATACAACAGATGAGGTTGAAACCCGAGGACAAGTTGGCTTATCTTCTCTCCATGTTGAAGGAGAATGCTCGAGAGTGGTGGGAAACTATAGAGTTAGGATGATATCCTAACCAACCTTAATGGGACGGATTCTTGGATGAGTTTGAGAAGAAGTATGTGGGAGAGGCCCACATTGATAGCTTAAGGATCGGTTCAATCACTTGGTCTAAGAGAACCGACCGGTCTTTGAATATGAGCAAGAGTTTCTGTATTTGAGTAGGTATGCCCCCTGAGTTGGTTGCTACCGAGAAAATGAGATGCAAGAAGTTCCAAAACGGTTTGAGGAAGGAGATTCAGACCTATTTGACAGCTGCCCTACCAAAAGTGTTTTCAGAGTTGACTGTTAGTGTCAAGTCACTTGAGTAAGTACAAGGTTTGACCTATGGCCCAACTGGTGGGCAAGAGAACTTAAGTGGGAGGACGCAGACTTATTATGGGAGGAATAGGAACCGTTGAAACCAAGATAGATGAGCTTCGAACCAGAGTTCAAGATCATACCATAGGTTGGAATCAACTGGTTGTAGGAGACCTTCATCTTCATCCATGATAAGATCGAAAGGCTCATAGAAGAATCACCAGTTTGTGATCAGTATAGACGTAACCATAGGGGCGAGTGTTGGGGGACATTCAGAGTTTGCTATGGTTGTGGGTCATTGAATCATTTTCTGAGAGATTGTTTGGAAGCTGCTTACACCACCCCAGTTCAGACTTAGATAACCTCTTATCTAGCTTAAAAGGGTTAGGGTTTTACTAAGGGAGGAGCGACCCACAGGTCTGGACATCAGAGTGGGGGTACAATCTAGTCTACTGCTAGGGTACCAGCGAGACAATATGTAGTCAAGGCTTAGGAGGACTATGAGGCTACCGATGTTATCTTAGGTACGTTTACCTTATTTTTAGTTCCTATAACTGCTCTTGTGGATTCAGGGTCTACTCATTCTTATATCCGTAATGGAATATCTCAACAATAGGGTATTCTTGCCGAGGATCTTGAGATAGGATTCTGAGTGACTAGTCCCTTAGGTTATGATGTATTAGTAGATAAGGTGCATTGGAGGTATCCGATTGAGGTCCAAGGTTCTATATTCCCGGCTGATCAGATGGCGTTACCATTCTAAGAGTTTAATGTTATCCTAGGGATGGATTGGTTATTTGAGCATGATGCGTGTTTGGGTTGTAGAGCAAAAAGCCTTAAGCTTCATGGTTTGGACGGGGCAAAGTTGGTAGTGAAGGGTGAGAGGAATCCTTGCCTTTCCAATGTAGTGTCAGCTTTGGCGGCACAAAGAATGATCCAACAAGGTTGCGAAGCCTTCTTGGCTCGTGTAGTAGACACAGGTGTTGAAGGTCTAATGCTTGAGAGCCTTCAGACTGTTAGAGAGTTTGTCCATATGTTTCTGAAAGAGTTACCAGAATCTTTCTAGATCACGAGCTAGAGTTTTGAATTGAGGTGATGCCTGGTACGACACCGGTGTCCATTGCTCTGTATCACATGGCACCAATAGAATTGAGTGAGTTAATGAACCAGATTCAAGGGTTATTAGAAAAAGGCTTCATTCAACTGAGTATCTCACATTGAGGTGCACTGGTCTTGTTTGTCAAGAAAAAGGATGGGTCGATGAGGATGTGCATAGATTACCATTACCTCAACAAGGTAATAGTGAATAACTGTTATCCCCTACCAAGGATAGATGACTTGTTTGATCAGTTGAGAGGTGACCGTGTGTTCTCTAAGATCGACTTGAGGTCAGGTTACTACCAGTTGAAGATAGTAGAAGGTAACAGTGAAGAACTATTATCCCCTACCAAGGATAGATGACTTTCAGAATGCTGTATGGACATTATAGTTATTGGTAATGCCTTTTGGGCTTACCAATGCACCAGCGGTTTTTCTGGATTTGATGAGCTAGATCTTTCAGCCTTATCTAGATTAGTGTGTGGTGGTTTTCATCGATGACATCTTGGTTTATTCGAGCTCGAAGAAGGAGCATGATTATCATCTTCGTATTGTTCTTTAGACCTTGATGGAAATGTAGCTTTTTGCTAAGTTTAGTAAGTGTGAATTTTGGATTTCTGAGATGGCATTTTTGGGCCACATTGTGGCAGTGGATGGGGTCCGAGTTGATCCACAAAAGATTAAGGTTGTAGTGGAGTGGAAACCACCTAGGAATATCGTGAAAGTTCATAGTTTTCTTGGACTTGCCGGATATTATCGATGTTTTGTCAATGGCTTCTCCATCATAGCGACACATATGACCAAGCTGTTAAAAAAATGAGGTTCCATTTGGGTGGAACGAGAGAAGACAGAAAAGCTTCGAATAGTTGAAGGCTTACCTTATGAAGGCTTCAGTTTTGACGCAACCTGAACTGGGAAAGGATTATGTGGTGTTTAGTTATGCTTCTTTGAATGGGCTCGGTTGTGTCCTCGTGCAAGAGGGCAAGGTGATTGCTTACTCCTCGAAACAACTTAAGCCTTATGAACAAAATTACCCTACACATG
Organism: Hibiscus mutabilis; assembly: GCA_019671005.1. Classification (NCBI taxonomy): domain Eukaryota; kingdom Viridiplantae; phylum Streptophyta; class Magnoliopsida; order Malvales; family Malvaceae; genus Hibiscus; species Hibiscus mutabilis. Next base: position 57,468,706 of record CM033711.1, on the reverse strand, counting down.
ATTTGGAGCTTGCCACAATTACAAGAGTTTGAAGTACCTCCTCACCCAAAAAGAGTTGAATTTGAAACAAAGGCGATGGGTTGAGCTGTTAAAGGATTATGATTGCATCATCGAGTATCATCCTGATAATGCTAATATGGTGACCGATGCCTTGAGTAGGAAGTTTATGTCAAATTTGAGGGTGGTGTTTGCCTCTTTAAGGATAACCGAGGACAGTGGGTTGTTAGTCAAGCTTCACTTAGAGCCTACCTTAGTGTAAGAGATCAAAAGGACTCATGTTTTAGACAAAGAGTTGATGGAAAATATAGTGATGGTTTAGGGAGGCAAGACATTCGATTTTGAGGTGCGAGATAGCGGGATCTTGTACTTTAAGGGTCGGTTGTGTGTCCTGACTTTGGAGGATTTGTATGACCATATTGTTGGGAGGCTCGTATGGTCAACTAAGTAGCCAAGAGGGGGTGAGTTAGATTTTGAGTGATCGTGGTGGAAGTACAAGGAAATAAAAATTTTACACAAGTATTTATAGTGGTTCGACTTTCTAACCAAAGTCTACATCCACTGCCTTAGCTTCCTACTATGGATTTTCCCAAATTCACTACTGAAATTCTTTCCTTATTCTTGGGCTTAAGGAGATAACCTTTACAACACCAGACTTATACCCTAAAGTCTTGTTAAACCCTCTCTTACAAGTGAAAACAATAAGAAAACTAGAAAAACCTCTTAAGGCTGATATGTTTGCAATTATAAACACTCATCCAAATCTTAACACTTGAGCATATGTAACAATTAAGCTCACAAGTGTGTTCTACAAAGAAATATGAAAAAATTAAGCACTAAAAGACTTTCTCTTTCATTGAATGTTGGTAGTTGGTTTCTTGTTGTTCCATGAATGCTTGGAGAGGTTTTTTAATCTCTCTAATGGCTTCACGATCGTTACTATCCGTTGGGGGTTGTTAAGAGCCGTTGGAGACATAAATTCCAACCATAAATGCATTCTGGGAACTTCGGTATCGCTACCTGCCTTAAACAAAAGAGCCGTTAGAGCATTTATTACAAAAAGGTATCGGTACTGATACATGTGTATCGGTATAGACCCATTGGTATTAGTACCGCTAAGGTCGTAACGATACGGTTTTTGGCCACTAGAATTTAAAAAACTTGGGGACAAAGGATCGTATTGGTACTCTTAAAACTGTACCGATACGGGGTCCTCTAGGTACCGGTACGAATCAAACCGTATCGATAATCAGGACCAATTTTTGATATTCTGGCTGTATAAAAACGTTTAAAACATGTCAAAAAACCTTTGAAAATATTTCAAACATATTTTTCAAGTCTATGGACTTTAGAAATATTTTTGTAAATTAGTTTAAGTCCAAAAATATTTTTCATTAAGTTATATCAAAATCAAATAGGTTTATCAATCTCCCCTTTTTTGATATAACGAAACCGCTTGAATTTTTTTTTGTGAAAATTCCCCCTTCAGAAAATATTTTTAGAAAAAGAGAAAATATTTTGAGAATATTTAATGCTCCCATTTTTCTTTTTGAAATTTAATTTTTCAAAATTATTTTTCTCTCTTTTTGTTATATCAAAAATAATTTCAAAATAAAGTTTGAAATCACATTTAGGTTTAAAACAATCGAGAAATTACCAAAATAAATTTATCATGAAAGAATTAAAAAAATGGCTCCCCTTACTCAAGCATCAAGTAAATTGTTACTCCAACAAGTCAAGAGAAATAAAATTGAATTTCAAATAAATAAAACAAATAAACCAAAAAATTCAATTAAAAATGCTATAAAACTAAATTTGATTTTGATATAACAATGATTTTCAAGGATATATTTGTAAAATTGAGTAAATTTTTAAGTGCTAAAAAATGCTCACAAAATGACAAGGGTTCGAACTTAAAATTGTTTCTAAGGCAAAAACTAAAACCCCCAAGATGTTTTATAAGTATTTTCATACTCAAATAGCCAATTTGGTCCAAGTGTATCGATACACTCTTAGTCGTATCGATACAGTCCTTAGCCACTGTAATTTCTTTTTAAACAAAATGGCTATTGTGTATCGATACGCTCTTAGCCATATTGATGCGGCCTTTAGCTATTGGAATTTCATTTTAAACGAGATGTCTATTGGGTACTGATACACGTATAACTGTATCGATACTCCATTCTTACCTAGGAACCAAATAAACTTTGAGTATCAGTACAACTCTACCCATACCAATACGGGGTGTTCAGATTTATCAAATCTTTGCATTTAATTTTATAGTTGTTATCTTGTTAGTTTTATTAGAACCATAATTTTTGAAAAGTTGTTATGCCGTACCGATACGCCCTTAGTCGTGCTGATATGAGTTTCTAATTATTCTTTCTCAGAATCCAATTAGTAGAACCCGTACCAATACGATACTTCTTGTATCGATACATCTATGTAAAATGTAGTTTTCGTATCGATACGCCTTCCCGCATATTGATACCCCTTTGTACAACAACTCTTTCTTCTTTTGGTAGGTATCGATATGGCAGCCCACGTACCGATATCGAGGGTTGGCAAACATCATTTATTGCGAGAAAAATGGTCTCCAATGCCTATATTGATGTTCTCAACTACCCAAACGGTTAGAAATCAATGAAGGGATATTTAAACAAGTCTCCAAAGCTACACCAACAATTATTAAACAATTGAACAAGTCTTAAAGCATTCAAGCACAAATCCAACCATTTTTGAGCTCTTAGACTCAAATCTTTATAACCCACTTGAGTGGTCTCTATTGTAATCATTTTATTCAAGTTTTGGGTTGTGAGTGAACTTTTAATTTGGTCAAACAAACTACCTTTGAGAGGAATTTTAGTTTGTATTCCTTTTCTTGTAAAAGAGAGGGTTTTATCAAAGCTTTGAGTAGAAAGCTTTGATTGTGTAAAGGGTTGTCTCCTTAGCCCAAAAAAGGGGAAGAAATTCTTATTGAATTTGTTGGAAATCCTTAGTATGAAGCTAAGGTAGTAAATATAGACCTTGTTAGAAGGTTGAACCACTATAAATCTCTTGTGTCTCATTTTTATCTATCATTTTGCTTTCCTTTAATTTTTATATTGCCAATTCACCCCCTCTTGGCCAAATCACTTTGATTGGTCATCCTAACACATGCCATTAATGAAATTAAATCATTAAGCATACAAGACATGGCAAAAAGGGTCAAAACAATCCCTTTTTGATTGTGCATACCGATATGGTGGAGGTCATATCGGTACTTGGTTAATGGCTGTATCGGTATGGTATGGGCGGTACTGGTACCGAAGGCACAAATTTGGTGAAAAATTGTAGTAAAAACAACTTAAAGACCTTACAACTTAGTTTTAAGTTCATACAAAGGCTTTATTAAGTCCTAGTTATACATTATGCACATTTTGCTACATATGCTTCTCAAAAATACCATTTAACACATAGAAAAGCATGATTTCACCAATATCACCCAAGCATTACAAGTTTAAGGACTAAAACATAGATATGAGCATACAAGGCCAAAAACATCTAACTCATGCAATTTGAGACAACCCTAACTATATGCAATTATGCACAACATGGAGTCATACAAACATGCTTAGATCAACATGAAAATTTAGACATGGAAAACACATGATCAAGCAAATTGCATGAAATTAAATTTACCAACCAAGGTAGGATGTTAAGTCTTCCTTCTTCAAGTGTCCTTCCTCCTTTGTGTGTCATGAGCTTCCAAGATTTGACTTTGATCATCAATGACTCAAGCACTCAAACAAAAGACAATCAAGTCATTTTTGGTATCCAAATTGCTTTGGATCCAATGACATTAGTCCCAAATAACTTAGTCCCCTTAGGAATCCATTTTTCTATGTCTTTCTTTTTCTTTGAAATAATGATTCCTTTTGGGCCCCAAATATTTTGAACATATTTCCATTTAAAAATCTAGGGGAACTAGATTGTCTTTGATAGAAGTTTGATTTTACAAAACTTGATTTGGAGCATTCTCCAATTTCCTTTCTAGAATATTTGTAAATCAAAACTTTTTCTTTCTTAAGATCATCCAACTCCTTTTGATGATCTTGTTGAACTTGTTGAAGCAAATTTTATAAATCGACATTCTTTTGTTCAAACTCTTTGAGTTTTGCTTCAAGTTCATCTTTGGTCTTAGAAATCAAATCATTTTGAATTTTTAAATTTTAAATCATTTTCTTATTTTTCAAAATGTGATTTTTACACTCTAAAACCAAGTCGTCATAAGCATCTTGTAATTCATAAAAAAATAGAATATTGAAATAGATGAATTAGAAGTTACCCTTGAATCTTCTTCGATGTCCATGAGACATAGGTGAGCTACCTCATTTTCGGTGGATTCATCTTCATCACTCTATGTAGCCATAAATACCAACTTCTTATGGTTTGATCCCTTCTTGTTGAAACGAGGACAATTGTACTTGGTATGCCTCAGCTTCTTGCATTCAAAGCATATGATGGGATCCCTCATCTTCATTTTTGATTCATGCCTTGATTCTTCCATATGGCACTTCATGTGAACTTTCTGAAGAGCTTGGCCATCTCTTCTTCTTCATCTTCACTCTCCTCTTCACTAGATTCATCTTGGATTCTTGAGGAGGATTTGAGAGCAAAAGCATTCAAGTCTTTAATGCCTTGCTCTACTATCTTCTTCTTCCCCTCCAATATCATCATCTCATAGGTTAGAAAAGATCCTATAAGCTCATCAAGCTTGAGCTCCTTCAAATTATTTACTTCTATGATTGCGGTCATCTTAGAATCCTATAAGTCGGGAAGTGAGTAAATCAACTTCCTCACAAGCTTGTCTTTTGGGACCATCTCTCAAAATCATTTAAGCCCATTTACAATGGTAGAGAACCAATCGAACATAGCTTTGATGTCTTCGCCCAGCTCTATCTTGAAGTTCTCGTACTCAAGGTTGAGAAGACTAATATTGGTCTCCTTTACTTCATTGGTTCCTTCATGAGTGACTTCAAGCTTGTACCAAATCTCCTTGGCACTTTTACAAGAAGAGACTTTAGCATATTCTTCCGGGCCAAGTGCACAAAAGAGAATGTGCAAGACCTTCGTATTTAACTTCATCTTCTTGCAATCATCTGCACTCCATTTTTCCTTGCTTCTCTGTGGAACGAATGAGCCATCAAGAATAATGTCCAGAAGACGATAATATTTGGCTCTCATGAAGTAAATCATCTTATTCTTCCAATACGAGTAGTTGGTCCTGTCGAAGTAAGGAGGTCTATCGATGGATTGCGCCATAAACTCCGGTTGATGTAGAAAGGTTGAGCACCTCAAGGATTGACTTTAGGATAATAATATAGCATAGAGACTCATACAATCAACCGAGTAGCCAAGAGGGGGTGGATTGGATTTTGAATGATGGTGGTAGGAGAACAAGGAAATAAATTGTTTAACTTTCTAACCAAATTCTACATCAACTACCCCAACTTCTTAATAAGGATTTCCCTAAATTCACTACTGAATTTCTTTCCTTTTTCCCTGACTTAAGGAGATAACCCTTACAACACAAGACTTATACCCCAAAGTCTTATTAAACCCTCTCTTGCAGAATAAAATTGTAAGCAAACTAGGAAAACCTCTTAAGGCTGACATGTTTACAATTCTAAGCACTCACCCAAATCTTAACACTTGAGCATATATAGCAATTAAGCTCACAAGTTTGTTCTACAAAGAAATATGAAAAAATTAAGCACTAAAACACCTTCTCTTTCATTGAATGTTGGTAGTTGGTTTCTTGTTGTTCCATGGACGCTTGGAGAGGTTTTTTAATCCCTCTAATGGTTTTATGACCGTTAATAGCCATTGGGGGTTGTGAAGAGCCATTGGGGACATAAATTCTAACCATAAATGTAATTCCGGGTACTTTGATATCGGTACTCGGGACTTCGGTATCGGTACTCGAGACTTCGATATCGGTACTCGCCTTAAACAAAAAGAGCCATTAGAGCATTTATTATATAGGGGTATCAATACTAATACATGTGTATCGGTACAGACCCATTGGTATCGATACCGATGAGGCTGTATCGATATAGATTTTGCCTACTGGAATTTGGAAAACATGGGGACAAAGGATCATATCGGTACTCTCAAAACTGTACCGGTATAGGGTCCTCTAGGTATCGGTATGAGTCAAACTGTATCGGTACTCAGGATAAGTTTTTAACATTTTAGCTATTTAAAACGTTTAAAATATGTAAAAAAAACCCTTTGAAAACATTTGAAACATATTTTTCAAGTTTATGGACTTTTGAAATATTTTTTTCAAATTAATTTAAGTCCAAAAACATTTTTCATTAAGTTATATCAATATCAAATAGGTTTATAACGTATCCTTCGAGAGGCATATCAGAGTCTGTTTGTCGTGCATTCGGGCAACAACAAAATGTATCAAGACCTTTGTCCCTTCTATTGGTGGCCTAGTATGAAAAGAGACATATCCGAGTTTCTGACAAGATGCTTAGTTGTCAACAAGTTAAGGCCGAAGATAAGGTTCCTTCGGGCTTGCTTCAGCCCATTCAGATTCTGCAATGGAAGTGGGATCGTGTGACCATGGATTTTATGACAAGATTACTATTGACACAAAAGAAACATGATGCCATTTGGGTACTAGTGGATCATTTGACCAAGTCGGCTTATTTCTTGCTTATGCGTATAGATTTTATGTTTGAGATGTGTTGCGTGTTATGGTGTACTATAAATGATATGCAAAGTGATGAGTGAGTATCGTCTCCACAGAGATTGGAGGTATTTCAAGTCAAGTTCAAGCTCACAAAACACAATATGTAAATAAATGCAATAGCAAGTGGGAACAGGTTAAGAAATGTTGTAGCAAACAATTGTAAATAAAACTAAAGTAAACTGAATAGACTTCAATGGTCCTCACACGTGTGCGAAACTCAATATGGGAATGACTGGCTGGGTTTGCTAATATAACCTATGTCTATCTCTCTCGGATGTTTCACAATCTCCAACTTATCCTCTGCTCGGCAGGATTTCCTATGGGTGCTTCTAAGCTATCTCTAGTAAGAAGCTTGGCAGCTAATATGCTATAGCAATACCTCTCAGCGTGAACCCTAGCATACTTCTACCCATGAAACACTACCCTTTTTAGCTGTTGAAACCCTCCACTTATCTCTAAGATGGGTTAGAGTTGTGCATCTCATCATCCAACTCCATTGCCTACGTGGATCTAAGTCTAGCTCTCTTAACCACTAGACTAATCTAACACCTAAAGAAAGGCCAACTCTCGAAGGCTCTTACAACCTTAGGGCAATAAAACAATAGACAAAGCAAGGATAAAACTGAAAAACACAAAAGCATCCATTAAAAGAAACTAAACATAAGCATCTAAACAAACCCAAGGCATCTAAATTAGTTCATGGCTGGGTAATAAACATCCAACATCATTCGTCTCATACAACCCATTTCTAGAAATAAAGAAAATGTTAAAGTAAAAGCATAAAGAAGAGAAATCTCCCGCTCCACCTTGGACTGCCACGAACCGCCTTAGACTTGCTGCTTCTCTCAAAGGTCAGCAAGGTCACCCCTTGGAGCCTCAACAATGGAGGACACCAAGTTGAGGAAAAAGAAGGAAGAAATGTAGCCACCTTAGCTCTTCTCTCTTTTAGCCTTAAAGTCACTTTTTTTGCCCTCTTTTTTCTAATGAGGGTATCTTGTCCTTTTTATAGTGGAGGCTCCTAGGGTTTCATGCCCTAAACATTCCTTGTATGACCTAAGGAATATTCCCTGGCATATACTTGGCATAAGAGACAAATGGGGGTTATCACATATGGGTTGAATATATATCTTCGTTGCTTTTTGTCTTTTTCTGCGCCCAGACTTTTGCCATCCAAAATGTTGTAGCATTTTCCTTTGTTCAGTCACTCTTCCCTGCATACCTACACATCACCACACCAGACCAACCCTTTCTCAAGCAGCACCCATTTTGCAATTAAACCTTGACAACCAAGTTAATAAAACCATATGCAACTAAATGAACTAAATGCAGCTAAATACATATGAAATGGGCTTAAATATATAGATTTTAAGTTTGAGATGCTAGCACGGTTGTACATCTGAGAGGTTGCAAGGTTGAATAGATTGCCCTCTTCTATTATATCGGATAGAGATATGCGTTTCACGGCAAGGTTATGAAAGAAGATACATGAGGATTTAGATACCAAGTTGCATTTCAGCATAATTTTCCACCCTCAGACCAATGGTCTGTCTAAGCAAGTTATTTAGATTTTGGAGGATATGCTCCAATGTTGTATCATTGATTTAGAGAAAAGTTGGGAATTGTAGCTATCGGTTATTGAGTTTGCCTACAACAACAGTTTTCAATCAAGCATCAAAATGGCTCATTCTGAAGCCTTGTATGGGCGTAAGTGTAGAACGCTCTTGTGTTGGATCGAGCTTAATGAAAGAAGGATTGTGGGGTTAGATCTAATTAGACAAACTGAAGAGAAGGTTTAGATAATCAAGGAAATATTGCAAGCCACCTTTGATCGTCAAAAGGCTTATTTGGATCGGAAGCGTAAGCACATAGAGTATGAGGTTAGTGCCAAGGTATTTCTCAAAGTTTCACCATGGAAGAAAGTAATCCACTTTGGGCGAAAGGACAATTTGAGCCCGAGGTCTATCGGGTCGTATAAAATTCTTGAGAGGGTTAGACTCATAGCTTACCGTTTAGCTTTGCCCCCAGAGATGGCACGTATCCACAATGTGTTCCATGTGTCTATGTTAAGACGCTATCGTTCTGATCCTTCGCATGTTATCCTACTTGAGGAGATTGAGATCAACACCGACTTGACCTATGAGGAGGAACCAATAAGGGTTTTGGATAAATGAGTCAAGGAACTTCGCAACAACTGTATACCACTTCTTAAGATGTTGTGGAGGAACCACGGAGTTGAGAAGGCTACGTGGAAAGTCGAGAATGACATGGAGTTTCTCTACTCGTATTTGTTTCCAAAAGGTAAATTTTGAGGTTGAAATTTTCTTTAAGGAGGGGAGAGTTGTAACAACCCAGATTTTGAAATATGCGCGTTAGTTTTACCCAAACCGTGGGCCTTGTTTTGGGGTCGTAATTTTTGGATTTTGGATGCCCATGAGAGTTTTAGTGGGCCCTTTCCTTGTTGTTGGGATTGGGTCTTGGGTTGGTGGATGGTATGAGATGATGAGGGAATGGTAAGAAGGTAACTTACTCCTTTTTGAAGAGAGAAAGAGGGGGTTTAATTGTGTTGTAGAAAAAGAGAAGAGAATGAGATCATCTTGTCTCTTGCTTTCCCTACTCCTCTTATTTCCATCTTTCTCTCAAGAATTAAAGCTTAAAGGTTAAATCTTTGAGTTTTGGAATGTGAATCTCAGAATTTCAGTTAAGGGTGTTGTAATCTAGTGCTAAGGATCTACATTTTGAGTGAAAGAAGTGGGATAATCATCTAAAGAGCTTGGGAAGAAGAAGGCTTGAAGGGTTTGCCTAGGAGCTTCTTCTTCAGTAAAGGAATCAAGGTTAGTACACCACTAACTCCTTTATATTCCTAGAAATCATGAATTGAATTGTTTTGTTGTTTAGTTGATAATTTGGTTGTTTGAATGCTTGTGACCCCTAAAAAGGTAAATCCAAAGATTGATGTTAATATGGCTTAAAAATGGTAGGAAACCACTTAAACCACTTCCTATAAGTTGTAGGTTTGATTTGGGGTCTTGTCTTTGGGTTCTGAGGGCATGTGCGATGATTTTTGAACTCCAGAAAGTAAATTTTGGGTTCGAGTACCGATACAGGTTGAACTCGTATTTGTACCCTTTGTTAAATCGGCTAAAATCAAGTTAATTTGTAAAGACGTATATGTATTCCTGAGGGGGTATTAGTACCCATGTTCTATCAAATTCGAGTAGCCAAAATGGGTATCAATACACTCGGGAGCATATTGGTACACATGGGGTATCAATACAAGGCCTCGTGTATCGGTACGAGGTTCTAAGTTAAACTTTTTTTGAAAGCAAGCCAGGTACCAATACGCGTAAGTGGGTATTAGTACCCGTTGGAGCGTATCGATACTCTTAAGTGGGTATCGGTACTCACTAGGCATTCTGCCCAAAAAATAAGATTTGAGTTCGAATGACCTATAATTTGAGGACTAAGACCCGATGGGCTTTTAAAGTGGTAAAATGAATAGTAAAATCAAGAAACTGAGATTTAAAGCTCATATACGACTTAATGGGTAACAACTTAATTTAAAACCTTGGGTGACTTAATGTGTTGCTTTAATAAGGATCATTGGTGGATCGAATAGTGAATGTATGCCACGTAAGGGCATTATTATGGTCGAGTCACCTTGTTTGATGGATTTCGAATACCCATGAGAAAAGAGAGTGTTGCAATACCATGGCTCAAGATTTTCGAATGTATGAACTCGAGGCCTAGTGAGACCAAGACTCATTCGAAGATGCTCGATAAGAGATTCTGAGCATAAGTGTATAAACGTGATGCTTAGTGGGACCGGGCCTCACTCAGAGTGTGTGCACCCGATGCTTAGTGGAACGGGGTCCCACTCCAGGTTTGTTGGTATTATATGTATGATTGCTATGTAAGATTCTTAAATTCTTATTGTTTGATACACTTGTTTAGGCGGCTAAAGGTAGCACCCTATTGATATGATGTTATTGTCATGTTATCATCTTTAATTGCAGGCTCTTATGATTTGTATGAAGCATGGTAGAGTGGAAGTGTATCCACTGAGCTTTGTTAGCTCGGTATTCGAAATTGTTGTTCCCGTTCGCAGGTTAGTAAGTTGACGTGCATCGTTGGAGAACCATTGGAGTAAGACTTCAGCATCGACTTGTATTCGAGTGCAATACTTAGATTTATTTGGGCTATGTATTCGTAGGACCATATGGTTGTATTGTAACTAATATTTTGAGATTTCAAATTAAGTGTCGAATGTTTTTATCTATATATTTTTAATATAGCTCCTCATGTAACGTTTTAACCATTATTTCTACTTGAACTATTTGAACTTAACGAATTTTATGAAATAGATGTGGTTAGGCTAAACTAAGATAGAAATTTTATGGTTATAGTAAAGAGCTAGAGGCCCAAATACAACATCCAAGTTGAAAGTGTTACATTATTCTATAAGGTTTTACGTTATTTTCAAGTATCCAGTAGTTTCTTCTGATATTTTCTTTTCCCATTGCCAAGCAAAGAAAAGTTTGAACTGATTTTGATTTCCCTTTAGGAAAAGCTGAATTTTGATTTCCAAGTAGGTATTTAAACATCAGTAATATCTGGATTTTTGCTTCGATATCTTCCTAAAAACTGAGAAATTATTGCTCTTTCATATTAGATAAAAAAGACTAGTGAAATTATAATGAAAATAATTTCTGACTCAATCCAAAACCAAATCAGTAACAAATCAACGCACAACCTCTTCTACAGACAAAAAAAGAATACCTCCTTAAAGCAACAGTAGAAAATAACTCAAAAGGAAAGAAAAAAAAAGGGGGAAATAAAGTAACAGAGCAGAAAAGAAAGGAAAAGCAACCACTTGAGTTATAAGCTTTGCTGTAATACAAAATGTGTACTATACGTATGGGCTCTTCATTAGAAGCATTTCCTGTGGACAATTGATGGTCCAGATTCGTCATACTCCGCCTTTGCAATCCACATCTGCCAAAGTATATCCACGGTCAAATTCACCTTCTTTTAATACCTTAAAAGTATGGATTTGTTCTTCAAGAAAATGCAATAAAGAAACATTGCCTAAAATATATTCCATCAGCCATTAGTTTAATACGAGGCACCATGTAGGTAGCTTTTGAGATAGAATGCACAGCTGTTTATAAGCATATTTATGTAAAACATAAGATTGTAACAAACAGGTGAAGGCATCAGCCAAGATGACTGGTTTTCCGACGATAAGAAGGGGATAGAGTACCTGCTGGAAGGTGCTGAGGGATGCCAAAATGGAGCCTCCTATCCAAACACTATACTTCCTCTCCAGTGGTGCAACCACTTTAATCTTCATGCTGCTAGGAGTTAACACTGTGATCTCCTTGCTCATTCTGTCAGCAATTCCTGGGAACATGGTGGTGCCGCTACTGAGGACAATATTTCCATATAGATCCTTCCTGATATCTACATCACATTTCATGATAGAATTGTATGTCGTTTCATGAATGCCAGCAGCTTCAATCCCGATCATGGATGGCTGGAAGAGGACCTCTGGACAGCGGAATCGTTCAGCTCCAATAGTAATAACCTGTCCATCTGGTAGTTCATAGCTTTTCTCCACAGCAGAGCTGGTTTTTGCTGTCTCCAGCTCCTGTTCATACTCAAAAGCAATGCAAGCTAGTTTCTCCTTCATGTCCCTTACAATTTCCCGTTCAGCTGTAGTTGTGAAAGAATACCCACGCTCTGTTAAAATTTTCATGAGGGCGTCAGTAAGATCACGACCTGCTAGGTCAAGACGCAGGATGGCATGTGGGAGAGCATAGCCTTCATAGATAGGAACAGTGTGGCTCACACCATCCCCGGAGTCCAAGACAATACCTAAACAATAACCATGCATGTTATGGCAAGAGCGACCATGAAACATCTTTGTTCAAAGCACAATCACTACTATTCTATGATAACTATAAGCCAAAATATACTCAGTGATTAGACCATGGTAATTTATTGAACATGTGGAATATTCTCATGGAAATATTAAGATACCAGACATTTACACAAGCAAGTTGTTGCAACAGCAATTCACGCATCTGAAATGTAAAGTGAAATGTTTTTGTGGGTATCCCTGGATCTTAATTTACCATGCATGATCGTGACAGATGAAGTCAGCACAAATTTGTTTCTAATACGATCAAGGCTAGATTATTCCCAAATTCACACATTACCTGGATTTTCTATTAACACTCTTCAGACATAAATCTCTATCTATTTTCAGATGGATATAGATCTCCTATGCATAATTTTGAATGGTCAAGAAGTAGATGGTTGTAAAAAGTGCTTACCTGTTGTACGACCACTGGCATACAAGGAAAGAACGGCCTGGATAGCTACATACATAGCAGGGGCATTGAATGTCTCAAACATAATTTGAGTCATTTTCTCACGATTGACCTTGGTGTTAAGAGGAGCTTCGGTGAGGAGAACCGGATGTTCCTCAGGGGCAACTCAAAGCTCATTATAGAAGGTATGATGCCAGATTTTGTCCATATCATCCCAATTGCTAACAATACCATGCTCAATTGGGTACTTCAAAGTCAAAATACCTCTCTTTGATTGAGCTTCATCTCCCACATAAGCATCCTTTTGGCCCATACCAACCATCACTCCCGTGTGACGTGGGCGACCAACAATGCTAGGGAATACAGCTCTTGGAGCATCATCTCCAGCAAATCCAGCCTGAAAAGGTTCAACATCAATCATCATCGAAATAAAAACAAGATCAATAAAATCAACATGCTTTTCCAAACTATACTGCTATAATGAAACGGAGATCATATTAATGCTTACCTTAACCATTCCAGTTCCATTGTCACAAACAAGAGGCTGGATATCTTCGTTTTCTGCCATTTTTCTATTGCCTGTTTCACAGACAAACACCAATAATCATATATATTAATAAATGATCCTAGTATCAGAATCCGATACATCCTATAACCAACAGCTATTCCTAAGATGTGGCACTACTAGCAACCCAAGTCGAAAATGACATCGTAATTAATCATAAACCGGGAATAATACAGGCATTATTTTCTCCATCCTCAACTAAACTAAAAACGAACTTCAATTGAGGAAGTCAATACATAACTTTTGTATTCAACTCTTGATCTAACCTCCTAAACCAATATGGACCAATAAAATTCGCATTCTGTACCTTGATAATGCAGCAGAGTTAGCAGGGGAAAACTAGCATTTTACTTCAAAAGATCCCGAAGTTGAAGATCTAAGCATCGGAGTCTCCGATATAAGAAGAAAATAATCCTAAAAACTGATAGAAAAATAGGAGAACGAAACAAAATACCTTACTTTGTGGATTCTCGCCCTCGCTATATTAATCTAACGGACTGTTGAAGTTGGTGGAATTGTGCAATGGACAGAACTGCAAATGAAACTCAGTTTCTCGAACATCTTGGCCGTCCAATTCAATTGCCACCGCATCTACGGACCCCATTCCTCCTCACGTTCTCGGTGACAGCTGGCTACTTTTCGGTACAGCCGTTTTAAAAATAAAATACATTAAATAAATTTAATTGGTTTGATTCGTTAAAATTAAAATTTACAAAGGTGTTGTTTATAAAAAACAGAACATTATTTCGTTTTAATTGTAAAAGTTATAAAACAAGTTGGTTATTTTCTGTGGGTTAAAAGAAAACCTAAACTTTTTCTCTCAATTAGAGAAGCGTCACTCACTTTTGTTTTTCTTTTTCTTTAATTGTCAGTAGCGGCACATATTTTAATACTGGTTGCCGATCGCCGAAATCAGTCATTTTGTTTGTTTTATTTTTAATAAATTATTCTGTTCTTGTGGCACGATTTATTCTACCTTTTAGTACGTTTTACTTTACCTTTTGGCACGTTTTTTCTTTTCTGTTTTGATTTTCTATTAAGGTTGAATCTAAAGACGCCACGACTAATAAAAATGGTGCTCTTTTTATTATTTTGTTGATCTTCATGTCTCGGAGCTTCGATCTGGATTTGGATACGTGATTACATTCATTGTTCCTTATTCCCGATTAGGTTTAATGACCTTGTTGCCAACGTACCCCATTGTAATATGCATTTTTTATGTTGTTTGTTGATAGTTTTACCTTTCATTGTCCATCTTTGGTGATATTTGTATCCATCTTTTGTTTCGAGTCTTTGGATTAGGTTTTTATCCCATTATAATATGCATTTTTATGTTGTTCATTGATGGTTTTACATTAATTAAAAATATTTTTGATCAATGAAAAAAAAGTTAATTTATAGTCAATGAAATTTCTTCATATTTCCAAAAATTATTAGAAATTAATAGGGGTCAATTTTAGATTATATAAAAATTTTAGGGAGTACACTGAACAAAAATAAAACTATATTAAAAATATTGGAGTAGATTATGGTATTGTTTGGCAATTAACGGATAGCTGATAGCGGATAGTTGATTGCATTAATTGATTTGACTAGCGGATTACATTAGCTGATTGTATAAAAGTATTTGGTAAATTAATTGATAGTTGATAATTGTTTGATTATTTAAACAAGCAAAATAGCATATAAGGACATGATTATATTTGATAATTGTATGAATAATTTATTAGTTATTAATATTTTGTATCTATTAATATTAACTAGATTATGAAAATTAATTTTTTAATATCATTAATGAGCATATATGAGGATGTACATATTAATTTTTTATTTTTAAAATTATCTTTTTTATATAATTTTAATAATTATTAAATTTAAATATATATATATATATATTAATTTATTGTCTATGAAATTATAGTTTGAATATAATTTTATTAATTACTAAATTTATATGTATTTATTAATTTATATTTTAATTTCTTATTTATGAAATTATTTTTTAATTTTATTAGTTAATCGAATTTATGTTAGTTAGAGATTTTTTTTTATAATTATCAAGGGCAAAATAGTCTTTACAAATGTTTTACCCAAACATATAACTCAAAAAGCTCCTAAAATGAGCTTTTTCAAAATGAGAGGTTTCACCTCAATCCGCTATTATAATCTTTTATTTATCAAATATCCAAATTAGTAGATTTGATTGGTCAAACCTCTAATTTTAGCTCAAAAATTTGTTTACCAAACAGGACCTATAAAAATTAGAAACAAATAGGGGTCAATTTCATATTAATTAAAAGCTTTAAGGACTAAATTGAACAAAATAAAACTATATTTTCATTTTAAAATCGGACTAGATATAAAACTTAGAAACAAATAGAGGCCAACTTAGGAGTAAATAAAACTTTATGAACTAAATTGAACAAAAATTAAATTAAATATATTGGACTTGATTATAAAAATTAGAAACAAATAGGGGTTACTTTGAATCAAATAAAAATTTTAGAGACTAAATTGAACAAAAATAAAACCATATTAATCTCAATTACAAATTAACATATAGATTATTTGTGTTAAAATATTATCAAATATCAAGTTGGTCTAAATGTTAAGCCTTTGTTACGATAAAATAAGTTAAGTCTTTGTTTTTCTTTCTCTAAACCTCAGTTCAAATCCCTTTAGATGCAAAAGTCTATATTTTTCTCTAGCAAAATGACACTGCTTTGGGTGATATAGGCATCAAAATAGCCTCACCAAAGCGACATCGTTTTGATTGGGCGTCCACATCAGCCATTGTTAGCACCACATCATTATATTGTTAAGGATTTAACAACAGAGTAACATAAACGAGTCAAAAATTAAAAGTTTAGTATTAAAATTGAATCAATTAGAAGTTTTGTGGAACAAATGAGTCAACGTCAATAGTTTAATTGCATTTGGTGTAGTTTATCATTAATTTAATATGTTTTAAAATGTTAACGAATATCCAACAAATTAATTAATTTATGTTGGTTATAATTATGTATATTACAACTAGGGACAATCTCTTTTAGGACATAGCTGCAAATGAGACTAGAGGAAATGGGCAAATTGGTCCTCTAGTGAGGCCTTCACTGAAAATAAAAATATTTTGTAAATAAAATAGCTTTTTGATTACTTTATTTGTAAGTTTAATTGCATTTGGTGTAGTTTATCATTAATTTAATATGTTTTAAAATGTTAACGAATATCCAACAAATTAATTAATTTATGTTGGTTATAATTATGTATATTACAACTAGGGACAATCTCTTTTAGGACATAGCTGCAAATGAGACTAGAGGAAATGGGCAAATTGGTCCTCTAGTGAGGCCTTCACTAAAAATAAAAATATTTTGTAAATAAAATAGCTTTTTGATTATTTTATTTTTAGGATTAATTATAATCGAAAAAATGGAAAGGGATGCAATAAGATTAACTAGACCTGACAAACTTGACTCGAGATCCGAATCAATTTACTCAAATTGAGACCTGAAATCGACCCGAACATGATTACCTGTAATAAGTCGCCTCATGTGTGACGAGGGGTTGCTCCACCATAGGAACCGCAGCGGTTGAGGGGTAATTGCTTAGAAATCTCCCGCTGAAAGGATTTATACATCATAACCATTGAGGGGTAGTAGTACCATGCTCTGGTTCGAGGATGTATGTGTAAGTGGTCGAAGGAGCCACTTGGGAAATTCGTGTATCCGATGTGTTTTCTTTAAATGGAAAGGTTTGGTTTTGGGTCTACTTTATGGATTTGACTTTGCTTCCTTGATGTAGAGTAGATATCATACCTATATGTCTACTTTATTGATTGACTTTGCTTCCTTGATGTCTATGCTACTTTATGTGCATTGAAATTGTTAGTCTTGAGTTGGTATGATGTTTATTCGATGTTTGAAGCTTGTTCGATTGAGCCTAAGAGTCATATGTTTGGCAAATAGGTTATTACAGGCCTAGTCGTATCGATACGGGTCTCAAGGTTTCGGTACGCGGGGTCTGATGTTGCTCATAAATGTGCAAAATTTCACAGAGGTACCGATACGCCTAGCCTTGTATCGGTACACCCCTTTGGAAATTACAATAGGTGCTGGTACATGGGGACACATATCGGTACGAGTTTTAGCTATTGGAATCCCCTATTTTGTAAAATAGACCACTTGTATCGGTACGAGGGAAACCGTTCCGATAGTCCTTTGCAAACAAGACCGTATCGATATAGGGTAGAAGTGTACCAGAAATGAGGCTGTTATTTTTGGTAATTGCTTTACTGAAGTTTGAATCTTTGTAGTTTAGTCACTGTTTCTTGTTTATGCAATTAAATGAGTTTGGATGATTGCCTTAAGTTGAGATTTAACCAGCTTTTACGTAACTTGATCAATTGAGGTTTGATAACTTCAGATATTTAGTTTTGCAATTTGGTCCCTGAATAGTAAATGCGCTCAATTGGATGTCTTTCTGACGCCCAATTTTACCAATAACTCACATGTTGCTAGTATGCTCACTTTAGGGTTTTAAAATGTATCTAGAGATTATAAAAAGAAAAAAATGGTCCTAGTTTCAAGTAATTTCATTTGGGTTTGTCTTGTCAAACCCAATGTAGCTCGCTCGGTTCGATCTAACGTCTAGGTCGGGTCTAGGGGGTTACATCTGGTGGTATCAAAGCCAGGTTATGATTTTTGGGAGGTAAGTTGTGTTGGTTGTGATGCTGTACTTGTTATATGTTACGCACAGTGTTTGATTATATGCTTCTATGATTGAAATGTACTATGTTGGGGTGGAAACTTGGGGACACATTGCCTTAATACTACAAGTATGAAATAATTTTGTTTTGAAATGTGAGCATCTTAGATTCTTGCTTCAAGCTGGCCTAATTTTTTTGTTATTGTATTTTCAAGCCGTAGATTCATATATTTTTGAAAATGGGACCGAGACGAGAGCCACAAGCTAATACTAGTAATGAAAGGGATATGCATAACAACGAGTTACCGTATCTTCCACCAATCCCTCATGTTGGTGTGGAAATCGGGGATGGTTTGCCTCCCGCAAGGGTCAATTTTTAGCGATATGGCGTTATTGATCCAGGTTATGACTGGAGCATTTCAAGTATCTATAGTTGGAGTGCATGCACCTGCACCAGCACGTATAGTGGCTGCTAATCTTGGACTTCCGTTGGAACGTTTATGCAGCTTGGGAGGTACGAAGTTTTAAGGATTGGCTCTCGAAGCTGCTGAAGAATGGTTTGCGAGTACCCAGAGGATTATTGGTTAAATAAAGTGTATAGATGCTCGTAAGTTGGGTTGCACGGTGTCCTCGCTTCAGGGTGATGCTTATAGTTGGTGGCCGACTACTATCACGGGTATGGCGCTTGCGTATGTGACGTGGGAATTCTTTGGTGCCGCTTTTAGGAAGAAGAATATGGGTTCTCAATATCAAGATGAAAATAAACGTGAGTTCATGGTGTTGGTTCAGGGTAACATGACCGTAATGGAATACGAGTTCCAATTTATTCGGTTGAGCTAGTATGCACCTGAACTAATTCCCCATGATCGTGAACAATGTGATCATTTTCGGTATGGGCTGGTCAAGGAGGTGAAGGCTTACATGTTGGCTTTAGATTACACTGATTTTGATGTCTTGGTTACCCGAGTTAAGGATATAGAACAGAATATGGGCTTCTCCTCTCGTTTAGGGAGTTATAGCTCTAGAAAGAGGGTCACTAAGTCGGATGTCGGTAGAGAGGGATACAAGAAACTGAGATAGGAGGTATCACCCTGATCAAAGATATGGTAGAGGTAATGCTGGACGTGGACAACAAGGTCAGAATACCTCTGTTCGAGTACCTGAGTGTGGGCGTTATGGAAGGCGACATTCGATAGAGTGTTGGAGAGCTATTGGCATATGCTGGAATTGTGGTTCACGAGATCACATAAGGCATGATTGTATGCAGTTGGTTAAGGATGGACAGGCTCCTACACATGCTATTGCGCCACAGAGAGGCCGTGGGCACAGTCGAGGTAATTTCTAGTGTAGGGAGGAAGGCTAGAGGACTGTTGATCATATTGTGGCCGTTCAACCTGAGGATGGTGGACCCGCGAGGGTCTATGCGCATCGCGAGTGAATGAATGGTTCAGATGTGATTATAAGTACTTTTACTTTGCAGTCCATGTTATTACTTTCATTGGTAGATTTTGGTTCTAATCATTCATATATCTTGTACGAGCAAGCACATTTTCTTAATATACCTGTGAAAGTGTTAAATGTGGGTATATAAGTAACTAGTTCTTTTAGAGAGATGGTTGTTCCTATGAGATTGTATATGAGATGTCATTTGATAGTTTAGGGTCATGTGTTTGCTGTTGATATGATGGAGTTGTCATTTCACAGTTTTAATGTAATCTTGGGTATAGATTGGTTGACCGAGCATAGAGCTGTGGTTGATTTTGAAATCAAGCGAGTTTCGTTGAAACTTGTCGATGATTGTGAAGTGGTGGTTATGGGCGAGAATGTCAAATTCTTGTCCAATGTTGTTTCAGCTTTGGAAGCGTATAAGTTATTGGAATTTGGGTGTCAAGCATATCTAGCTTATGTTATGAACCTGATTATGAAAGAGGTGCTTGTTCAGGATATCCGTACCGTTTGTGATTTTCCTGGTGTGTTTTCAAAGGAGTTGTCTGGATTACCACCGAATAGGGAGGTGGAATTTTGTATCAAGACGTATGCGTATACGGCTCCGGTGTCAGTTGCTTCGTATCGCATGGCACCAGAAGAGTTGAAGACGCAACTCCAGGAGTTGTTAGATCATGGTTTCATCCGCACTAGTGTGTCACTGTAGGGAGCACCAGTATTGTTCATGATGAAGAAAGATAGAACTATAAGGATGTGCATTGATTATCGGCATCCGGACAAGTAGACGATTAAGAATAAGTATCCTTAGCCACGAATTGATGACTTGTTCGATCAATTATGGGGTGTTACGGTTTCTACCAAGATTGATATGAGATCAGGATATTGTCAACTGAAGGTCAATGACAAAGATGTGTCGAAGACGACTTTCTGCACACGTTATGGGCATTATGAGTTCCTTGTGATGCCGTTTGGGTTGACCAATGCACCCACCGCTTTCATGGACATGATAAATCAGGTTTTCCATGAATATTTGGATCAATTTGTAGTGGTGTTCATTGATGAAATTCTCGTGTACTCTCGTACCAAGGAAGATCATGATCAATATTTCTAAGTTGTGTTGTAAGCCTTGTTGGATAATTAGCTATATGCTAAGTTAAGAAAGTGTGAGTTTTGGATTAAGGAGGTAGTCTTTCTTGGTCATGTAGTTTCAGCGGAAGGTAACCATGTGGATCCATAGAAGATTAAGATGGTTATAAATTGGAAACAACCTAAGTTAGTGACAGAGGTTCGTAGTTTCTTAGGATTGATAGGTCATTATCGATATTTTGTGGATGGATTTTCAAAGGTTGCTGCTCCTTTGACTAAGTTGTTGAAAAAGGATGTTCATTTTGAGTGGACGAAGGGTAGGCAACAAATTTTTGAGAAGTTGAAGGAAGCTTTGACGCAAGCTCCAATCTTGATTCAACTTGAGCAGGGAAAAGAGTTTGTGGTCTATAGCGATGCATCCTACGTTGGATTGAGTTGTGTTGATGCAATGGAAAGGTTGTGGCTTATGCATCTAGGTAGTTGAAGGTGCACAAGCATAATTATCCTACGCATGATATAGAGCTTGCAACTAAGGTGTTTGCATTGAAGATTTGGAGGCATGATTTGTATGGTGAAAAATGTACTATGTATACGAATCACAAGAGTTTGAAATATTTGATGTCGTAAAAGGAGTTGAATCTTAGGCAACGCATATGGATAGAGTTGCTTAAGGATTATGACTTGACAACCGAGTATCATCCAGGTAAGGCTAATGTTGTAGCCGATGCCTTGAGTAGGAAGGTTATTGTGGAGTTGAGGGCGATGTTTGCATTGTTAAGTGTAACGCGAGATAGATGTCTGTTAGCAGAGTTACAAGTGAAACCTTCATTGTTGCAGTTGATTAAGGAAAAACAACCGTATGATGATTCGTTGGTGCCACATGTTAAGGATATTATGCATGGTAATTCGACAGATTTTTGTTTCAATGATGATGGTGTCTTATGTTTTAAGAGTCGAATAGTTGTGCCGGGGGATGATGGGTTAAGGCACAATATTTTGACTGAGGCTCATTCTAGTCATTTTTCTATGCATCCCGGAAGTACAAAGATGTACCAGGACTTGAAGAAAGAGTATTATTGGGTTGGTTTGAAAAAGGATGTAGCAGATTTTATCGCTCGATCTATGGTGTGTCGGCGTGTTAAGGATGAACATCAGTTTCTTTCTAGGTTGTTGGAACCGTTGAAGATTTCGGAATAGAAGTGGGAGAGAATCACCATAGATTTTGTGATAAGATTGCCTTTGACACCTTCGAAGAAGAATTCAGTTTGGGTGATTGTAGAACATTTTATGAAGTGTGCACATTTTCTAGATGTGCATACGATGTATACGTTGGATGGACGGGCGGTGTAACCCCCTTGACCCAGTCTGGACACAAGACTGAACTGAGTGAGCTACATTGGGTTTACTGAAACAAAATAGTAAGATTTGACTTGAATTACGTCCATTTTTTATCTTATCTGGATGCAGCATTATAACCTATGGTGTGCATACTGGCAGCGGATGAAAACTCAGCTCAATCGGCCGTCAAATCGACATCTAATTATACACAATTGCAATTTGGGGACCAAATTGCAATTATAGAAAATTATAGGGACTTAACCCATTTTAAAGTTACCAAACCTTAATTAGTTAGGCTTCATGCCTACATGTCAAGTTTCAGCTTCAAACAATCATCCAAATCCATTCAATTGCTTAAATAACATTCAGGGACCAAAACAAAAGAATCAGAAACTTCCAAACTTCACACTAACTGAAATAACAGCTGTCTGTATCGGTACACGAGCAAGTGTATTAGTACGCTTTGACATTTCTCAAAATCCCATATTCTAGTAGCTTAAAACTGTACTGATACAGCTCCTCGCGTATCGATACACCTTGCCAAAATGCTCATACCCATACCAATACAAGTACACGCGTACTGATACGCGTGGACCTGAAATGTCAACTTTTGCTAGTTTTTCATACTTTCATGAATTTAAACACATTCTATCAAACAGATACACAATTATACTAAAGATCATTCCATGTCAAGATATGTAATACCCCAAAACCCGATTTAGAAGTATGCTAATAAATAGAATGTTAGTAGAATGACATCAGTTTGTTTTATGATAAGTCTAGGAATAACGCTCGATGAGCTTAGGGTCAAATTGAAGAAATAGAAAGTTAGATGATAATAATAGGAGGACTAAACTAAAAGTTACATGAAGTATAAGGTTCGCATGATAATAAAACTTTGATTTGTGGCATATACACTTGTCAAACAAAGAAATCAGGCATGTGTCAGAAATGTCATGGCATTGGGAAGGAGAATGGGACATTTTCTTCTATCAACTTCTTCCCAAGGCCACAAAAAAACTCCATAGCTAGATAGAAAGAGAGTGAGAGCTTGCTATAAAAGTAGTTCCTTGAGCTTCAACAATTTTGAATCATTTTAAGGGTTCCATTCGAATAACATAGTGAATGAGGTAAGAATTCCATTTTTTCTCTTCTATAAGGTTGAATGTTAGATTGAGAAATTAGCTATAAGTATCTTATGAGCATTGTGTTATTAGAATTGTTTGAGAATGATTTTAGGATATGAAATTAAAACCATTCGAATTGTGTAAGTTATATAACATTTATCTCTTGTGAATTGGTAGAATGATTTAAGGTATTGAGCTTGTTTATAAATGTATTCGAATGCATTATAGATAGATTGAAAATTTGATTGAAGCAAGTGATGTATCATGATCTTGCAATGTATAAGAATGTATAGATAACCCTAAGCTATAGCTGGATTATGTCAATTATGTTGAATACCTAAATTATATGAATTCATTACTTGATAGTAGATAAATGAAGTCCTTGAGTGTAAAAAGGGGGTTGAACTGAAAATGGGTAGGGGCTAAATTGTGGTAATTATGGATTGTTTTGTAAACTGGCAATAGGGGACTGTTTTACAAATTTATGGGGAATATTTTGCAAAGATATAGGGATTGTTTAGGTGAATTAATAGACTATTTTGTAAGCTGGAAATGAGGGACTATTTTACAAATTTATGGGGATTGTTTTGCAAAAATATAGGGTCTATTTTGATGAGTTTAGTGGATTGTTTTGCAAACTATTTTTCAAAGATATAAGGAATGTTTTGATGAATTTAATGGACTATTTTGTAAATTGGAAATATGGGATTGTTTTGCAAATTAATGGGGCTATTTTTCAAAGAAATGTAGATTGTGTTTTGTTTTAGATGAACCGTTGTGTGGAATTAAGTGAATTGAAGTTAGAACTCTTGTTTAATATGAAATGATATGTCAAATTTATGCACTTCAATGAAACAAGTGAATGCATGTGTATATAAGTTGTTTAAATGAGATTCTTGATTAAATAGGCTTTAAAATATGGATTTCTCATATATGTTTTCCTTAGAACAAGATCAAGTGGAGCAAAATAGAGCTAGGAGGGACAAGGCTACAAAAATACAATCTGGAATCGTAATTAAGGATCACAACTAGCTTGGATAACCTGTGAGTGTAGTTTAAGTCTTGGGACGGGCTTAGTACCTTTCCGAGCATCTTTAATTATTCTAATTTCATTATCTTATTATTGAGCTAAGCTATGCTTAAATTAAATCTTGGATTCGAGGTAAGTATCGAAATGTTAGGTACTCTATGACTATATTATGTTTGACCGAGGTATATGCTAAATCTTGAGAATCATATGTGTTTTTATTCACTTGATATGATGAACAATAAGTTAAGTTTTAGTTAAATAAATGAATATGGAGCTATGCTCAATCATGATTATGATATGATATGATTGCACTAAAAAGCCTTGGTCTCGAGTCAGTCATAGGTATAGTTGGTATGCCATAGAGTCCATAGAGCTCATGTTTGGGGTGGGCTACGGTCCGTGGACTACGGTCCTTATGAGGCGACAATAGGAGGGATGTGTTTTGGTCATTTGGCGATAGTAGGAGTGATTCACCGGTACTTCGAGTACCATATTTTGGAGATAGTTGGTTGGGGATTCGAGTACCTAGACTACTTTGATTACCAAGGTTTAGAAAAAATTGAAACGAATGCATAATTAATGACTAAGTTAACAAACTACTTTGATGCTTGCACGACAAGTAAAAGCTTATCTATGAAATATCTAAATTCCTTTAAATCAAAATGATTTTATGATTCGAATGTGCTAGTTATTGTACCTAAGCTAGTTATTGTACCTAAGTTATTGAAATTGAAACATTATGTGCCATTGTTTGAATCTTGTTTCGAAAGGATAGCAACTTAGTTCTAAAATTTCTCCATTTGTTACTACATGTTTTAGTTCCTCTTGAACTACCTCACTAAGTGTTTACTTACTATATCCTTTCAATTGCATTTTTAGGGTTAATTTCTAATTTTGTCCACCTTTTGAGCTTAGAGTGGATCACAAACAAAAAATGTATGTTCTGTCAATCTTTTGTTAGAACTCCTAGTTTGGTGGCACCGTATTTGTACATATTGCATTTAGGATATCCTACATACATGTATGAAAGCAATGCTTATAATCGTTGCAATTTTTGTAAAGAGCCATTATAATGTTTTGGTGGTTGTATATGTGACTAAAAACTTGATTATTATGTTATATTAAGATGGTGTGGTATGGTCATAGATGAATGATATATATTTATATATACATATGTATATGTATGACTTGCACATTCTTAGTTCAAATAGCCTAGGGTTGTTTGTCATGTTTGATTCTTGAACATATCATGTATATAGTTGTTAAACGATGAAGTATACTTTCTTTGAATTAGTGGAGTTGAAGATTACAAGAAATTTGGTTATGGTGACCTTTCTAGGTTAGGGTTTTTAGGTTAGTCTAATAAATGAATGATTATGCCAGGGTCTATTAATAGAGTAAAATTTTCAATGACTAACTATAGTTGATCAATGTTTCTTGTATGGATCAAAGACATGTTCAAATCACCCTCCTCTAATATGATCGATTTTCAAATTAGCCTACTTAGCTCGAATTGGCTAAGAAAAGCTAAGCCATTTTCCCCCTCAAATTTAAAAGATCTAGTTTGAAATGAAAAATTTGGAATGATATAAAGATAATGAATGGTTTTAATCTACTATAGTTTACTCTATTTTTCCATCCAAAGAAATTTTGGTTGCTATGCTTTTGGTTTGTCTAGTAATGCTTCTTAATACGGTTTATCTCCTGAAACGGTTAAGAGGTGTTACATTTACTGGTATCAGAGCTAGAGTTTAGTTGATTCTAGGACTAAACTGAGTCTCATTGCATCATCATTTGTTACATATGCCACCTAGGAGTTAATTCGATAAGTACTTGTGATCTGTGTCTGATAAGAGGTATCTTCTATGTGTTATTAGTTCCCTAGAGATGTTTGAGACACATTTGGGCCAGAATAATGAGAGCCCGGCTGGCTCCTCCAATGAAGGAGAGAGTGTGAGGATGAACCAAGAGTAGCAAAATCCTCAAAATGTTGCTTCACCACATCAAAAAGCTCCTATAAATGCTACTGCACCACAACAAGGAGCTTCTCCAAATCATTATGTACAACGAGAATGTTTCCTCAGTATGACGAAGATGTTTAATCAATTGGTTACCTCTCTGAAGAAAATTCTCCAACTCCTCCTGCTCCTCCTGTAGTTGTGTCAATGAGGGCACCAATAGATCAGTTAGCTCAACATTGTGCCTATACTTTCATAAGAGCTAGTGATGAAAGCCTGGAAGTGACCAAATACTGGTTGGAGACTACAATCAGGATCTTGACCAAGTAATTACAATGTTCAGATGAACACAAGCTCGAGTGTGCTCTAGCTCTTTTAGCTGACGAAGCACTAAGTTGGTGGGAAACTACAACCCTTACTGCTCCCACAAATACTGTCACATGAGAATTATTCCTTAAAGAATTTCATAAGAAGTATATAAGTGAGCAGTATCTAGTCGAGCGCAGAAAACACTTTATGTACCTGAAGCAAGGAGGCAAACCAATAGAACAATATGTCAGTGATTTCTGCAAGTACAATAAATACGGGTCAGAGTATATCAAGTAGTAGGAAAATAAATGCTGGATGTTTATGACAGACTCAACAATGAATTAAGCCATATATTCATAGCTTTGGGTATTACTGACTTTTAGGATTTGGTGAACCGGGCAATTGCCATTGAAGCCAAGATGAAAGCATCGAAGAAAAGAAAAGGGAATCACTCTCAGAATGATAAAAGATCAAGAAACGATAATAAACCTCAGTGGCCATCCAAGAAGTATAAGGATCAAAGAGGAAGCTCTTCGAATTTCAACTTTTCCCCGAAGAGTAACTTCTTACCTAAGCTTCAGTTTATGATCAAGTCTTCAGCACCATCAGCCTCTATCAATAACACTGGAATTCGAGAAGAGATTCACAAGTTCCCACTTGTAATTTTTGTTAGAAGAAACATTCAGGCCAGTGTAGAAGACAAGCAAATGCCTACTTCATGTGTGGAGGATCAGATCATTATATCAAGGATTTTCCTCAAAACCCGAACAAGCTTCCAACTTCTGTATCAAAGAATTCAAATCCTATTTAGTCACCACAAGGTAAAGGACCAAAACAAGCCCAGTCTAGTAATTTGGGGAAGAATCGGGGCCAAGCCTCTAATGCTACGCATCAGGAATCTCGAGCTCCTGCTCGGGTATATCATGTTTGAGGTTAAGAAGAGAAGGATTCCCCTAATGTCATTTCAGGTACAATCAAACTGTACTCAAATCCTGTATATGCTTTGTTTGATTATGGCTCAACTTATTCCTTTATATGCTCTACCCTTATTGAGAAATTTAAACTAAATTTTGAACCTAAAAACTATAATCTTGTTGCCACTAATCCTTTAGGTGATAGAGTGGTTATAAACTGAATGCGTAAAAATTGTCCCTTGTTTACACAAGACATTCCTTTTCTTGCCGATCTGTTAGCCCTACCTTTTCATGAGTTTGATCTTATTTAGGGGTTAGATTGGTTAGGAAAACACCAAGCTTGGGTAGATTGTTGTAAGAAAAGACTTTTTCTTCATGGTTTAGGGAAGGAATCCATACCCTTGTTAGATAAGAAACCCTTTGACTCAGATTCTGTGTTTTCTGCCATACCTAAAATCGATAAGACTAAGCTTGCTTTTGAATCTATCTTAACTATTTCTGAATTTCCTGATGTATTTCCTGAGGAACTTTTGGGATTACCACCAACTTGGGAAGTGGAATTTGGAATTGAAGTTCAACCTGGATCCAATTTAGTTTCCATCACTCCTTATCGGATGGTTCCACAATTGATCTTAAGGAACTAAAGAGTCAGTTGCAAGACCTTCAGGATAAAGGCTTCATAAGGCCTATTTCATCTCCTTCGGGAGCCCTAGTCTTGTTTGTAAAGAAGAAAGATGGATCGATGAGACTTTGCATCGACTATCGACAATTAAATACGCTCACCATCAAAAACAAGTATCTATTATCGAGAATTGAAGACTTGCTCGATCACTTTAAGGATGCTATAGTGTTTTCTAAGATCGATCTTCGATATGGATATTATCAAATGAAAGTTAAGGAAACGACGTGCCAAAGACTGCATTTAGGACTGGATATAGTCATTACGAATTTCTCATGATGCCATTTGGCTTAACAGATGCTCTAGCTGCATTTATGGACCTTATGAGCCGAGTCTTTAAGCCCTCTTTGGACAAGTTTGTGGTAGTCTTCATTGACGATATTCTTGTCTACTCCAGAGTTGAGAATGAACATTCGAAGCACCTTCACATTGTTTTGCAAACCCTTCAAGACAATCAACTCTATGCAAAGTTCAATAAATGCGAATTCTGCTTGTCTAAAGTATCTTTTATTGGCCATCTTATATCAGCAAAAGAGATTAAGGTTGATCTTAAGAAAATCCAATCGGTTGTGGATTGGAGACCTTCGAGAAATGTGGGTAAAGTTAGAAGTTTTCTTGGCTTAGCCAGTTATTACCGAAGGTTCGTTAAAGGGTTCTCCCTCTTGGCTACACCCTTAACTAAAATCCTTTGGAAGGATGTAACTTTTGTCTGGTTGGAAAGCCAACAACTAAGCTTTGATCAATTGAAACAAGTTCTTACTCACACTCTAGTTTTGACGCAACCGGAATCGAGAAAGGACTTTACAATATTAAGTGATGCATCTCACCTTGGACTGGGGTGTGTACTTATGCTAGAAGGGAAACTGGTAGCATATGTTTCACGAAAACTTAAACCTTATGAGTTGAATTATCCAGTACATGATCTAGAACTTGCTGTTGTTGTCTTTGCACTAAAGATTTGGAGACGTTACCTTTTCGGAGAGAAATGTTGTCTATTTATGGATCAGAAGAGTATAAAATATCTCATAACTTAGAAAGATCTGAACCTTAGACAAAGAAGGTGGATGGAGTTACTCAAGGATTACAATTTAGTCATTGATTATCATCCAAGAAAGCCGAATGTAGTGGCTGATGCACTCAGTCGCAAACATTCATCTGGTAAGATCTCAAACGAGCTATATTCCAACCTTGATCAAATTATAGATCTTTTTACCTAAAAGCGTTTCATTGAATTGTATACCCTACTACAATTAATGCTTATTTCAAACTTCAACGCAAACAAAAGCTTATATATGAACTTCAAGTTCATTCTGATTTGATTTCAAGGCACTTCAACGTTTAGATCCTGAACTACAAAGCATTTTGCTTAAATTAAAAGATGAACCTAAATCAGATTTCTCTCTAAAGTTGGATGGAACACTCTATTTTCAAAATAGAGTTTGTGTGCACAATGATGAAACCCTTAAGAAGGAAATGATTCAGGAAGCTCATAGTAGTCCTTTTTCAATCCATCTTGGATCTATAAAGATGTATAGAGATTTGAAGGAGCTTTATTGGTGGCCAGGAATGAAGTCTGCTATCACAAAGTTTATATCTAAGTGTTTGAATTATCAAAAAGTCCATTGAATTACCCCGGTAGAAATAGGAACATATAGCTCTGGATTTTGTGAGTGGTTTACCCTTGTCTCCAAAGAAGAATGATGTAGTTTGGGCGATAATTGATAGATTGTCTAAGTCAGCACACTTCTTGCCAATTCGAATGAATTCCAGCTTGGATGCTAGCTGAGTTATACATTAAGGAAATCATTCATTTGCACGGTGTTACTACAACAATAATCTCAGATCGAGACCCCTGATTCACATCTAGATTTTGGAAATCCTTATAAAGAGCTTTAGGAACCAAGATCAATCTCAGTACAACTTTCCACCCCAATCTGATGGTCAAACAGAAAAAGTAATTCAGATTCTAGAAGATATGCTTCGTGCTTGTGTGATCGATCTTAGAAAGAATTAGGAGAAATCCTTACCCTTGGTTGAATTTGCCTAAAATAATAGTTTCTAGTCATCCATTCAAATGGCCCCGTTTGAAGCACTATATGGAAGAAAATGTAGAACTCCACTGTGTTGGTCAGAATTGGGAGAAAGCAAAGCTTTGGGACCTGAACTTCTTAGAAAAATTGAGGAACAAATACACATCACATATAGAAGACTAAAAGAAGCCTTTGATAGGCAAAAAGCTTATGCTGACCTTAAAAGAAGGGATATACAATTTGTAGTGGGAGATCAAGTGTTTTTAAAGGTCTATCCATGGAAAAAGGTGTAAAGATTTGGGAAGAAAGGAAAGCTTAGTCCTCGTTTCATTGGGCCTTTCGAGATCATCGAGAATATTGGCCCTGTCACTTATCGTCTAGCTCTTCCTAGCAAATTCAACAAGATTCATAATGTATTCTACATCTCCATTCTTCGTAAGTATCGATCAAATCCTTCCCATGTGTTAGAACCTGAAGAACTAGAGCTTAATTTAGAGCTAACTTATGAAGAAGAACCGATATAAATCCTAGATTGTGAGATTAAAAGACTTCGTAACAAATATGTTCCCTTTGTGAAAGTGCTTTGAAAGAATCACAAATCTAAAGAGGCTACTTGGAACCAGAGGCAACCATCAAGGATCAATATCCTCATCTGTTTACTCTAAGTAAAAATTCGAGGATGATTTTTTCTTTTTAGGGGAGGAGATTTGTAATACCCAAAACCCGGTTTAGAAGTATGTCAATAAATAGAACATTAGTAGAATGGCATCAGTTTGTTTTTTGATAAGTCTAGGAATAAAGCTTTATGAGCTTAGGGTCAAATTGAAGAAATGGAAAGTGAGGTTAATTATAGGAGGACTAAACCGAAAGTTACATGAATTATAAGGTTTGCATGCTAATAAAACTTTGATTTGTGGCATGTATACTTGTTAAACAAAGAAATCGAGCATGTGTGGGAAATGTCATGACATTGGGAAGGAGAATGGGACATTTTCTTCTATCATCTTCTTTTCCCAAGGCCAAAAAAAACTCCATAGCTAGAGAGAAGGAGAGTGAGAGCTTGCTATACAAGTATTTCCTTTAGCTTTGACAATTTTGAATCGTTTTTAAGGGTTCTATTCGAATAACATAGTGAAGGAGGTAAGAATTCCATTTGTTCTCTTCCATAAGGTTGAATGTTAGATTGAGAAATTAGCTATAAGTATCTTATGAGCATTGTGTTATTAGAATTGTTTGAGAATGATTTTAGGATATGAAATTAAAACTATTCGAATTGTGCAAGTTAAATCACTTCAATCTCTTGTGAATTAGTAGAATGATTTAAGGTATTGAGCTTGTTTATCAATGTATTCAAATACATTGTATGATAGATTTAAAATCTGTTTGAAGCAAGTGATGTATCATGATCTTGCAATGTATAAGAATGTATAGATAACCCTAAGCTATAGCTAGATTATGCCAATTATGCCGAATTCTTAAATTATATGAATTCGTTACTTGCTAGTAGATAAATGAAGTCCTTGAGTGTAAAAAGCGGGCTGAACTGAAAGTTTTAAGACAAGGTAGGGACTAAATTGTGGTAATTATGAACTGTTTTATTAACTAGAATGTAACCCCCTTTGACCCGGCCTAGTCCCTAGATCGAACCGAGCGAGCTATATTGTGTTTACTGAAACAATCTCGTAAATATTTAACTCGAATTACGTCTATTTTTTTATTTTATCTTATATAGATGCAATATTATAACCTATGGTGTGCATACTGGTAGCGGGTGAAAACTCAACTAAATCAGGCGTCGAATCGACATCCAATTACAGATAATTGCAATTTAGTGACCTAATTGTAATTCTGGAAAACTATAGGGACTTAATCAATTTAGGGATCAATCCCTAATTAGTCAGGTTTCATGCTCACATGTCAAATTTTAGCTTAAGACGACCATCCGAACTTATTTAATTGCATGCATAACAATTTGGGACCAAATAGAAGAATTAGAAACCTTTAATATCAAAATTAACAGACATAACGACCAGGCATATAGATACGGTCCCAAAGTGTACAAATATGATCTATAGGCATATCGATACGCCGGTTAAAAATCATTTTCCCAGATTCCAGTAGCTCAAAATGTATCGATACATTTCTACCTTCACCAATATGCAGGTAAAAAATACACTTATCCGTATCGGTACAGTTCTACTCGTACCGATATATAGGGAAAAAATACACTTACCTGTATCGATACACTTCTACCTGTACCGATACACTTAGGCCTGAATTGCCAAATTTTGCTGGTTTTTTATACAATCAAGGGTCCAAACATGCTTTATCAAACCCCAAACATATACACAACAATTCTAAAGATCAAGCAATATTAAAACATCTCAGAAACATGATCAAATCATGGCATCATACTTGCCCAAACAAGGAATTTAGCAAAAACCCTCTCAAATCAATAATGTACCTCATTGTCTTTATTACTACAAGTCTAGTTTGAAGAGTCATACTTTTGCCTTAACAAGTCTTTGGATCTTCCCCCGCTCGCTTGTTGCCTCCAACATTTAATTCTCTACATTGATGGAAAAATAGAGCGTAAACACACAAGGCTTGGTGAGGAGTGCTCGAAACACAACACCATCAATGCAATTAAAACAGGTTTGCAACTCACAAAGAGTTTATCATTTAAAACCATTTTCAAAACATTATCATGCCTCTTAAACCAAAACATGCTTACTTTCCAAGCACTTCACATTTGATTAAAAATCCATTTGAAAAAAATAGCCCATCTTGTTTTCAAAACATGCTTTACTACCCAAGCATTATCTCATTTGTTTCCACAACAAATCATGCATAATAACCATATGCATCAAAACATATATAAACATCATTTATCTCAATGATTCACATATACTGCAATTAAAGTGACCCGAATGGCACTGCCCCTATCCTTGGATAGCACTACCCCTATCCATACATGTTCGGATACACAAATTTCCTTGATGGCACTACCCCCATCAAGCCTCATGGAGCTACTACCCCCACCATAACTCACTTTGGCCAGGAATAGAACTACCCTTATCCCGTTGTGATAGCACTACCCCTATCACTTTACAATAGCACTAGCCCTATTGTGTAACTGAAGAATTTCACATGATCAATTTTTTATTTATAGTAAACTTTCATCCCATGGCTAGCCAATTATACCCGAAACTTTCTCATTACGTCACAAAGCCAATATATCATTTCCAAATACATTTACTTATTGTTTTCCAATGCATTTCATAAAACCGTTTCATATGCGACACCACATTGACAAAGGCAACATCACATTCCTCTTAGGAACAATTCTCAATGCTTATATTCATTCAAATACTTTGATAAACATTACATATTTATCCAAAACAATGCATTTAGAGTAAGTAAATCAAACCATGTTTAAACCAATATGAAATCCACAAGCTCATCTCAAAACCAACAATCAAGCGAAGTAAGAATGACTTACACGTGAGCTTAGTTAATCTTTTTAGGCTATAACTAAACCCCTATGATCCAACGATCATACCTTTTAAATAGCTTAAACCCATTTCACTTATCGATTCGCCTTGCCTTGCTTGCCAACACGAATTGAGCCTCCGATAAGCAATGTACACAACTAGGCAAACCCGCCTTGATTGTCCCCTGATTTAACCACATAAAAACAGAGGGAAAATGCATCATTATGCATTCAAATTGCTGCTAAACAAAGATCCCCTGCAACCTCAACATCTGCCTTCCAAAAACTAGTCAGAACTATAAAAAACAACATCAAACACCTTCCAAACTTAATCCAGCCAAAACCTATTGGTTTAATCCATCATTTAACATACAACAACCTAATAACTTCATTATACCTCCATCATCCATAAACCTCCCACAACTCGTAAAAAAACACATAACTAACAACCTAGAAATTAGAGATTCACCTAGTTTCAGGATTCTAATGTTAAAATCAACTGATTAACATTATCAAACATCAAAATCATGATTAAAACCAATCAAGAACTTAGCAAAAGATAACCAATAAGAAAATCACATGATCTCAACAAATAAACCTTGATGTAACCAATTTCCATTATTAAATCATCAGAACTCATTAGAAAACATTAAATACGGATCAAATACTTGGGAATTTCAGTAAATAACCTTTCATTAGAGGAGAAGAATGAACCTTACCTCCAATGAGTGAATTTTCTCTCAATTGGACGAGTTACTCTTGAAAAACAAAGGAAAACAATGAGATTTTGGAAAACAAGATTGAAGAATCTATTGGAAATCAGAAGTTTAAGAAATCAAGATCATTACCTAAAATCTTTGATGAAAATGAGAGTGTTTGACTGAAGAGATTTTGAGGGAAAAGTTTGAGAGTAAAAGTTACATTAAAAGTGGTTTAAGGAAATAACTACCTTTTTTTTATTAAATACCCTTTAAATTTCTTAATTAAAACTCTTTAAAATCAATTCTAAATGAGAGGAAAATCTGATAAAAACATTTGGTAAATTGGCTCCTTAAAGATTCTAAGATTTGACCATTTTTTCAAAATAGTCACTAAAATAGTTTTCATTCTTTACATTTTGGTCACTCACTCAAAATGTCAAATGTCCAAAACTCATTTTCCAAAATTGATTTTACCAAATATATCCATATATTAAATAATGATTTTAGGATATGTTCCCATATTTTTTTCTCACTTAAAATTATTTATTCTATTTTTTATCCCAAATCTGATTTGAATCTCTAATCACGGTCTACCACACCGTCTAATCAACCTAGCAAACTCGTAAGCCCAAAACTGGGGCGTTACATGGAAACAGGGGACTGTTTTAAAAATTTATGGGGACTATTTTTCAAAGATATTGGGATAGTTTTGGTGAATTAATGGATTGTTTTGTAAACTAGAAATGGAGGATTGTTTTACAAATTTATGGGGACTTTTAAAAAAATCTAGGGATTGTTTTGATGAGTTTCATGAACTATTTTGTAAACTGTTTTGCAAAGATATACAGATTGTTTTGATGAATTTAATGGACTATTTTATAAACTGGAAATATGGGACTATTTTGCAAATTAAGGGGGCTATTTTGCAAAGAAATGAAGACTATTTTTGGTTTTAGATGGATTGTTGTGTGGAATTAAGTGAATTGAAGTTAGAACTCTTGTTTAGTTTGAAATGATATGTCAAATTTAAGCACTTCTATGAACCTAGTGAATGCATGAGTATATGAGTTGTTTAAATGAGATTCTTGATTAAGTAGCCTTTCAAATAAGGATTTCTCATATATGTTTTTCCTTAGAGCAAGATCAAGTGGAGGAGAATAGAGCTAGGAGGGACAAGGCTACGAAAATACAATCTAGAATCATAATTAAGGATTGCAACTAGCTTGGATAACCTGTGAGTGCAGTTTAAGTCTCGGGACAGGCTTAGGACTTTCTCAAGCATCTTTAATTGTTCTAATTTCATTACCTTAATATTGAGCTAATCTATGCTTAAATTAAAGCTTGGATTCGAGGTAAGTACCTAAATGTTAGGTACTTTATGACTATATTATGTTTGACTAAGGTATATACTAAATCTTGAGAACCATATGTGTTTATTTGTGCACTTGATAAGATAAACAATAAGTTATGATTTGGTTAAATAAATGAATATAAAGCTATGCTCAATTATGATTATGATATGATATGATTACACTAAAAAGCCTTGGTTTCGAGTTAGTCATACATATAATTGGCAAGCCATAGAGTCTATAGAGCTCTTGTTTGGGGTGGACTACGGTCCTTATGAGGCGACAATAGAACGAATGTGTTTTGGTCATTTGGCGACAGTAGGAGGTATCGACTGGTACTTCGAGTACCATATTTTGGCGGTAGTTGGTTGAGGATTCGAGTACCTCGACTACTTGATTACCAAAGATTATGGAAAAATTTGAAATGAATGCATAATTATTGACTAAGTTAACAAACTACTTTGATGCTTGCTTGACAAGTAAAAGCTTATCCACAGATTATCTAAATTCCTTAAAATCAAAATGATACTATGATTTAAATGTGCTAGTTATTTTACCTAAGTTAGATATCTTTGAAATTGAAGCATTTTGTGCCATTGTTTGTGTTGGAGTATGCCCAAAGACCAATCATGAGATGGTTGCAAAAGACATACTTATTTTATCTTGTTTATTAATATAAAGCCATCATTATTATTTCAGTCTTATTCTGTGTATCTATAAATAAACTAAATTATAATAAAGTCGTTAGAATAATATAGTTTTTCTTGAATGTCCTTAGTCAAGAATTATTGTGGGCTTGGAAAACAATAATGTATTAATACTAATATGTAGTTGATTGATGACAAAGTGTTGTCATTGGCATGGAGATGTCAAAATCAATACATAAGTATGTTTTAGGGAACAACATACTGGGCTAACCCGCTATGAGCATGTTTCTTAGATTATTATGTGACAGTCACAACATTGCTTATGGTGATAACTACATGTATGATCCTCAGACTTGAGATCATCATTATTTCAACATCGTGAGTGACATATTTTGATACGGTCAAATGTGTGCCGTAACTGACTACACTATAAAGACTGATATTGGATATGTCATAATCCATGTTGCAAAATATGGTTGATCAAGATAGGATTTGTCCCTCCTACATAATAGGAGTAATATCCTAGGCCACTTGATTGAGTGAGGCTAAAAAATGCATGGTCATGCTCAAATAAATTGATATGGGATATCATAGTTATTCGTTTATAATAGTCTACTCAAGATATTAAGAAACATTAGATGGACTATACAAGTGTGACTAATCCATGACTTGTGTCCGATCTAGATATGAGGACAAAAGGATGAAATACAAAAAACAAGTTAATCACGGAAAAAGGTTAAATTGAACCACGATTTCATGTAACTTAGGTAGCAATGATGTATTGCTAGATGCCACTCATTGCTTGTAATATTAGAATTGTTCTAGATATTACTGCTAACGTTACATGAACCTACAAGGGTCACACCATATGATTGAAACGAACAAATATCGACTAGATAACATGTGTATAAACTTGTTGTACACGTAATTAGTCAGAAACCGAAATTGTTATAATTATTGTAGTTATGGATAATTTACTTTATATATATAAATGTTAATATGTGATAAGTTAATAAAATTATCAAATATTATTAAAGTATATATATATATATATATATAAAAGAAACCTAATTAAAGTAGAATCAGATTATACATATTTAATTATATTCGGTTAAATCTATTGTATATTTAAAGAATCCAAATTTAATTAGAATTAGGTTTTTAAATGCTATATAAAGGCATAAGGTCTAGCAACTATTTATCCCTCTTTTTTGAAATCCTCTCTAAACAATTAGAGAAGAGAAAATTTGTTTGTTTTATTCGGGTGGACTGCGTAGAGGTCAGAACACTGCTGTGACGACTTGGATTCGATTTGGATTCTCCTATACTTGTTGTAGAATTCCATATTACTTGAGGTAATTTTTTCATCCTTTTTCACCCTGAATTCGTCCCTTGTACATGGATCACTGGTGGATTACGATGGATAATTTATTTGCTGTGCCATAGGGTGTACCAACATTTCCCAACAATTTGAATCTTGTTTCGAAAGGATAACAACTTAGCTCTAAAATTTCTCCATTTGTTACTATATGCTTTAGTTGCTCTTGAACTACCTCACTAAGTGTTTACTTACAATATCCTTTTGACTGCATTTTCAGGGTGAATTTCTAATTTTGTCCACGTTTTGAGCTAAGAATGGATCACGAGCAAAAAATGTATGTTTTGTCAATCTTTTGCTAGAACTCCTAGTTTGGTGGCACCATGTTTGTATGTATTGCATTTAGGATATCATATATACATGTATAAAAGCAATGCTTATAATCTTGTTGCAATTTTTGTAAAGGTCCATTATAATGTTTTGGCGGTTGTCTATGTGACTAAAAACTTGATTATTATGTTATATTAAGAAGGTGTGGTATGGTCATGGATGAATGATATATATATTTATATATATATGTATATGTATGACTTGCACATGCTTAGCTCGAATAGCCTAGGGTTGTTTGGTATGTTTGATTCTTGAATATATCATGTATAGTTGTTAAAGGATCAAGTATATTTTGTTTGAATTAATGTAGTTGTAGATTACAAGAAATTTGGTTATGGTGACCTTTTTAGGTTAGGATTTTCGAGTTAGTCTAATAAAGAATGATTATGTCAGGGTCTAAAGCTAATGAAATGAAAATTTTGGCATGATATAAAGATAATGAATGGTTTTAATCCACTATAGTTTACTCTATATTTCCATCCAAAGAAATTTTGGTTGCTATGCTTTTGGTTTGTTTAGTAATGCTTCTTAATACGATTTATCCCCTGAACCTGTTAAGAGGTTTTACAAGATATCACAGAATCATGATCAAATTGTGGCAACATGCTTAAATTGAAAGTTTATAGTCATGCTTCCTAGAAACCAAGCCAACCATCATACGAAACATAAATCCAATGCAACAATCAAACATATAAGGCCAATTACAATCCCAAAACAACAATACAAACTTGCTCAAACAGGGATTTTAGCAAACCCCCCCAAAACAACAATGAACCCCATTGCCTTTATTACTACTAGTCTTGTTTGAAACCATACTTACGATTAGCCGACGTCCTTGGATTTCCTTCGCTCACTTGATGCCTCCAAACTCTAATACTCTGCATTGATGGACAAAAAGAGCGTAAGCACTCTAGGCTTAGTGAGGAGTGCTCAAAAAGCGCACCATCAATGCATTTTAAAACCATTTTTTCCAAAACACATTGAAATCATCATTTAAATCATCTTACAAGACATCATGCCTTGAAAACTATGCACTTAATACTTTCAAAAACTAGCATATTAAACCATATTCAACATGTATCATGGATCAACAACAAATCCTATTGCTAACATTCAATTTAAGCCTACCAATGTATAACAATTCATATGCAAAGCTTAAAGAGTAAACATGTAAACCAACATTATACATCAACATCCACCAACATGATACATTAACAATTATATTGGCTTTCAAGTGATCATAAACGAAGTTCCACTTTCCAAAATATTACCTCGGATACACGAATTCGACAAGTGTCCTCTCAACACTTCATGCCATCTCAACTGGAATTATGGTATGCTTACAACCGGGTACCTTCACAACCCATCTCATCGGTTAGACGCATAATCCACTAATGAGAGTTTTCGGTACCATGTAACCCCTCTACCGTTATGTTACTTGTGGTTGAGTATTTGGTACACACAACACCTGAGGCAACTTAATTATAGTGCACTATCAATCCTATGGCCGACCAACTATATCCGGTAACATTTTAAACTACATCACTTGCCAATATAATTCATTATTAACCATATACCTCACTATTTTTATATGCATCAATTCAAAACCATTTTCAAAGCATTAAACCATTCTTTAACAAGTATAACTCATACTTATATGGATCATTTCCAAATGAATTCATCATCATTATATGATCAAAAATAGTATAAAGCATGCTTTAAATCATGCTTAAACAATAGGTACCATGTCATTTAAAACAAGTGCATAAAACCAATTTCATTAAAGCACGACCGAGAGAGAATTATCTCCATACTTACTTCTGAGTTTAAACCTACATTTCAAACTAATTTTAAACCCCCGAATTAACCTTTAACCATTTCATGTTGAAATCCATGTTCTCACTCACCGAAAACACAAAGCTTCATTTGCAGATGCGAAAACCCCTCCAAATCTTCTGAAGCGACACTTCAAGCTTGAGTATCAACCTCCCCTGATTTTACCACACAAAAATAGAGGATTCAATGCATCAAAATGCATTCACAAACTGAACAACATCAACACATAACGATCATCTTCAAACTCTAGCCGAAACCTCCCCAAAACTACCGAAATCAACATCAAACATCTTCCAAACTTAACCCAACCAAAAGCTAATGATTTAATCAACCTAACATCAACCTTATACCTCCAGCATACATTAAACCTCAACAACTCCTAAAAAACACATAACTAACAACCTAGAAAATTAGAGATTTACATAGCTTCGAGATTCCAATGTTCAAATCAATCCATTAACATTATACAACATCAAAATCATGATTAAAATCAATCAAGAACTCAACAAAATAGATCCAATTCAAAAATCATATAATCTCATCAATTAAACATTGATTTAACCAATTTCCATAATCAAATCATTAAAACTCAATAGAAACACTTATAAATGATCAAATACTTAGGAAGTAAAGAACCACTTATTAAAGGACAAGAACGAACCTTACCTCTAATGAGTGTATTTCCTCTCAATTGGATGTTTACTCTTGAAAAACAAAGGAAAACAGTAAGATTTTGGAAAACAAGATGGAAGAATCATTTAGAAATCAAGAGTTCAATTAATCAAGAGCATCACCTGAAATCTTTGATGAAAAAGAGAGTGTTTGGCTGAAGAGATTTTGAAAGAAAACTTGAAAGAAAGAAAGTTACGTCAAAAATTGGTTTTTAAGAAACAACCACCTCATACTAATTAATCTTCTTTTAATATTTAATTAAAATTATTAAAATAATCCCAATTAAGAGAAAACTCTAATAAAACATTTAGGTAAAATTGCTCCTTAAAGGTTCTAATATTTGACCCTTTTACAAAATAGTCACTAAAACAATTTTATATTCTTTTCATTTTGGACACTAGCCAAAATGTAAACTTTCTAAATTTTATTTTCTAAAATTTGAATTTACCAAAAATACCCATCTATTAAATAAGGATTTTTAGATATTTTCCCATATTTTTCTCGCACCAAAAATATTTATTTTGATTTAAATCCTGAATCTAACTCAAATCTCTAATCCCGGTCCACCGGACCGTCTAATCAGCCTAAAAACCCCTAGGCCCAAAACCAGGGCATTACAAGTGGATTTGTATATTGCAGAGATTATGAGGTTGCATGGGGTGCCTAAGTCTATTCTATCGGATAAAGATCTGCATTTTACAGCGAGGTTTTGGGAGTGTTTGCATAGAGCCTTGGGTACACGGTTGAATTTCATTACTTCGTATCATCGTCAAACAGATGGTCAGTCTGGACGTGCTATCCAAGTGTTGGAGGATATGTTGCGGTGTTGCATCATTGATTTTCAAGGAACGTGGGAGAAGTAATTACCGTTGGTAGAGTTTTCTTATAATAATAGTTATCATGCGAGCATTCAAATGGCTCCGTATGAGCTTTGTATGGTAGAAGGTGTCATACGCCACTTTGTTGGGCTGAGGCAGGCGAGAAATATGTTTCTCTACCTGATATGTTGAAAGACACTAATGAGGAGGTGAAGCTTATTAGTGACCGGTTGAGTCTGAGGTTCATTGGACCCTATGAAGTGTTAGAGCGTGTTGGTCCGGTAGCTTATAGGTTAAGGTTGACTTCAGAGTTGGAGAAGATACATGCCGTTTTCAATGTATCGATGCTTTGGTGGTATAGATCGGATCCGTCGCATATGATGCATGTTGAAGAGATTGAATTGAATCTAGAATTGACCTATGATGAAGAGCCAGTGAAAATCTTGGATTCTAGAAGCAAGGTTCTTCATGGGAAGACCATTCAGTTGGTAAAGGTGTTGTGGCAACATCGAGGTGTCGAGAAAGCCACGTGGGAAAGTAAGGAGGACATGAAGAAGTAGTTCCCTTATCTTTTTCCGTCAGGTAAATTTTGAGGATGGAATTTCTTAAGTGGGGGAGAGTTGTAACGCCCTGATTTTGGTCTTAAAAGTTAGTGAGATAGAATAGACGGTTCGGGTGAACCAGATTAGTTAGTTCAAGTTAGTTTTGGGACTTAATTCATAATAAATATTTTAATGTGAAATAAAATATGGAAAAATGTTGGAAAATACCTAATTAATATATTGAGGGTTTTGGTAAACTCAATTTACTAAAATAAAATTGGATTTAGTAACATTTTGGGTTAGTGACTAAAATGTAAAACCTTCAAAACTATTTTGGTGACTAAATCGCAAAATGATCAGAACTTAGATTCTTTAAGGAGCTAATCTACACATCTAATGCCTGTAGGAACAGTCCATGATCCTGAATTGGCATGTCCTTTTGTCCCTATGCAGGCGCCTCATCTTGATATTGGCCTTAAGGTACATTTTGATCTACCTCATTACTCCCACTCTACACAAGAGCATCTTGCTCAAAAGCATGTCTAGAACCCTGATATTTTGACATCTAAACAGAACACCATACTCAAATATTTTTAGTAAAGTTCATCAAAGTATACACATATAATCATTAGTAATTATGGCATCATAGTGGCTCGTATAAAATCCTGACTCATTTTAGTCTCAATTTCTATCGAGAATTGGTTAAACTTGCTACTCTGATACCAATTAAAGTAACATCCACTTCTCAAATTCAGTCCTCAAACATGAGTTGGTGATGTTACAAAACTAAGTTAAATCAATTTCCATTATCGATATTGAAACTGGCAGCCTGCACTATCATTGAATAAATTTTTTATAAAATTGTATAGACATCAAAATTCTTTCCGTAATTTTTTTATTAAACTAGATTTACTAATATTTTTAACCATATAAATTAATAACTCAAATTTATTATACAAGATTTTAAGAAAATCTGTTGCCCTGTTTTTTGACCTTTCATTGGTTAAAAATTTATATCTTTTAGTAAAAACCTCAAAATCAGTCACCGTTTTTTTCAAAGAAACTAGACTCGTTTTCTAGTTCATACATATAAGACCACTTCCTAATCACAAATCATAAAATTTATACTAATTTTTCAAACACACTGCATCTTCATAACTTCTAGACAGATTTTAACTCTATCTACTATGAACAAATTCGTTAGTAATAACTTAGTCCTTCA
This sequence comes from Hibiscus mutabilis, assembly GCA_019671005.1. Classification (NCBI taxonomy): domain Eukaryota; kingdom Viridiplantae; phylum Streptophyta; class Magnoliopsida; order Malvales; family Malvaceae; genus Hibiscus; species Hibiscus mutabilis. The sequence goes on along the minus strand of CM033711.1, from coordinate 57,425,452 downwards.
TAAATTAAAAACATATTGGGACTTTCTATGATCATAATCCACGCTGTATAAGTTACTAGGTCAACCATATTTTAGTTATGAGTTATTACAAACCATAACTAATTATTAGACCATCTATTGATAACTATTATACATGTCATCTAGTATATCCAACTAAAAATGATAGATGTCATTACTGTGACTATAGTAATATACTCTCAAAATATGTAGATGATCCCAGCTACTCTCCCCCTTGATCTTCGTTTTGACCTACACGTTAATCAATAACCAACTGCAATTTGAGATAGATATCAATGTAAATAAATAACAATGCATCTAATCACCTTACCATTGTCATGCATAAAAACATAAGTAGAACACATGCACTAACATATAACAAGGTAGTAAGTTTAATTCTTACCAATACCGTTACCGTTTATATCAGCAAGCTTTCAAGCTTACCATCTTGTTTTTTTTAATTTATTTAGCCCAAAGTATTGAAATAATAGATTCTAAGTACAGGAGTCATTTCTGTATACTCAACCTTCCTTGAGTACACATATACCCAAACTTCCTTGAGTATATATGAAAGTTGCATTAAAGTGCTTTAATGTGTACGTAAGTACTCCCATATACTCAACCTTCACTGAGTATACATAAATTTTGCACATAGTGCTAAGAATATTTATACAGCTGTTTGTGACTCTATGGCTAACCAACTATACCTTTGAATCTCTATATCATACATGGGCTTTATATCATCAATTTTTTCCATGGCAATATATGTATCAACATATAATAACCTTGGGCAGTTCATACCTGAAATAACATTTCTAATTTAATGAAAATAAAAATTTGGGTAGGATCATCTCAAACCATCCCAATGATATATAAAACATCAATGTATTATGATATGTATGCAATTGCACTCACATGGATACTTTATAGAAGTAAAAATTTTAATAGCCTCACTAAGCCTAGATCACACTTTTTATCTCTCTTCTTCACCTGATTGGTAATGGATTCACTTGTTATCTGTATGTATATTAAATACATAACATGTTCAAACCATACTAATACATGTACATGTAAAATTGAAAAATTCAATATTTTCAGCCAAATACTACTTTGTAATAACAATGCTTCCTACACTTTATTTCAACCTTTAATTGCACATGGGAACAAGTATTTAATAATTTCACCTTAAATCTTAAATTCTCTCTCCTAAAGTTTAAGATCCAATTTGGGAAATTTTCACATAAGACCTCCAAATTTGAAAATTTTAACACCAAAATGATCCATGAACAAACATAACTATAACACTTGAATATTTTCAAAATTCTCACTTATTTCACCCTAATTGTCGAATTCACAATATAGTCTCAACATGATGTTTTCTTTATCCAAATGATGTAATCAAACATGGAAAACATCATTATAATCATTTCCATCATCAAAATAAATTTTACAAATTTTTTCCTAAATTTCTTCTTATTAACCGAATAGTCCCTCTATATTTTTCCATGAAACTTTTATCATTTCATTCATAGAAACAACACCACAACAACATTTACAACATGATTGAACCTTAAAACATAAAGCCTCAACATGTCCTTCATAAACCTTATACTCCAATTTCAACTTAGAAGCAAGAAAACCATGTAAAATTTATATCAAATGAAAGAGAATTTAATGGAGAATAACTTTATATTTCATGAACTAACCTTGAATCCAATTGTAAATTCTTGAAAATCAAACTTGAGTTTTTTTTTCTCCTTTCTCTAAACCTTATGGAAGAAAGCATGAGAAAACAAGATTTTCTTTGCTGATTTTTGGCTTTTATTTAAGCCAAATGTCATTTAAATCACCCATTTAAGCTAAAATATCTCTTAAATAGTAAAATAACCATTTTACCCCTTTGATCCAAGGCTCCAAAGCTTTCCACTTGTTAACATCTATTATCTAATGACCAATATCTAATCTTCCATTAGTAGTTGACAACTTTGTCATTGAAACAATCAAAATTCCGATCTTATCCTCATAAATCTAACGGTTGAGATTAAACATGGAAAAATCACTTTAGATCAAAGGGTTCATATTCTTCCAGCACATAAAGGAAATATCTTAGACATGTGAAATAACTTATTTATTCTCAAATATACCAGTTTTAAAAAATTCCAAAATTTTTATTCGATACGATTTATTGAAAATTATCAGAAACTTCATCGAATTATAACTTTTAATAGAAATCTTGTACCAAAATTTTGGGTAACAATAAGACCTCATTCTTAGGGGTGAACTAACTATTTACGAGATATAAATTATTTTTGAGAAAATTATTATTTATGACCTCCAACTTTTCCAAACTTTTTACTTTAGTCACCAAACTTTGAAAGTTTACGTTTTAGTCATTGAACTAAAACCAAAAACTTTTTATATCTTGCAATTTAGTCACTAACCAAATATTGGGGTATTACAATATGAGAAACTTTGGTACTATAATTTTGAAGACAACTTCTGAAAAAGGACTAAAACTTTAAAAATATGTCAACATATGGGGGAAGTTGTTCTTGTAACAACCCAAATTTCAGAATTCGAGGGTTGGTTTAACATGAAATGTGGCTTCTCATTTGGGTAGAGAGTTTGGTCCTTTGAGAGCTTTTGTGGGCTTTTGTATGGTTGTTGGGCTTGAGTTTTTGGTTTGGTGGTGTGTTGGGGGGCTGATAGGAGGGTTGTGAAGTAATTTCCTCTTTCTGAAGAGGAAATGGAGGGTGGCTCTTTAATTTCTCTGTTGAAAATCAAGAGAAAATCAAGAGAATGAGATCTCCATTGTCCCTTTGTCTTCATTCTTCATCCGTCCTTATCCCCTAATCGTCAACCAAAAGAGAAAGGTTCAATCTTTGTGTTTTGAAGTGTAAATTTCAGATTTTGGATTTGAGATAAGTTGTTCAACATTCGAGGATCTACGTTTGGAGGTAAGTTTCATCAAGTTTGGTGGTGGAAGAGGAAATGAGTTTAGTGGGAGTTTTTGAGGAGTATGGTTAAAGGGAGAGCCAATCTCGTTTTTCTAGCTCAAGAGTAAGTTTTAGTTGGTTTTTCTCCTTCTATAAAGTTATAATTCATTTTACAACTTCTTTGTGTAGTGAAAAAGGTTGGAAATTCTTACAAAGAGCTTCGGAAGAAGAAGGCTTGAGGAGCTTGGCTTAGAGGCTTCTTTCCCAGCTTTTGAATCAAGGTTAGTACACTACTAACTCCTTGGTTTCATGCACATCTTAAGGATGATGCTTTATGTCATTAAATTTGATGTTTATGGCTGGTTTGAGTGTTAGGAGTTAGAGACCTTCTTTAACGGCATAATCTAGATTTGGTGTTAATAACTTGATAAAATGGTAGTAAACCACCCAAAATACTTCCATAAGATGTAGGATCGAGTTAAGAGGTTAAAAGTTGTATTTTGAGGGCTTGAGGAGCGATTTACCAAGCCTAGGAAGCCATTTCTAGGCTTCAGTATCGGTACTTGGGGAGGTAGTACCAGTACCCTAGTGTTTAGGGTTTAAAAACACTATTCATGGAAGATGAATTGCTAGAGGGGTACCGGTATGATGTTCAACCCATATCGATACGCCATTCAAGGGAGTATCGGTACAAGTTACGTGGCATCGCCATATCATCTCCCCATGCCATGCAAACATGCCACGTCAACCTTAGGCGTAGAGCGTTAGTTGAATAATGGTTTCCATCCAACAAGGGTAAAATTTGAATGCAAAATGAAACGTTGGGTGCATGTTTGCACCAAAAAGAAGAATAGGGCTAAAATGACCAAATGGTGAAACATTGTGAGGCTATTTTTGACCTTTTGCCTATAAGAATCTAGTAGCATAAATCCGTACCAATACGGCTAATGCGTATCAATACGCCTTGCCACAAGGCTCTTCCCCGTATCAAAATAGAACCCTCATACTGAAATGCTTTTCCTAAAATAGGTCACTCGTATCGGTATAGGGACACACTTACCGATATACTTGGACTTGTAATGTCTAAAATTTGCTGGTTTTACATGCTTTCAAGGCTACAACATCATTCCAACATGTTTCAAACATTAACATAATATCCCTAAGGATCAATCTATACCAAAGCATCATAGAAACATCATCTTAATATGGCGTTATGCTTTAAAAGGTAAACTAGAGGCAAGCTTCCTAAAAACCAAGTCAATCAAAGCATGAATCAAAAATCCCAAACAATATCAAGCATTAAAGGCCATTACACACTCAAAACATTATAGCAAACTTTCTAAAACAGGGGGTCTATCAAAACGCCTCCCAAACCCATAATGAACCCCATTGCCTTTATTACTAAAAGTCTAAGATGAAATCATACTTTCAAATCTCAAAGTCCTTGGTAATCCCTTGCCCACACACTGCCTCGCAAGCTTTAAGTCTCTGCATTGAAGGACAAAAAGAGCGTCAGCACACAAGGCTTAGTGAGGAGTGCTTAAACAATACACCATTAATGCATTTTTAAACCATTTTATGAAACCACATTGAAATCACCATTTCAATCATCAATTAAAACATCATGCCTTGAAAACCATGCACTTAACAATTTCAAAAACCAGCATACTAAACCATATGCAACATGTATCATGGATCAATAGCATGTTCCAATGCTAACCCTAAATTTAAGCCTTCCCATGAATAACAACCATATGCAACAAGAGTAAAACATGTATAAACCAGCATTATACATTAACATCCATCAACATGAAACATCAACAATTATATTGGCTTTCAAGTGATAATAAACCAAGTTCCACTTTCCAAAATATAACATCGGATACACGGATTCAACAAGTGTCCTCTCAACACTTTATGCCATCTCAACCGGAATACAAGGGTACATTCACAACCTAGGGACTCCAACCCTGTAATATCCTCAAAACTATTATAAAAGAAGTTACTACAATACCTTCATTTGATCCCTAATTAATTGAAAATATGATACTGGGTGTAGTTATTAAGGACGATAATGCCATAAATGAAAAAGTGGTAACCCAACGTATAAGTGACCAAACTGAAACAAGTGACAAATTAAAGGAATGCATGTAAAATTCTTATATTCCTAAAATGACCTTACACATGTCATTAATTAGTGGATAAATAAGGACAATTTAGTCATTTGAGAGGAATCAATTGATGAACCATTGTCATCTTCCTCCCTTGTTGGCCGAGTGAATGAGCAAAGAAGAGAGAAAGGGGATTGAGTGAGAAAACTCTATAATCATAGATTCAAGCTTGAATTTGGAGAAATTAGAGTTGCTAGCATTCATAAAATCTTGATAGGAAGTTAAAATCTCTTCCTTAATGTGTTATAGATTCAAATGATGCATGTAGATTTAGGGTTCTTGCTTGAATTACATGAATTTGATGAATAGATAGTGAATTGATGCTATGAACTAGTTAAGAAGTTCAATTGATTGACCAATCCATGAAATTGATTGTGCCATTCGAATGAGTAGAAGAAATTGATGTTGTCAATAGCCAAATTGATGGTGAAATGCTGTGCTAGTTGTTGGGAAATTTGGATGATGATTAGAATGGATGATTGATATGTGAATTGAAATTTTATTGCTGGAAATTCTAGTGAATTGATGTATTAATGAATCAAATTGAAAATATTTGTCAATTTCCCCGTTTTTATAGGATTAACACATAATTGGATTGGCTTAGACATGTATAAATGAGTTTATATATTGAACAATCATGTTAGGATCCTTGTCTAAGTGATTAAAGAAGCTAGAATCTGGCTAAAGGAAAGCTGTCCGGAATACTTTGTTTTGGGAAGTGAGTTTGAAAATATATAGAAAATCACATAGACCAAATTAGGGAACAAAACTTATATGAACAGAATCATGTGTATGTCTAGTTTCATATGCTACAAACAGAATCGAATTCTGAGTTCTAAAGCAGTTTGTAGAGACTAATCTCTAAGGACAGTGCAAACTGTCCAGTGACACAATTTAGGCTGCCTTTAATTAAAAACTGTATTAATTCACTATGAGTAAAATTGTAAGGCCTATATGGTTAAAAGGAAAATTAATTTAGCTTTCTAACGGTAGAAACAGTTAGAAATTATGACGTACGAAATAAGAGATATGAACATCTAAGCAAGCAGTGCAGATGCTGCCAGTCAACAACAATCTTGATGTTTGTATTGAATTGAATGCTTGAGTATAAGGAGTCACATAATGACTCAATTGGTTGCTGGATTGTATCTAATACACTATGTATTGTATGAATGTTAGATCAAGTGGAAATTGAGGAAAAAGGGGCTCACTTAGATCAGCAAGCTAGTAGAGGGAAATGGATTACAATCTAAAATCGATAATAGCTCGGAAAATTTCTGTTAGTGTAGTTTAAAGTTTGGAGCATTAGCAAGGTAAGTGCTCTTTTGAGTGGTTACTTGATCGTGAAGCATGCTTGAATTGCTATTGATTGACATGATATGCTTATTTCCTAATTAAACTATATTCAAATGAAGCATGATGTAATAGATAGACGTAACTTAATTCATTGTTTAATGACATATTGATTAACACACCTTCAATGACTATTGAAACATTGATATTGGTATTGGCTTGAGCCCTATTCGATTGAAAGGGGATATTGACACAAAATGTGCACATTGAATTGAATCATGCTTCTAATTGATTAAAAGTGATAACTATTGTAAGCCTTGGTCTCGAGTCGGTCTTAGATATTGTTGTCATGCCATAGAGTCTATAGAGCTCATTGTCGGGGTGGACTACGGTCCGGGACATTGGTCCCTAATTGGCGACAGTCGAAAGGAAGTATTGTTATTGGTCACTGGCGACAGTAGGAGGGATTTGACCAGGTACTTGGTACCATATTGACTATTGTTATTGGCGACAGTTTGGTTGGAGACTCGAGTATCTAGACTGAGTAATCAATTCTCAAGGCTATACCTAAAATGAACTAATAAATCATGTATATTGAACCTATTGCTACATTGAATTGCATTGATTGATAGTAAAAGGAAAATTGAATACCACGAACTATTGATATTGAAACATTGATTGAACATTGCTTACGAGATTGCTTGATTGTAAAGAAAACATAAAATTCCATGAACTATTGAACATTGCTTATGAGATTGCTTGATTGAAAAGAAAACATCAAATGCCACAAACTATTGAACATTGCTTACGAGATTGCTTGATTGTAAAGAAAACATCAAATGCCATGAACTATTGAACATTGAACATAGCTTACGAGATTGCTTGATTGTAAAGAAAACATCATATGCCATGAACTATTGAACATTGTTTACGAGATTGCTTGATTGTAAAAAAAACATCAAATGCCATGAACTATTGAACATTGCTCATGAGATTGCTTGTGTATTGAAACATTGATTATGTTCAAAGGATATGCTATGCCTAAAGTAGCCAAATTGGATGATTAAGAATGTCTAAACTTCAAGCCTTGTATTGATATTGGATTGAAAATTAAGCAATGCACCTAGTATTGTTAGCCTAATTCGAATGGTTCCTTAATGATGGGGGAACCATACCATCAATTTGATGGTACGTAGTTGAGACTTTTTGTATTGATTGTCTTGTAACTTTTACTTACTCACTAAGCTTTGCTTATTCAAGGCTCATTTCTACGAGACAGATTGATATTGGATACTATCCCGAAGTCTAAGCTCGTACAAGTCACATTTTGCTTGAAAAAGTATGTTTCTATCTCGTTATAATTCTCTTAGGATTGTGGCACCTAAGGCATGTATATTCATGATCACTTAGTTATGGTTTGTATATATTAACTTCATATATGATCTATAAAGAGTATTGTATGTATATACGAGCATGTATTCACTTTATATAGCTTGAACGCTTGTTAGCCTAATGTTAGATGTTCCATGGTTGAATAGATCTCTTGAAATTGGCTAGTTAACAATAGGTAAATGTAGTAATCCACATGTTTAGACTTGAACTACTTTGGTCAAATATGGTACTAACTAAATGATGTTTATAATATTGAAAGCTTATATGTTTGATTAAGGTCTCTTAAGTAAGTAATCACCTATTGGTATGCCTAATAGCTACATGAAATGTTGAAATTTGGTGTTGAGTTATGCATCTCATCAAATGGTTGCTTGTGAAACAAGGAAGTCTTAACTGGTATTGATTTTGATAACAAAGTGCATTATGGGTCATCACCTATTCGAAACCTTTCTTGATGTGCAAGAAAGACTTAAAACAAATTGAACTCACTACCTTTAATAGTATGGATCATTGATTGTAATTGTGGTAACTTACCTAATCCTACTAGGGTGGTTAGAGTATGTTAGAGAATGGTATCAGAGCTTATGGTTGCATGATTCTAGGGTCTCTTGCATGAATAGGCTATTGTCGTTGATCATTTAGGTGCCACCAAGGAGTTACTTGAATATTGATTGGATTGTAACTTGAGCTTGAATTCTCTTATTCCTTATTTTTAGAATGTCTGAAACAAGATTGGAAGGATAATAGAAGCCCGATTGGCTCTTCCAATGAGCGATGGAGGGTAAGGATGAATCAGGATCCCCAGAAGCCTACTGAACCTCAACAAGTTCAGCAGGAATTTCCTGTGATCCATCCTATTCAACATAGGTGTAGTTGCATATGTCTCGGGTAACACGGTGTCATTCCGATTATTGCTTGTTTATGTGATATGTGTGAATCATGATCATATACTGAAGGCTCGCATAGGGCAGCTAACTATGAATGTTGAAGTCTCTTATTAAAGAGAAAAGTAATCAATTAACTTACAAATATTGAATCATAGAGCCATGATATTGAAAGACATTGGAAGAAACTGAAATGATTAATTGAATTTTTAAAAGACATCAAGTAAAAGACAAGTAGGATTGCATATACAATAAGATACACTCCAAACATCGATCATGGGATAAAATATGTAAGGATCTCCCTTTGTTTATTTAGGGCATCCCTTTCCTAGCCAACCTATTGTTATTGTCTTTTGTTGAATTCGATCTCATTATGGGATTAGATTGGTTAGAAAGACATCAAGCTTAGGTAGATTTCCAAAAGAGAAAATTGTTTCTCCGAGGTCTAGGAGAAAAATCCACTACCTTGATCAATAAGAAACCTATTAGCATCTTTGCTGCTATGAATAAAAATGATAAAATTGAATTCAGGGTGAGTTCATTCCCTGTTGTTTCAGACTTCCCTGATGTTTTTCCTAAGGAATTGCTGGGATTGCCCCATATTTGGGAGGTCAAATTCAAGATTGAAGTTTAACTGGGAGTGATCCAGTGTCTATCGCTCCATATCGAATGGCCCCTATTGAACTCAAAGATCTTAAGCAACAATTTCAAGAGCTTCAAGACAAGGGCTTCATCTGACCTAGCTCTTCACCCTGGGGAGCACTCGTATTGTTCGTTAAGAAGAAAGACGGGCCGATGAAGCTATGTAATAATTATCTTCAGCTAAACCAGCTCACTATCAAGAACAAGTATCCATTGTCGAAGATTGAGGACTTGCTCGATCAATTCAAGGATGCCAAAGTCTTCCCCAAGAACGATTTGCGATCGAGGTACTATTAGATGAGAATACAAGACTCATATGTACCCAAAATGGATTTCAGGACTCATTATGGTCACTACGAGTTCCTAGTTATGCCCTTCAGGCTAACCAATGCTCCAACGGTTTTCATGGACTTAATGAACCAAGTGTTCAAACCCTATTTGGACAAATTCGTGGTTGTCTTTATTGATGACATTCTTGTCTACTCAAAGGACAAGGAAGAACATGCTAATCACCTTCGAATTGTACTTTAAACATTGAGAGAGAATCGGTTATATGCCAAATTGAATAAATGCGAGTTTTGGCTCTCGGAAGTATCCTTCTTTGGCCATGTTATCTCAGCTGAAGCGATAAAGGTTGATCCTAAAAAGATTCAAACCGTCATCGAATGGAGACCTCCAAGAAATGTTAGCGAGGTTAGGAGATTTTTTGGTTTAGCAGGGTATTACCGAAGATTCGTGAAAGGCTTCTCGATTCTTGCTACTCCATTGACTCGATTCCTTCGAAAGAATACTCCATTTAAATGGTCCAGGACCAGAAAAGGAGCTTTGATCAATTGAAGCAAGTCCTAACTCAAGCTCCTATTCTAATCTAACCTGAACTGAGAAAAGACTTTACAATCTTCAGTGATGCTTCCCACCTCGGTTTAGGGTATGTATTGATGCAAGATGACAAGGTCATTGCCTATGCTTATTGGCAACTCAAGCCACATGAATTGAACTATCCAACGCACGACTTGGAGCTAGCTGCGGTCGTGTTTGCTTTAAAGATCTAGAGACATTATCTATATGGAGAGAAATGTCGATTATTTACGGATCATCAGAGTTTAAAATACATCCTAAGTCAGAGGGAGTTAAATCTTCGACAACAAAGATGGGTGGAACTACTAAAAGACTATGATCTAATCATTGATTACCACCCGGGCAAGGAAAATGTTGTGGCTGATGCACTCAATCGCAAACATTCAACTGGTAAGATTGAATACGAATTTCCAACATTGTTTATCCTTCTATTCGAATGGATGATATGAAATCAACTAATCGAAATCTTTTAATTGTAGCTTCAACTACCTTCAATGCCCATTTTAAGCTCCTAAAGAATCAGAGGTATGTGGCAGAACTTCAAGTTCAATCTGACTTGACTTCGCAAAGAGCTTCAACAAAATGATCCCGAACTTTAGAAGATATTGAAGGAGATTAATTCCAAACCGAGCACTGAATTCTCACTTCAATCGATGGTGTGCTCTACTTCAAGAATCGGGTTTATGTACTAAATGATCCAATCCTTAATAGAGAAATGCTTCAAGAAGCACATTGTAGTCCTTTTTCAATACATCCGGGAGTGATCAAGATGTATAAGGACTTAAAGGAAGTCTATTGGTGGTCGGGATTAAAGGCTGATATTGTTGACTTCGTATCGAAGTGCCTCACTTGCCAAAAGGTGAAGGTCGAACACCAACTACCTACTGGACTCCTAAAACCTATTAAATTGGAACATTTGAAGTGGGAGTGTATAACAATGGACTTCGTATCGGGATTGCCTCTATCACCGAGGAAAAATGAAGCTATTTGGGTGATCGTTGATAGGTTCACTAAATCAGGTCACTTCCTACCTATTCGAATGAGCATGAGCCTCAAATAGCTAGCTGAATTACACTTGAAAGAAGTAGTCAGACTTCACGGTGTTCCTAGATCTATCATATCTGATCGGGACTATCATTTTACCTCTCGATTCTAGAGGGTACTTCAAGAAGCTATGTGAACTAAGCTAAACCTTAGCACTGCCATCCATCTACAAACCGATGGACAATCTGAAAGGGTAATCCAAGTGCTTGAAGACATGCTTCAAGCTTGCATTATCGACTTCGGTAAAGACTGGGAGAAATATCTACCATTAGCCGAGTTTGCCTACAACAACAACCATCAAACTTCTATAAAAATGGCCCCATTTGAAGCATTTTATGGTAGGAGATGTAGAACTCCCCCATGTTGGTCTGAATTGGGTGAAAACAAGGTCTTAGGGCCTGAATTACTTCGTGAAACCGAAAATCAAGTTAGGGTGATCCATAGTAGACTAAAAGAGGCCTTTGATAGGCAAAAGGCTTATGCTGATCTCAAGAGAAAAAACATTGAATATCGAGTGGGAGATTACGTATTCTTGAAGGTATCTCCTTGGAGAAAAATCCTCAGAGTTAGGAAGAAGGGTAACTAAGCCCTGGATTGATCGGACCCTTTGAAGTCTTGGAAAATATCGGTCCAATTGCTTACAAGCTAGAACTCCCTACTGAATTCAATAGAATCCACAACATCTTCCATGTATCTATATTGAGGAAATATCAATCAGATCCATCACATGTTCTAGAACCTAATAAAGTGGAACTTAATCCTAATCTATCGTACGGTGAAGAGCCAATTCAAATGTTTTATAAAGAAGTAAAGAGACTTCGTAATAAGAATGTGCCATTGGTGAAAGTCCTATGGAAGAACCATAATGTAAAAGAAGCCACTTGGGAACCCGAAGAAACAATGAGAAAGCAGTACCCTCATCTATTCCCCTCAGGTAAATTCGAGGATGAATTTCTTTAAGGGGGGAATTGTAATATCCTTAAAACTAGTATAAAAGAAGTTACTACAATTCCTTCATTTGATCCCTAATTGATTGAAAACAAGATACTAGTTCTAGTTATTAAGGACTAGAATGCTATAAATGAAAAAGTGGTAACCTAATGTATAAGTGACCAAACCGAAACAAGAGACAAATTAAAGGAATGCATTTAAAATTCTTACATTCCTAAAATACCCTTACACATGTCATTAATTAGTGGATAATTAAGGACAATTTAGTCATTTGGGAGGAATTAATTGATGAACCATTTTCATCTTCCTCCCTTATTGGTCGAGTGAATGAGCAAAGAAGAGAGAAAAGGGGATTGAGTGAGAAAACTCTATAATCATAGATTCAAGCTTGAATTTGGAGAAATTGGAGTTGCTAGCATTCATATAATCTTGATAGGAAGGTAAAATCTCTTCCTTAATGTGTTATAGATTCAAATGATGCATGTAGATTTAGGGTTCTTGCTTGAATTACATGAATTTGATGAATAGATAGTGAATTGATGCTATGAACTAGTTAAAAAGTTCAATTGATTGATCAATCCATGAAATTGATTGTGCCATTCGAATGAGTAGGAGAAATTGATGTTGTCAATAGCCAAATTGATGGTGAAGTGCTATGCTAGTTGCTGGAAAATTTGGATGATGATTAGAATGAATGATTGATATGTGAATTGAAATTGTGGTTGCTGGAAATTCTAGTGAATTGATGTCTTAATGAATCAAATTGAAAATATTGCTCAATTGCCCTATTTTTATATGATTGACACATAATTGTATTGACTTAGACATGTATGAATGAGTTTATATATTGAACAATCATGTTAGGATCATTTTCTAAGTGATTAAAGAAGCTAGAATCTAGCTAAAGGAAAGTTGTTCAGAATACTCTATTTTGAGTAGTGAGTTTGAAAATATATAGAAAATCACATAGGCAAAATTAGGGAGCAAATATTATATGAAAAGAATTATGTGTATGTCTAGTTTCTTATGCAACAAACGGAATCGAATTTCGAGTTATAAAACAGTTTGTAGAGACTAATCTCTAAGGACAGTGCAAACAGTATAGTGACACAATTTGGGCTGCCTTTAAATAAAAATTGTATTAATTCACTATGAGTAAAATTGTAAGGCCCATATGGTTAAAAGGAAAATTAATTTTGTTTTCTAACGGTGCAAACGGTTAGAAATTCTGACGTACGAAATAAAAGATATGAACATCTAAACAAGTAGTGTACATGCTGCCAGGCAGCAACAATCTTGATGTTTGTATTGAATTGAATGCTTGAGTATAAGGAGTCACATAATGACTCAATTGGTTGCTGGATTGTATCTAATACACTATGTATTGTATGAATGTTAGATCAAGTGTAAATTGAGGAAAAAGGGGCTCACTTAGATCAGCAAGCTAGTAGAGGGAAAGGGATTACAATCCAAGATCGACAATAGCTCGAAAAATTCCTGTGAGTGTAGTTTAAAGTTTGGAGAGGTCGGTAACATCTCCAAGTCTAATTATGATTTGTATTTCTTATTGATTCTTAAGTATAAATTGTATAATGAGCTTGCTAAGGAGCCTTAGCAAGGTAAGTGTTCTTTTGAGTGGTTACTTGATTACGAAGCATGCTTGAATTGCTATTGATTGACATGATATGTTTATTGGCTAATTAAACTATATTGAAATGAAGCATGATGTTATAGATAGAAGTAACTCAATTCATCGTTTAATGATATATTGATTAACACACATTCATTGACTATTGAAAATTGATGTTGGTATTGGCTTGAGCCATATTCGATTGAAAGGGGATATTGACACAAAATGTGTACATTGAATAGAATCACGCTTTAATTGATTGAAAGTGATAATTATTGTAAGCCTTGGTCTCAAGTCAGTCTTAGATATAGTTGGCATGCCATAGAGTCTATAGAGCTCATTGTCGGGGTGGACTACGGTCCGGGACATTGGTCCCTAATTGGCGACAGTAGAAGGGAAGTATTGTTATTGGTCATTGGCGACAGTAGGGGGGATTTGACCAGGTACTTGGTACCATATTAACTATCGTTATTGGTGACAGTTTGGTTGGAGACTGGAGTATCTAGACTGAGTAATCGATTCTCAAGGCTATACCTAAAATGAACTAATAACTCGTGTACATTAAACCTATTGCTACATTGAATTGCATTGATTGATAGTAAAGGAAAATTCAATACCATGAACTATTGACATTGAAACATTGATTGAGCATTGCTTACGAGATTGCTTGATCGTAAAGAAAACATCAAATGCCATGAACTATTGAACATTGCTTATAAGATTACTTGATTGTAAAGAAAACATCAAATGCCATGAACTATTGAACATTGCTTGCGAGATTGCTTGATTGTAAAAAAACATCAAATGCCATGAACTATTGAACATTGCTTACGAGATTGCTTGATTGTAAAGAAAACATCAAATGCCATGAACTATTGAACATTGCTTATGAGATTGCTTGATTGTAAAGAAAACATCAAATGCCATGAACTATTGAACATTGCTTACAAGATTGCTTGATTGTAAAGAAAACATCAAATGCCGTGAACTATTGAACATTGCTTATGAGATTGTTTGATTGTAAAGAAAACATCAAATGCCATGAACTATTGAACATTTCTTATGAGATTGCTTCTGTATTGAAACATTGATTCTGTTCAAAGGATATGTTATGCCTAAAGTAGCCGAATTGGATGCTTAAGCATGTCTAAACTTCAAGCCTTGTATTGATATTGGATTGAAAATTAAGCAATGCACCTAGGATTATTTGCCTAGTTTGAATGGTTCCTTAATGATAGGGGAACCATACCATCTATTTGATGGTTCGTAGTTGAGACTTTTAATATTGATTGCCTTGTAACTTTAACTCACTCACTAATCTTTGCTTATTCAAGTCTTATTTCTACGATACAGGTTGATATTGGATACTATCTCCAACTCTAAGCTCGTACAAGTCACATTTTGCTTGAAAAAGTATGTTTCTATCTTGGTATAGTTCTCTTAGGATGGTAGCACCTAAGGGTTGTATATTCATGATCAATTAGTTATTGTTTGTATATATTAACCTCGTCTATGATACATAAAGAGTATTGTATGTATATACGAGCATGTATGCACTTTATATAGATTGAATGCTTGTTAGCCTAATGTTATATGTTCCATGGTTGAATTATGCATGTAATGGTTGAATAGATCTCTTGAAATTGGCTAGTTAACAATAGATAAATGTAGTAATCCACATGTTTAGACTTGAACCACTTTGGTCAAATATGATACTAACTGAATGATGTTTATAACATTTAAAGCTTATATTTTTTATTAAGGTCACTTAAGTAAAAGATGTAATCACCTATTGGTATGACTAATAGCTACATGACATGTTGAAATTTGCTGTTGAGTTATATATCGAGTCGAATGGTTGCTTGTGAAACAAGAAAGTCTTAACTGATATTCATTTTGATAACAAAGTGCATTATGGGTCCTCACCTATTCGAAACCTTTCTTGATGTGCAAGAAAGGCTTAAAACAAATTAAACTCACTACCTTTAATAGTATGGATCATTGACTGTAATTGTGGTAACTTACCTAATCCTACTAGGGTGGTTAAAGTATTTTACAAGCCCCAATCATCGGTTAGATGCATAATCTACTAACATGAGTTTTCGGTACCAAATAACCCTTCAACCATTAGGGTACTTGGATGGAGTATTCGATACACCGTATAAACCCCTCGACATCCTATGCGACTTTTTATAGTGCACAATCAATCCTATGATCGGCCAAATATATCCGATAACATTTTAAACCACGTCACTTGCTAATATAATTCATTATTATCCATGTACCTCATTGTTTTTATATGCATCAATTCAAAATTATTTCCAAAACAACAACCATGTTTTAAACAAGTATAATACATACTTACATGGATCACTTACCACATCCATCATCATTTCATGGTCAAAATCAGTATATAACATACTTTATAACATGTTTAAGCAGTAGGTACCATGTAATTCAAAACAAGTGCATAAAACCATTTCATCAAAGCACGGCCGAGAGAGAAATCGCTTTATACTTACTTCTGAGTTTAAACCAGCGTTTCAAGCTAAGTTTAAGCACCCATAAACCACCTTTAAACCATTTTAAAGCTGAAATCCATCTTCTCACTCACCAACAACAAAAAGCTTTAATCGCCAATGCAGAAACAACCGTCTGACTCGAATCTCTAACTTCGGTTCTCCCAAATGGTCTAGCCTCTCTGGCTAACACCTATGCCCAAAACTGAGGCATTACACCATCCAATAATACTCAATGAGGGATTTCGAGTATGTTCCCGAGGCTGTGTGACATCGGGCCTCACTCCAGGTTTGTGTGGTATGATTCATATGTTCTTTGTGAGATTAATGCATCTTTGTTGTTTGCTATGTGTTTAGGTGGCTAGAAGTAGCCGCATATGTTATTGGATTGCCATATTATCATCTTTAGCTACTTGCTCATATTTATGATTTGCATGAAGCATGGTTGAGTGGAAGTGTATCCACTGAGCTTTGTTAGCTCAGCGTTTGGAATTGTCATTTCCGTTCGCATGTTAGTAGGTTGACGTACATTGTAGGAGTACCATCAGAGTAGGACTTCAACATTGACTTGTCAAGAGTACAGTACTTGGATTTTATGAAATTTGATGTGATTTCAACTAAACCATATTGAAATTTTATGGTAATGGTTTGGGCTTAAGGCCCAAATATGACATCAGGGTTGAGGGTGTTACAGTTCTATTACTGCTTACCTTTTAAATAAGGTTTCCCACAATAAAAGAGACATGACACCTTATGAGTTATGGAAGGAAATAAAACATTTCTACAACTACTTGAAAATATGTGGTGTCTTACAAAGGTAATGTTCCCATTATCGAAGTAAATGAAAATACGTCTCAAAACGGTGGTTTGTATTTTCATTAGCTATGTAGAACATAGAAACAAATATCAGTTTCTCATGTACGAATAAAAAACCTTCAAATTGACGTAATGGAATCAAAGAATGTATTATTCTTTGAAAATATACTTCCTTGTATAACTAGGGAAATTGATCCAAGTTCAAAAAAACAAACTTTAAAGACTATCAATGAAGATAGTCTAGACGTTCAACAAAGAGTTGAAACTAAAATATTGTCACGGTGACAAATAAGTGTGACAAATGTGTGTATGTCAAAATTACCGACATTAGGATATATGATCATATGTTGATGACATAATCATTGTTATAAGTAACAATTAAGTAAATGTACTAAAAAATGTCAAGTTCAATATTGACATGAAAATATGAGATTGACTAATGATTTTGGGCATCCAAGTCTAAAGAATGTCTACTGGTCTCGTATTAACGCAGTCACACTATGTAGACAAGATAAGTTTGGGAAGAAAATTTTTGACATAATCAGAACTCCACTGTATACTAGCAAATATTTGTCCAAAAATAAAAGGTTAAGACGTTAACCAAATAGAATATGCAAGTTTCATAGATAGTCTAAATAAACTGTACTAAACTAGATATTACTTTCACTATGAGTATTTTAAGTAGATTCACAAGAAAATTAGAATCAAACCTCTAAAAAGAGATTGCGGGAGTACTAAGATATCTCAGATATACTCAACACTATAAAATTCATTATTTCAGAGATCCTACTATTTAGAAGGATTCTCCGATGCTAGTTGGATATATGATATTTATGATATCAAAGGCACGAGTGAATATGTTTGACAGTGAAAAGAGGAGCTATGTCATGTAATTTCTCAAGACAAATGTTTACAACTAGATTCACAATGGAATTTGAGTTTGTAGCTCTAGACAAGTATAGAGAAGAAGCCAAATGGTTTTGGAATTTCTTGGAGGATATTCTTAAATGGCCAAAGCATGTTCCCATAATATTTATATTTTGAAAATAAAAAATTGGTAGAACACAGAGCTTTATGCATAATGGTAAGTCAAGACATATGCATTGTCAACGCATATACATCGTCAACACAATACCATTAAACAAATAATATCAAATGAAGTTATCTCTATTGATTTTGTAATATCAAAAGATAACATTGTGAATCCCCTAACCAAAGGGTTAAATCGAGATCAAGTTAAGAAACATCTAAAGGAATATGACTATACCCTAAGAAAATAAAAGGTGTTATGTGAAGGAAAACCCTACCTAGTTTACCAGAGATCCTAAGATCTAAGTTTAAAGGGACAATCTAATTGCATAGACCTTGTGTGGTCACTACGGGGGATCTTATACCAAGTCCGTTCTTATGATGTAAATAATGATCAAAGTAGATTAGGCTAAATAAAGATTTTAAGGACCATTTTGTGCTTCGGTGAGCCAAGCAACATAAGTCACCTATGTGAATGTAAAGTGGGCCGCTTCAGGGAGACTATTGGGCATAGTTCTTCCAAATTCTTGCAGAACTAGGCAAAGTTCACGACTATATGGACATACCCATGACAACTAATATTGTTGACAAAGAGGTAGTTGTGAGAAATATATCATCATTAACAAAAACGATAGAACAGTTCAAGGACATCATGTTTCCTGGTCAGTTAGTAAAGTAAACATACTTTTACAAGTGAAGTTTTAAAGGAGGAAACCTATCATATACACCGATCGATCGTAGAGTCTATCACTACATCAAGTCAACATGTTTTTGATAAAATCATCAATTTTATTCATGTCAGGAATTGTTGGAAAAATAATAATTTTGGAGCTTTGATTGAGAAATTGATCCAAACATTATTGAGAAAAACGTGAAATCAATGGTTGGTTAGTAAATGTGTAACAATGCACAAGTGGGTAATGTGAATGTCCGAACCGGTCTGGCCCTCCGTGGACTTGTAGATATTTTAACCCAAATTTGAAATAATTTTCCTCAAATAGAGCATATCTTTTTCATATTATGTTTTGAAATTAATAGGATAAATATTA
Source organism: Hibiscus mutabilis (assembly GCA_019671005.1). Lineage (NCBI taxonomy): Eukaryota > Viridiplantae > Streptophyta > Magnoliopsida > Malvales > Malvaceae > Hibiscus > Hibiscus mutabilis. Next base: position 57,406,241 of record CM033711.1, on the reverse strand, counting down.
AAATGTTCCTTTATTTTAGAAAATTTTGGAAATTGCTCTTTAAGGACTCATTGATTCTCAAATATTAAATGCTCATTAGGTTAAAAGTTTCCAATAGTTCACTATATAAAACCCTTATAAATACCGTATTAAACCAACTAGATTAACACACGAGTAAAAAAATTCTTCTCCTCTAATTTTCGGTGGTAGACAAAGACAATGATATAATTCGTGATCGCTATAGTTGAACTACTGTAAATGATCATCTAGTTGTACCCTGTGAGACAGACGACCGATGATCTTGAGAACCGAGTGGCCGAAAATCTGTCTTAAGAAAACTGTGTAGCTACATACATGCCTCAATTCATTTCCAATAAAATTTGTTTTAGATATATTGTATCTATCTCGTTACGTTTGATTCAATATTTTGATATATTTTTATTATATTATTTATTTTATTTTTGGATTAAAAACTTTTCTAACAATTAACAATTATAAACCTGTATAAAATAATAATTAGGGGTGAGCAAAACTCGACTTGACTTCAAAAAATCAAATTTTTAGCTCGACTAAACTCGAGGTGAAAAAACTCAACTCATCTCAACTCGACTCTAAATTTCATAAACTCGACTTGACACAAAAAATTCAAATAAAGTTCTATTTGTAAAATAGAAGTCGAATAACTCAAAATTTTTAGTAATTAGTGGATTTATTTTTAAGTTCAAGTTAAGTCTCTTAATTTTTCCTAACACATATATACTGATATATAAAATATGAAGAAATATATCACATATGAAAAAATATAAAGAAATATATATATATATGTGTGTGTGTGTGTGTGTGTGTCTTATATAATTAGAGAAAGTCATTTAAATTGAAATCAAACCACACTAAACTATAAAACCCCAAAAACTGGTCTAGTCGGGATTAGGTTCCGGAGATCGAAAACCCTACATCAGAAAGGTCCAAATATTGTATTGACTTGATCGTACGGTCAATTATATTGATATTGGACTCTAATTGAGTCAATTTTCTGATTAAAGACCTTATCGAATACATTGAAAGTTATTTAGTGACTAAATCATAGAAATCAAAAGATTGGGGGTAAAAACATAAAATATGGACAGTCGAGGGGTTAACCTTGCGATTAACCCCTCTCCAATTATAATCACCACATACGTGGGATTGTCTGAAGGGATTCCTTCACTTGAAGGAAATCTATCAATTAAAATAGATGAAAAAGGAGAAAGTTACTCGATTAAGGAAGTGGTCAACTTTGTTATCTCCTACTTCATCTTCAACCTAAGCAAGCATCTCCATTGGTGCCTAGTTTCAAGCTTAGGTTTTCTTCGATTCATTGATTCCATCTTATAGCTATTGATTGGGTAAGCTTAAGCCCTCAAACTATTAGTCAAATCCATGGTATATTAAGTTTAATCTCATGTTAGGGTTTTGATCATCCATGGAACATAAGACTTTCAAAGCTTTAATCCATGGATATCCAATAGTTAATAGCTATATAAAATTTGGATATTGATTTCGATATCGTATTAGTGATTCTAACAATTTCCTATTGTTTACCTAGCTCGAGAAGTGGAGAGAAATCATCCACCATCACCATCGAAAGCTAGGAACAAAGGGATTGCAATCCGACAGTCGTAGGAGCTTCAGATTATCGAGGTGAGTGTAGTCAGAGTCTCGAGATTAGGCTAGGTGCCTTTGCCGATTTCATTGTTATTGAATTTAGTATTGCTAATCTTTTGGAAAAAGATATTGCATCGAACCTCTTAGGAGGCATCATTGGTAAGTATCGGTAAGCTTTGCATTGAATATTGGATATAGATGTTGTCATCGTCATCAAGCATTGATATTGATATCGCCATCGTTATTGCCATCAAATTATGGTTTTCCAGGACATCGATCATTAAACATTGTCAAAGTCATTGTTATAGCTATTGTTATAGTCATTGTCATTGAGCATTGATATAGGCATAGTTATTGTTATCGATACATTGATATTGAAAGCATCGACCATTGACATTATTATTGAGATCATTGAACATTGTTATTGTGGTTGAACATTGATTATTGATATTGTCACCTAACCTTGGATTCAAAAGGACATTGGATACAATTGGCATGCAATAGAATTCATGAGCTCAGTGTACGAGTGGACTACGGTGCTTGGGCTATGACCTATATTGTGGCGAGGCAGAGGGATGATTGTGTTATTGGTCATATTGGAAAGGTGGAGGGACTATACCATTCATTGATTTTGCGAGGAATAGGAATTCGCGTATCCACTATCCTGAATCGATCCAAGGGTTATTGTTGAAATATGATATAATTGCTATTAAATATGAATATTACATTGTCATCATCAATTCATTGCATTGTTATTGCTAGAACATGATTTGGAATGCATTTCATTGTTAACGTTGTTGTCTGTGACTACCTCACTAGTCAATGTATACCTAATGCATTTCATTTCATATATTTCAAGTTAAGAAGTTCATTGTTGAAGATCGGAGGAGTTGGAAGGTTTTGGCAAGTCACAACCAAGCTAAAGTAATGTATATTGAATCTATGAACTCCTAGTGTGGCGGCAAAGTAGTTAGACTAGTCACATATAGTCTCTTTTGGTATGTATGTATTGCCTTGGTTTGTAATTGTGCCTTAGGCCCTAAATGACCCCTTTTGAATGGTTTAAAAATGACCAAAATTGCATACTTGGCCTAAAAAGGTGAAAACATAGTAAATGGATTCGAATGACCATAAAATTTGGCATCCTAGTAGACTATGGTGTTATAAACTTGCTGGTAAAATTTCATTGTATTTGGACATTTTTTAATAGGCCAAATTGAGTAAAAACTAGATAAAATATGTCATTATAGTGCAGGGCGTATCGATATGGGTGTGCATATTTAGACATGGTCAACATCGGTCAACAGGGTTTATCGATACGTCAAAGGGGAGTATCGATACGAAAAGTCAACACTAGAATTTGGAAAATTAAATGCTTCGATACGGCCTTAGGGTTTATCAAAAAGGGTCAACCCGTACCGGTACGGTCCCCATCTATACTGATACGAGTTTTGGTCATTGAAATCTGATAAATAATAAACCATGCTTTGCGTATTGATACAGACAAGCATCATATCAGTACAAGCTTATTAATTCTTAACCGTTTTAACGGTCATGATATAGGTGTATCGGTACGGCCTCTCGAGTACCAATACCGATATAGGTAAATCTATTAAAAGTTAATTGGAATAAGTTTAAAACATTGCATATTGGTCACTGAACATTGTATAGTTAAATTAAAGAGGTAATTGGACTCAAGTTATCTTGAAAATTCATATAATCACTGAATATAGGTTGAATTTCAGTTTAGTAAGATTACTTTCGAAAAAAGACCTCTAAAATATTGAATTCACAAATTAGTCCCTAAAATTTGTAAAAGTTTAAAATTCATCCTAAACTGATTAATGTAATTTTGTATCGAGGCATTTCTTTTGTACATTGGTATAATATCGCACCTCTGAGATAAACTTTGATTTTCAATTAAAATATGTGCACCGTCCACCGTATTGTTTTCCAGTAACGCTTTCTGAGCCGGTCATACATTGTGTAAATTCTAGGACTAGACCAGGAAATGGGTGTTATATTTGTGGTATCAGAGCTAGAGTTTAGTCGATTCTAGGACTAGACTGAAGCGTATTGTATTGTTATTGTGTTACTTTGCCACATAGGAATCATATATTGTGTAAATTCTGACTTGCTGACTATTCCGATCTCTTTATGTTATAGTTATGTCTAAAACAAATGAAGCTTATATTAATGAGCCTACCACCAGCTCCTCGACGCATGGCAAGGAGATAAGGACGAGATCCTCTAAATTTGTAGAATCCACCTACACCAGGGACTGAACCCGAGGTACCAGCTGCTCAGGGAGAATGTTACCGGAACGTGGCTGGCATTTTTAGGCAGTTTATGGCTGCTATGCGAGCTGAGCAGATTGTACAGCCTACTGCACCCGTTGTCCAACATACGCGGGCTCCGATTGACAAGTTATCATAGTACCAAGCTTATACTTTCACTGGTCTGGATGAAGACAATCCTAAAGTGGCCGAGTATTGGTTGGACAACACCCTAAGAATTTTGAACAAGTAGTTGCAGTGTTCAGATGAACACAAGATGGAATGTGCCCTCGCGTTGCTTGCTGATGAAGCACTTCATTAGTGGGAGAATACTACTCTTACGGTCTCCGAAGGCACAATAACCTTAGAGTTCTTTCTCCAAGAATTTTGAAAGAAGTACATTAGCGAGTTCTATCTCGTAGAAAGGCGCATTATCTTTCTCCACCTCAAGCAAGGTGGGTGACCTATCGAGCAGTACATTCATAACTTTTGCAAATACTACCGATATGGTACCGAGTACATCAAGAATGAGGAGGAGAAGTGCTGAATATTCATTGACGAGCTTAGTGATGAGCTTCGTCCCATGTTTACAACATTGAGCATCACTGACTTCCAAGACCTTGTGAACCGAGTCAAGGCCATTGAAGCGTCGCAAAAAGCCCAAAGGACTGGTGGGTCAGGGAAATCAGAAAAGAGGTTTTGAGATGATTCTTGACCTCCAAATTGAGCAAGAAAATGAAGTACTATGGCCCTAAGCAGAATATGTTCCCACATCTTTCCCGTTTTAGGAAGGTCAAAAGGCCCTAAACTATGACTTCTTCTTTTGCTAAGACCGCTTCAATTGAGAGTACTGAAGGTTCAAACAGGGGTTCACAATATCAAGTTTGTAACTATTGTCAGAACAGACACCCAGCAGGTTAGTGTCGTAAACTGACTGGAGCTTGTTTCTTTTGTGGTGAGTAAAGCCACTTTATTTGAGACTGCGCTCTCAATGCAAACTAAATCGACTACTGCACCGGCTAGTGTTGCATCCCCTACTTAGTCATTTCGAGGTAAGGGATCAAGGCAAGGATCATTGGGAGCGGCAGGAAGATCTGGTGGCTCTGGGAAAGCACTGAGCAGGAAGGAATTGAAGGCCCCTACCCAGATGTATCACGTGAGGAGCAGGTAAGAAGAGGATGAGACTGATGTTGTTGCAGGTACCATTGAATTGTATTTACATCCTTTATATGCATTGATTGACCCTGGTTCTACTCATTCCTGTATAAGTACTGTGTTAGTCAAGAAGCATTGATTATCATCTGAACCTATAGTATTGAGAATCTTTGTAACCAATCCTTTGGGTGATTATGTCACTGTCAGCCTTGTGTGTAAGGACTACCCCTTATTGATTCAATGGATTCCTTTTCTGGCCAATTTACTGGAATTACCGATCCACGAATTTGATGTTATATTGGGATTGTATTGACTTAGTGAACATCAAGCGTGGGTAGATTGTAGTAAGAGGAAGTTGTACTTTTGAGGCCTTGGCAATGAAAGTATTGTATTGATGAACTCGGGAAATCCTTCCCTGAATGCTTTAATATTGGAAGCCAAGGATGAACCTCGATTATCGGATGTTGACACAGTGTGTGAATTCCATGATGTCATTCCTGATGAACTTCCGGGTTTACCTCTAACTTGTGAGGTTGATTTTGGCATCGAAGTGCAGCGTGGGACTGCCCCAGTTTTGGTTGCACCCTACCGTATGGTAGCTGTTGAACTCAAGGAGCTAAAGGTTCAAATTTAAGACTTATTGAATAAAGGCTTTATTCGGCCGAGTTCCTCACCTTGGGGAGCCCCAATTCAACTTGTCAAGAAGAAAGATGGTTCCATGAGATTGTGCATTGACTATCGATAGTTGAACAAGGTAACCATCAAGAATAAGTATCTATTACCAAGAATTGACAACCTATTCGATTAGCTTAAGGATCCCTCTATGTTTTCCAAGATCAATTTAAGGTTTGGGTTTTATCAGATGAGAGTCAAAGAATGTGTTGTACCCATGGCGATTTTCTAACAAGATATGAACACTACGAATTCTTGGTGATGCCTTTTGGGCTAACCAATGCACCGACAACTTTTATGGATTTGATGAATCAGGTTTTCAGACCCTATCTTGATAAATTCATAGTAGTATTCATCGACAATATCTTGATTTATTCTAAAAATCCTACTGAGCATCGATATCATCTCTGCATTGTGCTTCAAACCCTTTGGGAGAAGCAGTTGTTTGTCAAGTTCTCTAAGTGTGAGTTTTGGATCACCAAAGTTGTCTTTCTTAGGCATATTGTATCAGCTTCGGGCATCCAAGTGGATCCGAAGAAAATTTAAGCCATTGTTGATTGGTATCCACCGAAGAATATTGGTGAGGTGAGAAGCTTCATTGGTCTTGCTGGCTATTATAGAAGGTTCATTAAAGGATTTTCCATGATAACAACTTCATTGACTAAGCTATTAAGAAAAGAAGTCTCGTTTGTTTGGACCGAGGAACAACAAAGAAGCTTCGATTAATTGAAGCAAGTGTTAACTCATGCGTCGGTCCTAATCCAACCTGAGTTTGGAAAAGACTACATCGTCTACAGTGATGCATTGCATCTCGGTTAACGATGTGTATTAATGCAATAAGGTAAGGTGATTGCCTATGATTTGAGACAACTAAAGCCACACAGGATGAATTATCCCACTCATGACCTGGAATTGGCTGAAGTTGTCTTTGCATTGAAAATTTGGAGACATTTCTCTACGGAAAGAAATGTTATCTCTTTACTAATCATAAAACCCTTAAGTATCTCTTAACCCATAAAGAGTTGAATCTTTGGCAATGGAGATGGATGGAACTCTTTAAAGATTATGATCTTGTCATCGATTACTATTCGGGTAAGGCCAACATTGTAACTGATGCACTCAGCCGCAAACCTTTGCCTGGTAATATCATTATCGATCATCGAGTTCAATACATTAATTGGTATATTGACTCATTGTAAAGTTTTTGTATTGTAGCTCCTCGAGCCATTAATGCTCACTTCCAGCTTCAGAAGCACTATTTTTTTTTAATATGAACTCCAAGTTCAGTCTACTATCGCATCAAGGATCAAAGCATTGCAAGAGCAATACCCAAAAATTTAATCTATTGTTACCAAGCTACAAGATAACCCTAACTTTAGGATTACTCTTGGAGGGCTCTTGTGCTTTTGTGATCGAGTTTGAATACCTAATGATGAATCTATTTGTATCGATATTCTCAAAGTGGCTAATTCGAGTTCTTTCTCTATCCAATCGAATTTTGTAAAGATGTACAAGGACCTTCGAGAATTCTATTGGTGGTCAGGTATGAAACAAGTATAACTAATTTTGTGTCCAAATGCCTTACACGCTAGTGTGTTAAAGCTGATCATCGTGACCCTACTGGCTTACTACAACCCATTGATCTACCGCAGTGGAAATAGGAGAAGATCACTATGGATTTTGTTAGTGGTCTACCCTTGACTCCTACTAAATATGATGCTATTTGGGTCATTCTAGACCGTTTGACCAAGTCAGCATGCTTTTTACCGGTTTGGATAGACTACGGGCTTCCTAAACTAGCTGAATTGTACATTAAGGAAGTTATCTAACTCTATGGAGTACCTAAATCCATCATCTTCAATCGGGATCCACGGTTTGCTTCTCGATTCTAGAAATCAATACAAGCAGCTCTGGGCACCATAGTTAACCTTAATATTGCTTTTCACCTTCAGTCTGACAGCCAGTCAGAAAGGGTGATTCAAATTCTAGAAGACATGCTATGTGTGACACCCCTTACCCCAGGTTAGTAGCAAATTGGCTTGGGAGCGTTACCAAGCAAGAACATTACATTACAAGCAATAACGAGGCAAGAATAGGTTAACTCATCCCTATTAGATGAATTACTTAACTATCAAGCAACCAAGCATTCATAACTTAACATGCAAGTAAGCAATCGCATGTTTGTTTACAAGACATTATAGGTTACTACTTCAACATTTTAATTAGCATCACCATCACTAGCATTGGAATAGCCTAAGTGAACAAGCATGCTTCCATTTCATTTCATTGTTCCTTAGATTGATACATGTAATATTTCATACCTAAATTTACTAAACATGATCATTTGAACATACAATTGTATGTATCTTGTCTCCAAACAAGCCATACCATTCGGCATTCACCATACACACATATAAATACACCTACAACATGGTTTATTCGCACAAGTGACTATATAGATTCACAAGGGATTCAAATGGCACAATAGGCTAGATCAATTGCTTTGAAACATTCAAAGTATACATATATGCGCAGCAAACTACCTTTCCATTTCATGTAATTTAAGTTCAATACATACTTAAGACTTAACAACTATGTTCTTAACATGGAAGGCCCATACAAGAGCATATATATACAAGTTCTCAAACATCAAGTAGCCATGTTCATGCAATATACAATCCCCCCAAAACAAACAAGATGCATGGTCTAGTCCTATCTACATATATATGTCTAGGTGCCACCAACCAGGAGATGTACAAAAACAAGTATGAACCATACTTTAGCTATACTTGTGTCTTGCTTCGAGCTCAAGAAATCATGCTTCAAGATCAAGCAAAAAACGAATCCTTTATCCTATGGTTGGGAAGAATGAAAACAAGAGTGATAAGTACGATAATGTACTTAGTGAGGTAGTAACTAGTTCTACCCAATTGTTATATCAAATTAAGTTTCAATTAGTCAAGAATGATCCTAGCTAAGGATTTTAAGCATTCGACTAGCATAAGAAGCAAGAGACAATGAATCATAGTTCATGCTTACATAACAAGAAATCAAGCAAATCATGCTTGCATAACAAGAAATCAATCAAATCATGATTGCATAACAAGAAATCAAGCAAATCATGCTTGCATGACAAGTAATCAAGCAAATCATGCTTACATGGAAAGTAATCAAGCAAATCATGCTTACATGACAAGTAATCAAGCAATTCATGCTTATTAGTTCATTTATTATCTTTTAACACAATCCTTGGTTCATAGTTTGTCTAGGTAGTCGAGTCTTCAACCAACTGTTGCCACAAGATGTACCGTAGTACTGGTTAACCCTCCTACTGTTGCCAAAGACCACATACGTACCCTCTGTCTATCGCCAATTAGGGGCCTTAGCCCTAGACCGTAGTCCACCCTGACACAATGAGCTCTAGACTCTGAGGCATGCCCTTCTATCTATTCAACTAGCAACCAAGGTTGTTTGATCATAATCCATTTATTCAAGGATTTCAAGCTTTTCAAGTTCAAGTTCATGTATCATTCAAGTGTACAAGTTCATGTCAAGCATTATCTTTTACAAGAGTTATTTCGAGTATTGCATGGCAAGCTTATACATGCATTAAGCCCTTAGGCCAATCGAGCCATAACTCAACATTTCAAGTGTTTATTGCATCAACTAAGCTAGCACATGAAGCATCCCGTTCAAGAAATTGATCACAATACCATGTCATACATACAAGCATCAATGTTACCACATATACATGCTAGCATTCTATTTATACAACACTTCAAGGATGTAGTCAAGTTTCATGTATTATCTTACTTCATACTTCCCTTGTTAGGTCAAGATCATATTAAGTCCAATTTAACAATTCAAGAATTTAGACATGCTTGCTTTAGTTAGGACCTAGTCCTAACTCTAGAATAAACTACACTCACAATACTCCCAAGCTAGCTAGTCTCAAAAAACTATTCCCTTTTGCTTGTCCCTTGAATGTTCAAATTTAGATCCTTCTCCAAAGTTCTCTCCTTGCTCTAGTAAATCACATAGATAGAACAAGGTCAAAACATGTAATCACAAAATCATTCAACATGGCAGCAAGGTTAATACATATATATACAAAACAGATAGCATATTCATATACACACCTTTATACACATTACCAAACTGCCTACATTCTATATTAAGGCAAAACAGGGCAGCAATTAAACTATCCCAAAACTGTTTGCAAAATAGTTTACCAAACTGTGTACAAAACTGTGTACAATTACCTAAATTGTTGCTATCAGGCAGCATGTACTCAGTTCACTTAAACATGCATAACTTTCATTCCGTACCTCATAATTTCTATTGGTTTTCACCGTTGGAAAGATAACTTAATTTTCTTTTTAACCATATAGGCCTTGCATTTTAATTTTTTGCCAATTAATACAGTTTTTAGCTTAAAGACAAGGCAATTTACAACACTGGATAGTTTGCACTGTCCCTAGTGATCCTTCTCTACAATTCATTCTACAATCCAGAATTTAGTTCTGTTTTCTCCTAATGAATTTAGACATGTTAAGGCACTATCTATAAAAGTTTCAGGTTGAAATTCCATTTATACAATTTATGGTGATTTCCCAAAGTTACTGCCCAAAACAGAGTATTCTAGGCATATTACACTAGGTTAAGCTTCTAGCTTCATAATTCATCTAAACAAGATTCTAACACTGTAATTCAACTTATTTTCATGTTCATACATGTCTAGGCCAGTCCAATTCACCTATCAATGTGATTAAAACAGGGCATTATAGTGCTATGTTCAATTTGATCCATTTGATCAACAACATTCCTCTAATTCACCATTTGAGCAGTCTATTATCTAGCTTTAACTAATCCAACTATGTGCATTCAATTTCCAGCAAGCTACTTACTCTATTCAAGTCTCAATTCACCTAGCAATGTGATCAAAATAGGGCAACATATACAATTAAGCATGTTTACACATTTCTATCTAACAAAACAATCCATATTCTCAATTTCCAGCAACCCATACACATCTCTTAAGCAATTTGACTAATAACACTCACAATTTCAAGTACCATTAGAAGTTAACTTCATCATAACATGCATAAAAATCATCATATTCAAATTAGGCAACAAGAACATCACTAATTCAAGATTCAAGCATGTAATTGAAGTGAGGAATCAAGCATTTACCTTCCTTAATGTGAATTCTAACTCAATTTATCCCTAACCGATTTAAGCTTTCATGGATTCCATGGCTATCACTCAAGCTTTTTCTCTTCTCTCTCTATCTCCCTAACTCATTTGGTATAATCAAATGAGGAAGGAGAAGCCTTCTCTCACAGTGGCCGGTTGGACCTTGTCCATGTGATAAGTGGATAGTCCACTATCCAATCTAAATTTGTCATGCATTCCTTATATTACAACTTGATTCTATTATGGTCCTTTATTTTGTCTCTCTAACTTGTTGGCTATAACATTTTAGTCCTTTCGTTATTTGTTAGCTAACGTTCTTTCTTCTTTAATTTGATTAGCACATAATTCAATTAATCTATAGCTTAGATAGTTGTAACCTTCCTAGGCCCAGTTTAGGGTATTACAATTCTGGCGTCCTTAAAATAAATTTGTCCTCGAATTTACCTGAATCGAATAGGTGAGGATATTGCTTCCTCATGACTTCTTATGATTCCCACGTTGCCTCTTCTACCTTGTGGTTTCTCCACAAAACTTTGACAAGAGGAACGGTTTTGTTCCTGAGCTTTCTAACTTCATGATCAAGAATTTGGACTGGTTTTTCTTTGTAAGACAAGTCAGGATTCAATTCCACTTATTCAGGCTAATACGTGTGATGGATCAGATCTATATCTTCTGAGCATAGATAAGTGAAAGACATTGTGAATCTTGTCAAATTCACTAGGAAGAGCCATTAGATAGGCCACTGGCCCTATCCATTCAACAACTTCAAACGGACCAATGAATCGGGGACTGAGTTTCCCTTATCTTCCAAACCGAAAGACTTTCTTTCAAGGGGAGACTTTGAGGAAAACCTTGTCTCCAACATTGTATTGGATGTCTCTCATTTTCAAGTATGCATATGCTTTCTGCCTATCAAAGGCTACTTTTAATCGATTGTGAATGATCTTCACTTGTTATTCAGTTTCTCTGAGTAATTGAGGTCCTAAAACCTTGCTTTCTCCTAATTCAGACCAGCACAAGGGAGTTCTACATTTCCTTTCGTATAGAGCTTCGAAGAGAGCCATCTAGATAGATGTCTGGTAGCTATTGTTGTAAGCAAACTCTACTAGGAGTATAGATTTCTCCCAGTTCTTTTCGAAGTCTATAACACAAGCACGTAGCATGTCTTCAAGCACTTGGTTGATTCTTTCAGATTATCCATCTGATTGAGGATGAAATGCTATACTAACATACACTTTAGCTCCTAGAGCCTTCTGTAAGGAATTCTAGAATCAGGAAGCAAATATGTGGTCTCGATCAGAGATTATAGCTGTAGGTACACTATGTAATCGAATCAATTCACAGATGTATAGCTCAGCTAAGGTTTCTAAGCTCATGTTCATTCGAACAGGGATGAAATGAGTAGACTTTGTAAATCTATCAACAATCACCCATACAACATCATTCTTTCTAGAAGTGGAAGGAATGCCAGTAACGAAGTCTATTGTAATTCGATCCCATTTCTACTAAGGGAATTCGATTGGTTGGAGCAATCCAGTAGGGACTTGATGTTTAGCTTTGACCCTTTGACAAGTTAGACACTTTGAAACAAAGTCTGTGATAGTCGATTTCATGCCTGGCCACTAGGATAGTGGCTTTAGGTCCTTGTACATCATAACCGATCCCAGGTGAATCGAGAAAAAGCTTTGGTGAGCTTCTTGCAGCATCTCTTGTTTTAGTTCCTCATTGTTAGGAACACATACTTTATCATTAAAATAGAGGAGTCCATTCGACTTGAGGGAGAAGTCAGAATTAGACTCAGAGTCTAGCTTGGACATGATCTTCTGAAGATCTGGATCAATTTGTTGGAGTTCTTTGATTTTTGAGATTAGACTAGATTGAACTTGAAGTTTAGACAAGAATTTCCATCCTTTGGACAAACAGAAATGAGCATTGATAGCCAAGGAAGCTATGAAAGAATAAATAAGACCATTAAGGATGATTTTCAAATGGTTACTTGTAAGTCAAGAAAGGAACATTTTGAATGAATTTTTCTAGGATTTAGATTTAATGGTTTACACGAGTATGGTCTACGACTAAGGGCATCAACAACCACATTTGCTTTCCCTGGATGGTAGTTGAGGACCAAATCATAGTCTTTAAGTAACTTTAGCCATCTCCTTTGCCTTAAATTCAAGTCTTTCTGAGTTAGGAGGTATTTGAGGCTCTTGTGGTCTGTGAACAAGTTGCATTTCTCCCCGTACAAGTAATGTCTCCATATTTTGAGAGAAAACACGATAGCTACCAATTCTAGATCGTGTGTAGGGTAGTTTGACTCGTGTGGTTTTAGTTGCCCTGAAGCATAAGCTACCACTTTTCCATCTTGCATTAGGACACATCCTAGTCCCAAATGAGATGCATCACTGTAAATAGTGTACTCCTTGCCCGATACTGGTTGGATGGGAACCAGAGCATGAGTCAGGGCTTGTTTAAGTTGATTGAAGCTTCGTTGTTGATTCTCCGACCATACAAAGGGTGTATCTTTGTGAGTTAGCTTAGTCAAGCTTGCGGCAATGGATGAGAATTCCTTGACAAAACGTCGATAATACCCGGCTAAATTGAGAAAGCTTCTGACCTCACCAACATTCCTCGGAGGTCTCCAATATAGGATAGATTGAATTTTGCTTGGGTCAACTTTAATCTCTTCTGCCAAGATGACATGGCCAAGGAACGAGACTTCCGATAGCCAAAATTCACATTTAGAGAACTTTGCGAACAATTGACGTTCTCGAAGAGTTTGCAATACAATTTGAAGGTGTTTAAAATATTATTCCTTATTCTGAGAATACACTAGAATCCCATCAATAAAGATGTCCATGAACTTGTCAAGATAGGGCTTGAATACACAGTTCATGAGGTCCATGAAAGTAGCTGGAGCATTCGTTAACCCGAATGGCATTACAAGGAATTCAAAATGGCCATATCGAGTACGAAAGGTTGTCTTGGATACATCTTCTTCTTTTACCCTCATTTGGTAGTATCCCGATTGTAAATCGATCTTTGAGAATACCGTAGCATCTTTGAGTTGATCGAAAAGATCTCCAATCCTTGACAAGGCGTATCTATTCTTGATAGTAAGCTTGTTCAACTGTCTGTAGTCAATACAGAGTCTTATAGTCTCATCTTTCTTTTTCACGAACAAGACTAGAGCACCCTAAGGAGACGAGCTAGGCCAAATAAAGCCTCTGTCTTGTAGCTCTTGGAGTTGCTTCTTGAGTTCTTTCAACTCAACTGGTGTCATTCGATAGAGTGTGATGGACACCAGAGTTGTTCCAGGTTGGACATCGATTCTGAACTCTACTCTCTGATTGAAGGGAGACCAGGGAGTTCCTCGGGAAAAACATCGAGATATTCAGATACAATAGGCACACTAGGTAAGCCAAATTCAAGTTCATCTTGTAAGACCATAATAGCAAAGATTGAGGTCGGTTTCTTGTCAATTAGAAGGATTGATTCCTTTTCTAAACCCTGGAGATAAAGTATCGTATTTAGGCAATCTACCCAGGCTTCATGCTTGCTTAACCAATCTAGTCCTAGTACTAGATCAAACTCACAAGTTAGCAAGACATATAGATCAACAAGAAAGGGTACATTTCGAATGCATAGGGGATAGTTTCTACATATAAGGCTTATGTTTGTAATCCCCCATATTGGGTTCGAAACTACAAGGCTTTGTTTTACAATTTCAGGCTTTAACTTCAATTTTGCAATCAAATATGAGCATACAAATGAATGTGTGGATCATGAGTCTATTAAAGCATAAACATGAGTTGAATTTAGCTTAACGGTACCTACTATGACATCGGGTGATTCTTCATCTTCTTTTCCCCGAATATGATATATTCGAGCAGGAGCCCGAGATTCCTGGTGAATAGGGGTATTCGAATATTGTCCTTTGCCCTTCCTCTGATTTCCAGACTGAGCTTGTCTGGGACCTTTGTTTCGAATGGAAGGAGCTAAGATAGCATTTACAGGAGTTCGATTCGGAACCTTGTTAGGATTTTGAGGACAATCCCTTATATAGTGATCAGAGGCTCCGCATAAGAAACATAGATTTTGTTGAGTTATACATTGGCCAGCGTGGTGCTTATGGCAGAACTTGTAAGTAGGATATTGAGCAGCTTTACCGAAATTCCCTGTACTATCAACAGAGATGATCAGGGCTAAAGGCTTGGATACCGATTGGGGTCTCGGTATGTAGTTACTCTTCTGAATAGGAGTGTAATTCGAATAGTGTTTTTTGGAGTGTTTAGACTTCTTTGACTGCTAGTGAGGCTTGTCATCATTCCTGGATCGTTTGTCTTTCCAGGAGTTACAACTTTTACGTTTCTCAGAGGCTTTCATCTTCGCCTTGGTTACAATAGCCCGGTTCACCAAATTCTAGAAGTTAGTGATACCCAAAGCAGTGAATATAGGACTTAATTCATCATTCAGTCCATCAATAAACATCCTACACTTGTCAGCATCAGTCTTGATGTACTTCGACCCGTATTTGCAATATTTACAAAAATCGCTCATGTACTGTTTGATAGGTCAGCCACCTTGCTTGAGGTACAAGAAACGCTTTCGATGCTCGGGCAAGTATTGTTCATTGATGTATTTCTTCTTGAATTCCTCGAGGAATAATTTCCAAGGTACAAGAAACCCAAAGCAGGAGCAGTCAGGGTAGTGGTTTCCCACCAGTTCAGAGCTTCATCTGCTAACAGGGCTATAGCACATTCGAGTTTGTGTTCATCAGAATAGGGCAGTTGTTTGGTCAGGATTTGAGTAGTGGCCTCTAACCAGTACTCAACTACTTCAGGATTGGCTTCATTAGTGCCAGTGAAGGTATAGGTCCGGTGTTGAGCCAGCTTGTCAATCGGGGCTCTATTTGGAGCATCAGGAGGAGGAGGAATAGGATGGTCTCATTTCAAAGTAGTTACAAGATGATTGAACATCTCCTCTATACTTAGGAGATATTTCTGCTGCACAGGATTTATTGCAGGAGCTTTCTATTGAGCAACAGCTTGGGCTTGGGGTTGAGCTTGTTGTTGTGGAGGATTCTGCTCCATCCTCACACTATCTCCTTCATTTGATGAGCCTACAAGACTTTCATCATCCTGAGCGAGCCTTGTTTCAGACATTCTACGTTCAAATAGAATAATTAGGAATTCGGTTTAGTTAAGCAAAGACACAAGATATACAATACAAGTGTCCTAGGTGGTACAAGTATCCTATATGATGCAAGAGAGCTCGGTTTAGTCCTAGAACCAACTAAAAAAGCTCTGATTACCAATAAATGTGACACCCCCTACCTCAGGTTAGTAGCAAACCGGCTTGGGAGCGTTACCAAGCAAGAACATTACATTACAAGCAATAACGAGGCAAGAATAGGTTAACTCATCCCTATTAGATAAATTACTTAACTATCAAGCAACCAAGCATTCATAACTTAACATGCAAGCAAGCAATCTCATGTTTGTTTACAAGACATTATAGGTTACTATTTCAACATTTTAATTAACATCACCATACACTAGCATTCGAATAGCCTAAGTGAACAAGCATGCTTCCATTTCATTTCATTGTTCCTTAGATTGATACATGTAATATTTTATACCTAAATTTACTGAACATGACCATTTGAACATACAATTGCATGTATCTTGTCTCCAAACAAGCCATACCATTCAACATTCACCATACACACACATAAAAACATCTACAACATGGTTTATTCACACAAGTGACTATATAGATTCACAAGCCATTCAAAAGGCACAATACGCTAGATCAATTACTTTGAAACATTCAAACTATACACATATGCGCATCAAACTACCTTTCCATTTAAATTAATTTAAGTTAAATACATACTTAAGACTTAACAACTATGTTCTTAACATAGAAGGCCCATACAAGAGCATATGTATACGAGTACTCAAACATCAAGTAGCCATGTTCATGCAATGTACAATCCTTCCAAAACAATCAAGATTCATGGTCTAGTCCTAGCTACATATATATGTCTAGGTGCCACCAACTAGGAGATATACAAAACAAGTATGAACCATACTTTAGCTATGCTTGTGTCATACTTTGACCTCAAGAAATCAGGATTCCAGATCAAGCAACAATCAAATCCTTTATCCTGTGGTTGGGAAGAATAAAAACAAGAGTGATAAGTACAAGAATGTATTTAGTGAGGTAGTAACTAGTTCTAACCATTTGTTATATCAAATTAAGAGTCAATTAGTCAAGAATGATCCTAGCTAAGGATTTCAAGCATTCGACTAGCATAAGAAGCAAGAGACAATGAATCATAATTCATGCTTACATAACAAGAAATCAACCAAATCATGCTTGCATAACAAGAAATCAAGCAAATCATGCTTACATGATAAGTAATCAAGCAAATCATGCTTACATGACAAGTAATCAAGCAAATCATGCTTACATGACATGTAATCAAGAAAATACATGACATGTAATCAAGAAAATCATGCTTATTAGTTCATTTACTATCTTTTAACACAATCCTTGGTTCATAGTTTATCTAGGTAATTGAGTTTCCAACCAACTGTCGCCACAAGATATGTCGTAGTACTGGTCAACCCTCCGACTGTTGCCAAAGACCACATACGTACCCTCTATTTGTTGCCAATTAGGGGCCTTAGCCCTAGACCATAGTCCACCCTGACACAATGAGCTCTAGATTGTAAGGCATGCCCTTCTACCTATTCAACTAGAAACCAATGTTGTTTGATCATAATCCATTTATTCAAGGATTTCAAGCTTTTCAAGTTCAAGGTCATGTATCATTCAAGTGTACAAGTTCATGTCAAGCATTATCTTTTACAAGATTCATTTCGAGTATTGCATGGCAAGCTTATACACGCATTAAGCCCTTAGGCCAATCTAGCCATAACTCAACATTTCAAGTGTTTATTGCATCAACTAAGCTAGCACATGAAGCATTCCGTTCAAGAAATTGATCACAATACCATGTCATACATACAAGCATCAATGTACAACACTTCAAGGATGTAGTCAAGTTTCATGTATTATCTTACTTCATACTTCCCTTATTAGGTCAAGATCATATTAAGTCCAATTTAAATGCGTCGATACAACCTTAAGGCGTATCAAAACAGGTTAACCTGGTCAACCCGTACCGATACGGTCCCCTGCCATACCGATACGAGTTTTGGTCCTTGGAATCTGATAAATTATGAACCATGCTTCGTGTACCTATACGGGTAAATCTGTTAAAAGTTAATTAGAATAAGTTTGGAACATTACATATTGGTCACTGAACATTGTATAGTTAAATTGAAGAGGAAATTGGACTCATATTTGTCGCAGCCATTTTTTTGTTGCTCGACGTTTTAAAAAAAACAATAGAGTCACCACCAATATTTTAAAATATGTGATTGGATCACCTAAAAACAATTCATTTTAATAAAACGTTTTATTTTATTAAAACAACGGTTTTGGTCTGTGAAAAACACCAAAAACAGATTCGGGAGTCAGTTATGTGTGGGGAAGGGTTAGTATCCCCACAACGCCCAAAAATTGGTACCTAGCCGATTACAAAATGTTTTAATGTCGGAATTTGCAAATTCATATAAAAATTTAACTTATTGTCCATTTATGAATATGAAGCCATTTTAACGGTCCCACCATTCGGAGGATGAACTCTAATCACCGCCAACACTCCTGGCACTAACTCGTCATCTCCTTTTGATAACACACCGCATTAACATTTTATATATCTGAACAAAAATAAAGCATGACATACATAAGTAAGCATCAAATGATAAGATAAAAAAATAAATAATATATGTAATAAAGTACACATTATACGAACCTAATTTACAATATATACGTAAAATATAACTATACAATAATATAGATTCCATACATTAAATATTAATACTATAGAGTAAAAAAAGAAAGTGCATATAAACACGTGTATAATATAATACATATACTATTATAAAAAGAAGTAATAAATCATATAATATAGTATGGGAATTTAAAAGGAAACATAGCATATATATATATATAAGTATAAGGCAAAAATAAAGACTATTAAAATTCATATAAAAGGAGTATATATATTACCATAAAAATATTATCATACCCATAAATATATAATATTAAAAGTATACCAAAATTTAAAATATCCTTCATAATTCCACTTTCAAAAATTTTGGATCAAAATCAATCCCATGTTTTTCACTTAAAAGATTACTTGGATCTTCACAAACATAAAATCATTTCTCCAAACACGTTTTTTTAAGATTGAACTCTCAAAATACCAATAACACTTTTTTTACCTTTTTCTTTTGAAAACAAAACCAAAAAGTGAATTATATAAAAGAAATAGAAAACTAAACAATATACCTCAGCAAAGGCTTTGAACTTTTATTGCTCAAAATCTCAAAATACAGCTGCTTATTTGCTTCAATAAGTCTGGTAAATGGGGTGAGTGGTTGTAAGAAGATGAGTTGTGAATGAGTGAAGATTACAATGGAATGAAGCCTATTTATAGGCTTCAAAAACCCTAAAAATCCTAAAGCATATTCCCTTTTTATGCTTGGTATACATGAAAGGAATCAAACCATATCCAATATAATCCTAAACAAATAGGAAAATATCTAAGTCTAGTTTTAATTATAAATAATCAATAAATCATTTGAAAATTCGTATTAAGATCAAAATCTCGTATTGAACCCGTATACGATTTCTCTGCATGAGCTATCTTCAGTAAAACAAGCATATCTTGAGCTCTCAAGGTTTGATTGAGGCGTTTCAAGATCAGTTGGAAAGGTAATTGAAAGACGATCAATACGTAACAAGACACCTTGGCCAAAAAATGCTTGGATACTATCGAAATTTTTCCATAAGTCTGTATTGAGGAATCCTTTGTCCATAACTTAACTTTTCATACTTGTCGAGCAGGATCTCTTGTAATATTCCCATATCTGACATAATAAGGATTTTATGTGATCTACAAGAATAACCCAAACTCCTTAATAAGAATATAAAATAATAAAAATAATACATATAAAAAATGGACCGAATTTGGGCCTTTATTGTAATTGGACTCTTATTTAATAATAATGGACTGATTTTTAAAATTAAATGGGCTCATTATTGTTTTTTGGGTTTTGATAATAATAAAACACTTATGTAGTAACAAATAATATAATAAAAATAAATAATTATAATAATAATAGTATAATAAGGTAAAATAATAAAAATGGGTGAAAATTCAGTGACAACAGCTGCCCCTCTTTACTCATTCTAGTGAAACAGGGATAGAGCAAAGAACATAAGACACTGATTTTCACCGATCATAAACTCGTTTGTCATCAAAACAAGATTTCATTCTCCTTATGCCTGAACGGATAGGTGGGTTCCATTCTCCTAATGCCTGAACGGATAGACGGGTTCCAATCTTTTTACGCCTAAAAGGATAGGCGAGTTTCATTCCCCTTATGCCTTAACGGATAGGTTGATTTCATTCTCCTAACGCCTGAACGAATATGTAGGTTCCAATCTCTTTACGCCTGAAAGGATAGGCGAGTTCCATCCTCCTTATGCATGAACGGATAGGTAGGTTCCATTCTCTTTATGCCCGAACAGATAGGCAGGTTCCATTCTCCTTATGCCCGAACAGATAGGCATGTACTATTCTCCTCATGCTCTAATAGATAAAGTAGGTGCTAAAAAATAAAGGTTTCATCCTCATCATGCTCAAATGGATAGGCAGGTTCTATTCTCCTCATGCTCGAATAGATAAACAGGTGCTGAAAAATAAAGGTTCCATCCTCCTCATGCTCGAATGGATAAGTGGATTCTATTCTCCTCATGCTCAAATATATAAGCAGGTGATGAAAAATAAAGTTTCCATTCTCCTCATGCCCAAATGGATAGGCGGGTTCTGTTCTCCTCATGCTCGAATAGTAAACAGGTGCTGAAAATAAAGGTTTCATTCTCCTTATGCCCGAACGGATAGGCATTGTGCTAAAAAATAAAGGTTTCGTTCTCCTCATTCTCGAATAGATAAGCAGGTTCTATTCTCCTTGTGCTCAAATAGATAAGCAGGTTCCATTCTTCTTACACTTGATCGGATAAGCCGGTTCCATTCTCCTCATGCCTGAATAGATAGACGGGTTATATTCTCCTCGTGCCCGAATAGGTAGGCTGGTTCCATTCTTCTCATACTTGAACGGATAGGCGGGCTCCATTCTTCTTATGCCTGAACGGATAGGCTGGTTCCATTCTTCTTATGCCTGAATGGATAGGTGGGCTCTATACCTGTTCAAATATAACAAATGCCATGATTGTGATGAGCATGCCCCTACGGATGCCTAACACGTGAATGCATGTCATATTCTCTTTCCTTTTATTTTTCTTTTTCGTTTTAAAACTTTTCTCTTATATATTATTTTCTTTTTTTGGTTTTTTCTTCTTTTTTTGTCTCTTTGCATATTTTCTCATTCAACTCAGATAGACAGCCATGCTCTACCATTTCGTTCTCCGTATCTCTTTGCTTTATAGAAAACATCTGATCTTTTTGATCCAGATATTTATCAAAATAATTTGCTTTGCCATTCAAGCATCTCTTGAAATAATATCAAGCACCTTTAGTGTCTTTTGTTATTTCTCAAATTCTTGCCCCTACATGGTGCTTTGAAGCGCTTGCCTGCAGCAAAGCTTTTCCTACCTTGATTGTCTTTGAATGATGTTGGCGCTTCAATCTCTTACTCACGCGTCTGTCAACGCTGAGGGCCTTAAATCCTTGGCCAACATAAACTGCCCCAATCAGATGGCATGATTTGCTTATCAGGTGTTATTTCAATGAAAGATGCCTTCTAGACCACGATAATCAATTTTTAAATGGAATAGGATACCTCTGATATCAAGTGCATGAGTATCTCTGACTCAATCTTTTAGTGATCACTTTAAGCATAGCTTAAGTCTTTTTTGAATGTTGCTGCGATATTTCAAAGTTGTGAAATTTTCCTCAGATCGCTCGGTTCATCCTTATGATTATCGCATTACTTGATTTAGTCGAAAACAACTCATTTTTAGTTCTCATCATTCTTCTACATTTAAAATGTGTTTAAGCTTCTTAAACTTGTTTAACCAAGGGAGTGCAAAAATATCTTTCGAAGAATAGAATTCTACAAGTGCGTGTATGCGTTTTTGATTGCAACTAGCCACTCTTTTATCAGCTTTTCTTTTTCGACATCCTCGAGATTTCATTTCATTAATTTGTTTGACTTTGTCAGGATTTGAAAATCACTCGTAAAGCTAGGGCATTGAGCAGATAGAGCATTACTATTTAGATACTCGGCCTCACGGTTACAGTAGAGTACCCTCAAAGTTTTTTACTAGTCATTTTTACTTATCTCGGGATTTCATCTCATTAAATATTTAACTTTGTCAAGATTTAAAAATCACTCATGATGCCAATGTATAAAATAGGTGGAGCATTGCTTCATTATTAGATATTCAACATTATATCTTCAGTAGAATGCCCCCGAGATATTCTTTGAGCTACAAGTTACAATCGATGTGTCTTTGTTGGATATAGAAGACTATTATTAGAATTTCAATTTCAAGCAACTCTCTTTGGTTAATCTTGCCTAGTTCACGATTCCACTTTCATGAATTTTAAAGATTTTTTCATCATCGAACGTCATCAAAGGCGTGGCAATATTCTTTTTCTTGCTTTGCTAACCTGAGTAGTCTGAGAGGCAAATCATACTTCATCGTTTTCACAACAATCAGTTGATCTCTACATTGGAATTGATGCCACAACATGCAATTGATATCCGAGGACCTACAAGTGTAGGATGCTATATACATATATTCAAGGTTTCATGGTCAAGAACGCATCCTTCATTGAAATGAAAAAAATCTACAGACCCCTCATGGATGCCCCTACAGAAAGATCCTTGTTGTTTCTAGGCAAACCGGACCTCAACGTGGCTATGTCCCACTAAGCTTGCGTACTCTTTGCAGTTTTAGTTCAGCGGCCATTGCTCAAGTATTGTACTTATACAAGATTTTTGCTATTTTTAGATTTCCCAAATCTTAACATAATTAATTCTTTTATTATGTGTGAATGTATGCAATGATGTAAAATGCATAAACCAATGCAAACAAAAAAATACAAATGCAAGAATACAGGTGAAGGGCCATTGATTCCATAAAGTATTGCTCTAGAAGTAGATTTCTATTGGATGCCAAAGGTTCCTATTACAAAATATTTTGACATTTTTACGAATACATCTCAACCCGAGCATCCAGCTCCTCTGACTAGCATCATCACATTCTTATACGTCTTCAATCAGGATGTGATACTTCTATCGAACTCGTCTCGCTCTTAGGACCTTCTAACATTGCCCTTAAGTTGGGTGGACCAATAATCATCCCTTCATTGGCATCTTCAAAAACCAAAATCTTCATTTTGCAATAACTGTTTGGTTGCATTGTCGAAGTATTCACATAACATTTGCGTCTTATATTCTGCTTGACACTGATATGAACATACTATGATGTTTATGCCACGTGATCCCTCGACCAACTCTCTTTGTCCATTAGTTAACCTCAGACCAGTGGCATAAATTTGCATTGTCTTTCTCTTTCTTTAGGTACCTTCCATCTATGGCGAAAGATTTTTCTATTTGAGCAACATGCTTTAGAATTGACCCCTTCTAGATATGAGATGTGAATGTAAGAAAAATATGCAAAACATAAAAACATAAAAAAAGAAGGATTAGTAAACTTGAAAACATAAAAGGCCCAAAATTATTTCATTGTATGAATAATACTAGGCAGCACATTCCAACACTCCATTACATGTCTCCACGGATTATCCTTACGAAATAATTTTGACCAGATTCTAAACCTAGGTTTTTTCACATGGCTCTAATAGGGTGGGCTTCTAGATTCACACACATGGTTTGGTTCTAAAAAGGTTCACGAGTTGTCCTCATTGTCCGCTACTAAGGGTAGCAAGGCTCATGATTCTCACCCATTACAGGTTTCGAACGAATCAAGTTCAACTCATGAGGACTCACTTCCTATGTCTTCACAAAGGATCGATATCCTTACGAAGACATAAGGCATATGAGTCTCGAAGGTACTTACTAGGCTCATACGGAGAATCAATATTCTCCCATGAGCAAAATGTTTTCCCTCACTTAAACAATTGGGACGAAGCTCGGGTGCAGAGCTTAACAAATTTTTAAATGCGTAAAATAAAATCATTTTCATAAATGGATGATTAAATTGAATTTTATGTGAACTTACAAATTTTAATGTTAAAACAAAAAGTAATCGGCTTGTGGCCTGACTCTCTTTTTTGTAAAAAACAAAAAGGTCCCCAGCGGAGTCGCCAAGTTGTCGTAGCCATTTTTTTGGGGCTCGACGTTTTAAAAATAAAAACAACAGAGTCACCACCAATGTTTTAAAATGTGTGATTGGATCACCTAAAAACAAGTCATTTTAATAAAAAGTTTTACTTTATTAAAACAACGGTTTTGGTCAGCGAAAATACCAAAAACAGGTTCGGGAGTCAGTTACGCGTAGGGAATGGTTAGCACCCCCACAGAGCCCAAAAATTGGTACTTAGCCGATTACAAAATGTTTTAATGTCGGAATTTGCAAATTCATATAAAAAATTAACTTATTGTCCATTTATGAATATGAGGCTATTTTAACGGTCCTACCATCCAGAGGATGAACTATAATCACCGCTAATACTCCTGGCGCTAACCTATCATCTCCTTATGATAAGACACCGCATTAACAGTTTATTTATCCGAACAAAACTAAAGCATGACATACATAAGTAGCATCAAATGATAAGATAAATAATAAATAATATACGTAATAAAGTACGCATTATAAGAACCTAATTTACAATATATACGTAAAATATAGCTATACAGTAATATAGATTACATACATTAAACACTAATACTATAGTGTAAAAAAAGGAAGTGCATATATACACATATACTATTATAAAAAAGAAGTAATAAATCATATAATATAGTATGGGAATTTAAAAGGAAACATAGCATATATATAAGTATAAGGCAAAAATAAAGCCCATTAAAATTCATATAAAATATATATATATATATATATATATATTACCATAAAAATATTATCATACCCATAAATATATAATATTAAAAGTATACTAGAAACTAAAATATTCTTCATAATTCCACTTTCAAAAATTTTGGATCAAAATCAATCCTATGTTTTTCACCTAAAAGGTTACTTGGATCTTCTCAAACATAAAATCATTTCTCTAAACACGTTTTTTAAGATTGAACTCTCAAAGTACCAAGAACACTTTTTTACCTTTTTCTTTTAAAAACAAAACAAAAAAAAGAAAATTATATAAAAGAAATAGAAGACTAAACAATATACCTTAACAAAGTCTTCGAACTTTTATTGCTCAGAATCTCAAAATACAGCTGCTTATTTGCTTCTATGAGTGTGGTAAATGTGGTGAGTGGTTATAAGAAGATGAGCTGTGAATGAGTGAAGATTACAATGGAATGAAGCCTATTTATAGGCTTCAAAAACCCTAAAAACCTAAAAATCCTAAAGCATATTCCATTTTTATGCTTGGTATACATGGAAAGGAATCGAACCATATCCAATATAATCCTAAACAAATAAGGAAATATCTAAGCCTAGTTTTAATTATAAATAATCAATAAGTCAATTGAAAATTCGTATTAAGATCAAAATCCTGTATTGAACCCGTATACGATTTTTTTTGTATGCGTTGTCTTCAGTAAAACAAGCATATCTTGAGCTCCTAAGGTTCGATTGAGGCGTTTCAAGATGCGTTGGAAAGGTAATTGAAAGACAGTTAATATGTAAGAAGACAGCTTGGCCCAAAAAATGATTTGATCTTATTGGAATTTTGCCATAAGTCCGTAGTGAGGAATCCTTTATCCATAACTCAACTTTCCATACTTGTCGAGTAGGATCTCTTTTAATATTCCCATATCTGACATAATAAGGATTTTATGTGATCGGTAAGAATAACCCAAATTCCTTAATAAGAATATACAATAATAAAAATAATACATATAAAAAATGATCGAATTTGAGTCTTTATTGTAATTGAACTCTTATTTAATAATAAGAGACTGATTTTTAAGATTAAATGGACTCATTATTGTATTTTTGGGTTTTGATAATAATAATAAAAACTTACATAGTAATAAATAATATAATAAAAATAAAAAACAACAACAATAATAAAAGTAATAATAATAAGGTAAAATAATAAAAATGTGTGAAAATTCAGTGGCAACAAGATTAGTCTCTAAAATTTATAAAAGTTAAAAATTGACCCTAAACTGATTAATATATTTTTGTATTGAGGCATTGCTTCTGTACATCGGTATAATATCGCATCGCTCAGATAAACTTTGATTAGCGATTAAAATATTTGCACCGTCTACCATATTATTTTCCGGTAATGCTTTCCGACCCAGTCTCCTACTAGACTGGGAAGGGAGTGTTACAATAACATGATAAATAAATACAACTAATTTTGTATAGGAACTCGAAAACCCGACTCGAATTTCATAAACTCGACTTGAACTGAAATAATTTAAAATTAAATTTGAGTTGTAAAATATGACGCGACAACTTAAATAATTCAAAATTTTTTTGACTCCAATCGACTCGATCGAACGCGCACCCTAATAACAATAACATTACAACTTCCATAATCTTCTTTTTTCCATAGAAATAATAAAATTACGGCATCGATAATCTTCTTCTTCTTCTTCTTCTTATCTAATGACTAACGACACCTGACCCCCAAGTGAGTAAAACTAAAAAGAAAAAATATATAATTGATCAAAACCATATTTTTTGAATTTGGTGAGAAAAGGTGATAATTTTATAAATGACTATTCCACTAACCAAAATATAAAATTGACTATTCGACCAACCAAAACATTTTATTGGATTACTTTGGCTCAAAAATAAAAATGAAAAATATTATTGAATGTGAATACTGAATATTACCTATCGATATAGAAAAAAAGTAAATAATTGAGATGTTGATAATAATAACATACAAAATGTTAAAATCTCTTCCACTAATAAACAAAGTAAAGTTTGTGCAATTGAATAACTAACGTTTTTTTATTCGCTTTTGGGGTCCAGCGAAAAAAATATTATTCTTATAAAATTTGAATTCTGACAATTTATCCGTAAAATATAATCATTATTAAAAGACTAAAATTAATAAATAAATACCATTATAAAGTTACACTAAATAATTAAATATATCAAATGATTTTTATTATTTAAATTTTTATTATAAAAGAAAATTAATGTTTTGATTGTTCTTACCTGATTGACCGTAACCCATTTACTTAATTATTAGGAATAGTTTAGCATTATTTTTAAAAAATACATTACGAAAGTAATTTAGAAAATAATTTTAAAAAAAATATTTTTGAATTGTTTGGTTTAAAATATGAGTATTTAGTATTGCTGTCAAAAGTACTTTTAAATAAATAAAATGTCTATTTTGGACATTCTTTTTGAAAATATAAAAGAATTTATATATATAAACAAGAATATATGAACAATTTTACTTAAAAGTTCTTTTAGAAAAGCTAAAAGCTAAAATTTTCAGCTTTTAAAAAATACTTTTTAAACTAAACTGAGAAGCAGTTTTGGCGTAAAAAACTACCTATTTTTTATTTCTTTTAAAATCAAACTAACTTTTGAAGTCAAAAGTTTGAAAAGTAATAAAAAACAAAAGCTTAATCTCCTCCGTTTAACTTTGATTTTTCCCATCCTATTGACAATAACCTCTCTATTAGTAACCTTTATTCAAAAGTTACTTTTTTTATTAAATAGAAATGTTATATTCTTATGTCAAAATTTAAATTTATATAAATATTAAATTTTTAGCCACTAAATTAATTAATAGATTTAGTTATTTTACAAATATTGATGAACTCATTTTTAGATACCTATTTTGCAGAAATAATATTTTTGTGCTGCTATTATTCCTACTTACCCAGCCTGAGGAGCACAATGAAGGTCCCTATGAATTAATATTTTACTTGGTGCAGCTGGTTGTATAGGCCACGTGACTGGAACTTAGATTCCTGCGCCCTTAGATCAGTGTTGCATATTCAGCTCCTGTCGCAGCTGCTACCAATGTTTTTTTATCTATCCAATCGGTATGACTAATAACAAAGTAACCTATAATTAATCAAAGATATTACTTCTCCATAATACATGCTTACAAAACTATTGAAACAAACATTATAATCTCATTACAGCAAGAAAGTTGTTGAAACCGAACATGATAATTTGATTAAAACAACCTGATCCAAACTACCCCCACATTCCTGCAATTAAACAGCATTGCTTCAATGACCGCCCCGTTCATTCTTCCATCAACTCATATCCAGATGTAATCTTGATTGAATACGAAGTAGGCTTATATTCTTTTGGTTCTCAAGTAAGGTATAACACTAATATTACTAAAAATAAATCTTCCCTATTACTCCCCATGTTGAGGCACAGATATTGGCATTTTTATGTGGAAATACGACTAGGAGATATTAAGACTCTACTTGTTCGAGGCAAGCCACCTCTTTTTCCCATTTCAGTCCGAACATCTGACGGCCGAAAGGAACTATCAAATTATACCGGAAAACCTGCAATCCAAACATATACATTTTCTTGAGACACATAACTAAGCCTAACATAGAAAAGAATCGCATCAACGTTTACCTTTTTGTTAATGTCACGTAATTGCATCTTTAATGATTCACGACGCTCGGTCCATTTTTCATCATCTCCATTGCATTTGCTTGTCCATGCTTTCTTCAAGGCCACTCGCCATTCGGATACTTTGCCCCTGATCTCCTTGTTAAGTTCTACCCACTCTGGCGCACATCCATTCTTCGAGAGAATCCTATAGAGGGTGTCTTCTGCCGGATCTGCATGAGGATTTGTGTTGAGGTTAAGAGGTTTGCCTTTTCCTGGTAAATTCTGAAACTGACCCTCTTCCATCGAATGCCATATTCTTTGCTCAACTACATTGATGATGTCAGTTTCTGACCTGTTCGACATGATTACATTACACGAAAGAACATCATCTCAGTATAGAACCCAACAACGTTATTGCTCTAAAAAGGTGGAGACCAAATTGGAAATATTTTAGAAAATATTATGATTTTATCCTGAATGTGAATCATCCAATTGAGTATGCATAGGTTCCAAATTCTTTCTCCAGATTAACAATTGTAGCATTAAAACCATAGCCATCTTCTTTCATATGCATATCACAGACCAAATTCAACAGTTTTTAAGATCCCAAAACATAGAAACCAATCAAATTAAACTATAAACTTAGGTAATATCCATTTCTACAAGGAAGATGACCTTCAAAGCCTAATTGCATAGCCAATTTCCAGGTAACGTGAATTAGTGATCAACAA
Source organism: Hibiscus mutabilis (assembly GCA_019671005.1). NCBI lineage: Eukaryota > Viridiplantae > Streptophyta > Magnoliopsida > Malvales > Malvaceae > Hibiscus > Hibiscus mutabilis. Next base: position 57,376,762 of record CM033711.1, on the reverse strand, counting down.
AAGATTAACCATCAAATTAAATCAATATCCAAAACTAGGCAAGAATTGAAAATAAAGTAAGCAATTTACAAGCATTTATTTATAAACTTGTTGATTCCAAAACAAACATTCAAATTGCAAAAATTCAAACTTTCCCTTGCTCCCGAAACCAAACTTTATCATTCAGTATGTAAGGATCGTGAAGAATTCAAAATTATTTTGGGTAAATATGAAAACTTGACGGTGATTGATTAAAATTCCGAGAATTTGTTAAGTTTTAGTTGAAAATTGAGTTTAATAATATTAAATAACGAAAAATACAAATCAACTAAATAACACATACATACCTGACGTTGTTGCGTTGGCCACGTAGCTCGGGAGGAATTTTCCGGTCGTTGACGGCGTCTATAACGGCTGATAGACGGTCAGTTATCTTCTTCTCCCGCTTAGATGATGAAGAATTTGAACACGTCGTGGCTGATGACGACGACGAGGAAGCCCACCTGAATCCAGACCCTCCATGGGTCATAAACGGAGATGAGATTCCCTCTGTAAATTTGGTTATCGGAGACGAAGAAAACACCGACGACAGTGAAGGAAGCTTTCTCGCTACCCGAGTGGCCATGGATGTTTGAAGCCCAGATGGTCCGATTGGGACTTGAAAGTTGAAACTCCTTAATATTAGGTAGGGATGGTAATCGGGTGGGTAACATTCAAAAATCGTGGGTACAGGGGAATAACCGAAATCTTTACTTATTTATGTGGATATGATTAAAAAAAAATTATTATCGAAGCTCAAAGGAGTATAGGAACGAAAATTGTTTTATCTAAACAGTAAGATAATCGAATCGTAACCGTATAATTAATTATGAAATTCTCGAAAAATAAAAAGGATCTCGATATTTTATATATTTTTTAAAAAATATATGCAATTAACTCTAAATTACTTATATAGTACTTATCTTATTGTTAATATTTTAGTTCATCAAGACATTTGTGCCTTTTATTTAAGCCTTATTAAATTTGGATGGCCTCTTTAGAAATTTATAATTTTTTAGTTAAGAGTATATAATCTATTTATCTCTCAATTTCTGACATTCATGTTACTCGAAATTTATGTTCTCCTTCAACAATATGTTTAAGTATATTAAATATATGACTTGTAAATTAAAATTGACCATATATTTTAGTTAGTAAAGTAGTAAATTCAATTTAACTTTTTAGATGGAGAGTCCCCGTAACTTGGGGCATTTTAGGGACGTTACTAGCGTGCTACGTAACTTCTTCAATGTTGCCTCGAAAATTGTTGAACACGTGGTTCTCCATATATAACCTCCAAAATTCAGTTGAAATAAACATATATTGGGTAAATTAAATGAAATGTCATTAAAGTTTAATGTTTGTGTTAATAACAGCACTAAACTATAAAACGATATTGTTGATTTAGGGATGTAAAATCGGGTACTCAATTGAGTTTTAGGTTGGATTAGATCAGATTCGGGTTATGGCAGGTTAAATAAAAACTTTGACTTAAGTTGGGTCGGGTTCATATCGACTCGGTCTGGGTCAACATCGTGTTGATTTCAACTCAGACTCAGTTCGGGTCGAGTCAATTTCAGGTTGGGTCAATAACGAGTTTAAGTCACAGTAGTTCTATTCAAATTAGTTAATTAAGGTTAAGATGGACTTCGATTCGGGTCATTTCACGTATCAGGTTATGTTTAGGTTATGTCATGCTGTTTTGGATAAAATTAAGGTCGAGTACCATCAATTTCAGGTGAACTTCAGGTCAGGTCTTAACCGGATACAAATGAACTTCATGTCAGGTCATTTTAGATAAATTTGTAATTTTAGTTTAACAATAAGCAATATTTTTACTTTTAATAATAATGACACTAACAACAATAAAAATTAACAAGTAACATGAATAAATTATATTTATTTTTTAAAATAAAATTAAAGTAATAACAACATTTTTAGTTTTAATAATAATAATTACGATTATAGTAATATATTTTTAGGGTATAGAGTTTAGTGTTTAAGGTTTATAGTTATAGGATTTGGAAATTGGGGCTATAAGTTTTAGTGTATATGAAAAAAATAAAAAATAAAAAATAAAATTGAATTGGGTGGGTAATTTCCCTCCCAAACAATTAAGAGTTTTGATAGTTAAACTAAATATAGAAGGCACCAGATACTCTACTCATTTACAGGTCGGGTCAATTAACATGTCAGGTCAACAACCAATAGGATAAAATCAAATCTAGGGTCGTTTCAAGTTAGGTCATATCAAACATTTACCAAGTTAATTTCAAGTTCATGTTAATATCATGTCGGGTGAAGTCGGGTTTGACTATCACATTATCAAGTTCAATTTGGGTTCAGACCATTCTCAGGTTCGTTGTAGGTCAGGTTCGGATCCAAAATCATTGAGTCCAATTTGTGTTTGGGTCAATATCAAGTCGAACTCGGTCGAGTTTGGGTCACCATCACCTTGTGTTGCAATCAGTTTAGATTCAAATCGGTTACAGTCAAGTTTCGTGGTCAAGTCTGTAATGACCCAAATTTTTGAGTCAACGGGTTAGCGTTAACCCGAGCCTTGAGCTTTAGATTTTTGGCAGAGTATCGATCCATTTGGGCCTTAGGTGATGACTTTTGCGCTTGGATTTAACCTTTTTGGCATAGATGGGTTTTATGGGGGACTTGGGATGTGATTTCCCCATTTAATGGCTAAACACGCTTGATTCTTATCCCTAAAATACCAAAAGTTGCCCATTACATCATCACCATTACTCATCTTCTTCACCCTAAACCCCCTCTTTTTCTTGCAAGAACTCCATGAAAGATTTAAGTTAAAAACCCAAAATTTATTCTCCATTCTTCCTATCTAAAATTCAAGTTTGAGGTGTGTTAATCTCCTCCCCACGATCTACATTTTGAGGTAAAACTCTTTGGAAATGGTAGTATGATGATAACATAGGTTTTAGAAGGGTTTTTGATTTGTGAGTGTTTGAGGACGAATTTCATGTATGAATTCGTTTAAAACCTTTTTCTAATCATTTGAGAGTGTAAAAAATCATTTTTACACTTGTTGATTAGTTAAAGATGTGGGAGAGCCATCTAATAAGGGAAGGATAAATAGTGAAGAATTCTTATGGGAAAAGGAATTTCCGGTGTTTTGCTAAGGTTTGTACATCTCAAACTTTTAAGTTCTTAATGCTTTTCATAATAGTGAATGCTTTGCGTATTCAAGCATGATGACTTGTTTGGTGTTTAGCATGTTGGCCATGGTTGCCATTAGATTAATTGTTCTTAATGTTAAAAGAGTATTTAAATGGTCCAAATATGCTAATTATAATCCTAATAGACCTTAGGAAGCACGTAACTACTCTTATAGGTCGAATTTGATGTTTCTAAGTTGGATTTCGTAGCTTGGGAAGCCATTTTTGGGCTTCAATACCGGTACAGGGGAGGCCTGTACCGGTACCCCTTGTTAAACTTGAAGAACAAGGATGAACAGAGAGTAGCATACTGGTACGAGCTTCAACCAGTATCAATACGCCACTCAAGTAGTATTGGTATGGGTTGACCCGTACCGATACTCGAGGGTTTTAACAAATTCTAGTAACGAGTTTTGGTATCAGTACAATGTGAGCGTACTGGTACCTGGGTCTTGAGTATCGATACGATCAATTTAGTACTGGTACGTGGTGGCTTGGTCCAATTCCAGTACTGTGTTTTGGTATTGGTATGGGCAACCGAGTACCGATACTTGTAGGCTAAGTATCGGTACGCACTAGGTTGTACCGGTACCCTTTGAGCCAGTGGCCAAATGTTAAGAATTTTAATAATGGTTTCGTATGGTTTGAGAAATGTGTTATATTGAAACTAAATCCAATATGATGAATTGAAATGACGAGCCTTTAGTTGAACCATGACTTTGGTTGCCCTTATTGAATGGCCTTTCCTTGCTTTGTATTGTATATGAGCTTTATGACCCTTGATTGATTTCTTGATTAAATGGTGTGGGATCCAAATACCCAAGATTTGTATTGCAATAGTTGTTTTCTTCTTCACTTTTGCAACTAAAAGTTATAAAAACATAAAACAAAGTAAGTACCTTGGAAATATTTTCATGACTATCAACACATGCTAGCAAGAAGAATCTGGTTCTAGTTCTATCCTCATATATCCCAGAGTAGTAATGCAAGCAGATCAACAAATTCAAGTGCAGCAATATAACGCTAGCCCAGGGTAATGAAGTGTGCATGAAGTGCAGCCAATTTGCATCAAATATCTTTTAACTCCCTTAGTAAAACTTTACTATCCAAACTCATTTTTCTTACCAAGGGTTTCTTTTTTGCTAGCATTAAATTAAGGTTTGCATCTTGACGTTGTTTGGCATGAGAAATAAGAGGGAGCATACCATGAATCCTCACGTTAATCCAGACTACACCACTAAGCTAACCCATACACTCATACCCTAAAGTTTTGTTGGCTTGAGAACTAAGAGGGAGCAAACCACGAAGCTCCAAGTTACTTTATTGTCTTTAAGGCAGGTGAGGGTTCTAAATTTTTCTTACCTTTGGCAAAATATTGTTGGCTTATTCTTTACTTTTACCTTGGCACTATTTTTTCTACCCCGAGTTTAGTTTCAAGAATCCTAAGTTTGTTTTGGGAACTAGATGCATATCACATGTTTAAGTGAAACTAAATTTTCCTAAGCTAGAGATCAATTGCCAAGCAACCTAGCATTGCTAATGTGCTAGCTCATGCCAAATAAAGATTTTAATTTCATCATCAAGCCGTGGCAAATTTTTTAATGGTTTTGTATGCATGGTTATACCTAATCTATATGGCAAAAACATTATGCGAAGAGAAACGTAAAAATGCATGAATGTCGTGGTAATAAATGCGAGGTAACACACACCCCCAAACAAAAGGTGTGCATTGTCCTCAATGTATGGAATCATATATCTACAAATGAAATGCATGAGAAAAATGACAAAAATATGCAAATAAGGGGTTAATGGAAGAAGACTCCCCCTTCAAAATGTTCCAAGTGTGAGACGCGGGTCTTTCTCTTGACAAAGCTCCCTCGATTCAGAACCATGTACTTCTTTCACTTTAGCTAGGTTTTTGATGCGGTAGTGGAGGCCCTCACATCATGGAGTACTTCCTTTATTACCCTCACCGGCTCAGATGCAGTGGGGGCTACTAGAGCGGTGTGTTAGACTCGATTTCCTCAACCATTTTACTTGCCAAGTGGTGGAGAAGATTGATTTTTGGGTGTTTGTGGAGGAAGCAAAAGATAAAAAATATTGCCACGAGTTTTAGAGTGGTTTGGCTTTCTAACCAAAACCTACATCCACTACCTTATCTCCTCACCAAGGATTTCACCAATTCACTAAGAATTCTTCCCCTTTTCTAGGCTTAGGAGGTAACCTTTTACAACCGAGACTCACAAACCAAGTCTATAATCCAAACCTCACAAACCTAGCTTTGGGAATGCTCTTAAGCAAGAGAAAACTTAGAAAACGAAATCCCTCTCTAAAGTTTGATGTTTGCACACTAAAGCCCTCACCCAAAACCTAGAACACTTGAGCATACATTGACAAATTGAGCTCACAAGTGTTTGTCTATACAAATAATGGAAATTTAGGCACTAAGACAAATTTGACATCATAACGTTGTTGACAATAGGATCATTAGTCTTCCCTAGATGCTTGGAGGTCCCTTTTATAATTCCAAATGAGTTCATAGTGGTTGGAGACCGTTGGGGATGAATTAGAGCCATTGGAGCCTTTATTTCCTGCAATAAATACAGTTTTGGAGCTGTCCTATCGGTACGCAGGTAGCCGTATCGGTACGTGTTCTTTAGAAGCTAGCCGTTGAGCTCTTTCCAGCTTATGCGTATCGATAGACTTAGGAGTGTATCGGTATGATTTGTAATTTAAAAAACGTTGGGAAAATAGCCGTTAGAGGGTTTTGGCCATTGAGGTTTTTTCCACGTAGGCATATCTAAATGCTAAGAGGCGTATCGAAATGACCCCACTCCGTATCGATACGGGCAAGCCCTGTATCGGTACGAGTTTTGGTAGTTTCAAATAGACTGTAGCTGAAACACTAAGATATATTGAAACGGGGTATACCGTATCGATACAATTAAGCTGAGAACTTAGGTTTGGCTACTTTAAAACATTTCAAAAACACTTCAAAACCTTTTGAAACCTTCTAAAACATATTTTCAAGTTGTTTGGATTTAAAATCTTTTTTGCAATATTTTCAATTTAGTCTAAAACAAGTTTTCAATTTATTATATCAAAACAAATATCCTAACAATCTCCCTTTTTTTAATATAATAAAACCAACTTGAAAAATTGTGTTTGGGATTCTCCCCCTTAATTAAAAATAAATTTTGAATAAGAGTTTAAAAATTTAAACATAGTAAAGTTCCCCCTTATTCTCTTGAAAATTCAATTTTTCAAATCATTCTCCCCTTTTTTGTTATATTGAAAATGGTTCAAACCAAAGTTTGAAAAAACTTTTAAGACCATAACAATAGAGAGTTTAAAAGCAAATTTGACAAAATTTATTTTTTCTAAAAGTTGGCTCCCCTTACTCAAAGCATCATCAAATTTTAGTCCATCAATTATGATAATCTAGTTGAATTAAAAAATAAATCAAATTAAAATAAAAAAAATTCAACTAAATTTTACCACACTTTAACCAAAGGAAGGATGTGAAGCCTTCCTTCTTCAAGTGTCATTCCATGTGTGTATGAAGCTCCCCCTTAATGTTGTACTTTTTTTATCATTCTTCATCACACCTGAAACAAGACAATCACAAAAGTTTTGGTATCCAAATTGCTTTGGATTTATAGGCATTAGTAGTACATAACTTAGTCCCTTTAGGAATCCATTTTTCAATTTCATCCTTTATAGTTGAAGTAATTAGTCCTTTTGGGACCCAAATTCTTCTAGAACATTTTCCTTTAATAAATCTAGGGACTCAAAACCTTTGGTTTTTCCTTCAAACTCCAAATTGGTTTTCAAAAGCAAATTATTTTCAGTTTTTAATTTTGAAATCAACTTTTTGTTTTCGAAAATGGAATCTTGAACTCAAAAACCAATTCGTCATAGTCTTCTTATAATTCATCAAAAGAATATGAACTAGAAGTAGATGAATTAGAAGTTACCCTTGAATCTTCTTCGATGGCCATGAGACAAAGGTTGGCTTGTTCATTTTCGGTGGAGTCATCACCACTCCAAGTAACCACATAAGCATTCTTCTTATGGCTTGAAGAGTTTGACCTCTTCTTCTTCATCCTTGATTATTTTTCTCTTTCTTCATGAATCAGATGAATTTGTTGAAGAGCTTGACCATCTCTTCTTCTTCACTATCCTCTCCAATTGAGTCTACATGTTGGCACGTGGAGGATTAGAAAGCAATGGCATTTACATTAATGCCTAGCTCCATGATCTTTTTCTTCCCCATCTTCTTTTTTCTCATTCTTCTTCTTATCCTCTTCTTTTCCTTTCTTCATGATTTTATGAGTGAGAAGAGACCCTATGAGTTCATCTAGCTTTAGGGTCTTGAGATTCTTGGCTTTGATGATGGCGGTCTTCTTTGAGTCCTATGACTCAGGAAGAGAGTAGGGAAGATTTTGGACAAGCTTGTCTTACATAATGATTTCTCCATAGCCTTTGAGTCCATTTATGATGGTGGAGAATCTATTGAAAATCTTTGTGATGTCTTCATCCGGTTCTATCTTGAAGTTCTCATACTCAAGGTCGAGAAGACAGGTCTTGGTTTCCTATATTTTGTTTGTTCTCTCGTATGTGACTTCAAGCATGTCCCATACTTCCTTGGCAGTTTCACAAGAAGATGTCTTTGTATATACATCTGGGCTCAAAGCACAAAAATTGTGCAAGGCCTTGAAATTTAGCTTCATCTTCTTGCGATCATCCACACTCCATTATGCCTTGCTTCGTTGTGGCACAAATGGACCATCAATCACAATTTCCCAAAGGTGGTAGCCTTTGGCTCTCATGAAGTATATCATCCTATTCTTCCAATAGGAGTAGTTGGTTCCATCAAAGAATGGTGGCCTATCGATGGATTGCGCCATGACTTCGGTTGATGTAGGAATGACTTGAGCTCTTTGAGGATTGACTGTTGGGATGTTAATCCGATGAAAGAGACCTCGCTCTGATAACAATTGTTAGACTTGATTCCCTCAACCGTTTTGCTTGTCAAGTGGTGGAGAAGATTGATTTTTGGGTATTTGTGGAGGAAGCAAAAGATAGAAAATATTGATACATGATTTAGAGTTGTTCGACTTTCTAACTAAAGCCTACATCCACTACCTTAGCTCATCACCAAGGATTTCACCAATTCACTAAGAATTCTTCCCCTTTTCTAGGCTTAGGAGGCAAACCTTTTACAACCTAGACTCACAAACCAAGTCTAGCATCCTAAGCTTACAAACCAAGCTTTGGGAACACTCTTAAGCAAGAGAAAACTTAGCAAACAAAATCCCTCTCTAAATTTTGAGGTTTTCACACTAAAGCCCTCACCCAAAACCTAGAACACTTGAGCATACATTGACAAATTGAGCTCACAAGTGTTTGTCTATACAAATAATGAAAATTTAGGCACTAAGACAAATTTGACATCATAATGTTGCTGACACTAGGATCATTAGTCTTCCCTAGTGCTTGGTGGTCCTTTTTGCACTCCCAAATGAGTTCATAGCTATTAGAGACCGTTGGGAATGAATTGGAGCCATTGGAGCCTTTATTTCCTGCAATAAATGGAGTTCTGGACCTGTCTATATTGGTGCACAGATAGCCATATTGGTACGTGTTCTTCAGAAACTAGCCGTTGAGCTCTTTCTAGCTTATGCGTATCGCTACACTTAAGAGTGTATCGATACAACCTGTAATTTAAAAGACCGTTGGGAAAATAGCCGTTAGGGGGTTTTGGCCATTGGGCCTTTTTCCATATAGATGTATCGAAACACCATGAGGCGTATCGAAACGACCCGTCTCCGTATCGATACGGGCAAGCCTATATCGGTACGGGTTGTGGTAGTTTCAAATAACTATAGCTGAAACCCTAAGACGTATCGAAACGGGTTATATCGTATCAATAAAGTTGAGTTGAGAACATAGGTTTGGCTACTTAAAACATTTCAAAAACACTTCAAAACCTTTTGAAACCTTCTCAAACATATTTTCAAGTTGTTTGGACTTAAAATCATTTTTGCAATATTTTCAATTTAGTCCAAAACAAGTTTTCAATTAATTATATCAAAACAAATATCCAAAAAGATGTTGGTGCAACTGGTGGCACGTCGGTCTTGGTAAGGACTTCCTCATCAGACCTTGTGGAGTCTCCATTTGAGCAGATTCAGCTGGGACAAGTGAAATAAGTACTATGGCATCAGATTTCTATGTCGAAGAGTGAACAGATTGATGGCTAGCTGACATTACTTTAGGTACGTTAAGCTCGGGTAGGAACTTCAGAAATGATGGAAAAGGATTGGTGGGCATGCTTTCAAGAGTAATCTTGATGGCACAGCCCCTGACTCTAATATATTGCTAGAGCAAGAAATTCTGCTCTTCATCCTTCTCTAGTTTCTGGAGAATAAGTTTTTGTCGTTGATAAATCTGGGAAAGTAATGCCAAGGCATCAACTGCATTGATGCTGGCATCAGTGTGATAGGTTCTGCTTTAGGCATTCTGGCAACAGAACCAACTCAGTAACCTTTGCCTTATTGGTAATTAATTGGCTCCACGGTGCAGGGGTAATGGCTCCCTTGCATTTCTGGGAGTTATGAGACTCGAGCTTGGGCACCTTATGCAACCTGCAAATCTTAGAAATTAGTGAAGGAAAAACCAATATGCCACTTCCCTTACCAGCACACTTGTAGGTTCTGTCAATTATTAGACGTCATACATTGATTTTCCTCCCCATCATGATTGAATACTGCAAAATCATCCTATCTTCTAAAATACTCTCGTTATGCATGGTTGGCATGAGATTAGCTTTCAAAAAGTGGTTTCATCCCCTCGGTTGTGGTTTCAATGCCATTCTTTTGATAGTTCTATGACCTTTGGATGAAAAGTTCCACTTTTTGCCATGCTCATACAAGTCATGCAATATGAGCTTCCTCTTGGCATCATCCATTGATTCAGTGAATGCAAAATGTTATTCTCCCGCACCATTCGACTTAAACAAACCATTAGTTTATCCTTCATTAAATCAAACATTCATACATCGTACAAACATAAAAGGTGAATCCTTGGGTGTGAGGTGGGCATAGAATTTGCAAACAATCAACCTCTCTTGGCTGTTGGAAAAAGGTTTCCTATTTGTGCGTCTTGACAACAGCAATTACCTCTAGCAAAAACCCTAAATTAGGTTCATTCTTAAAGTTGAACCTTTTCTCGTAACAGAAAGTTTTAGGAGTGAAATTTTCTTCATATTTCTTCTTGATTTCTTCATTGAAGAAAATCTTGAACTTGGCTGAAGAAAATGCCATGGAAAGAATTTTGCAGAAAAATGGTGATTCTTAGAAAAGATGAAGGGAAAGTTTGTTTATTGCTTTCTTCTTATGTGAGAGAATGAAAAGATAGTAAAGATTTTGCTTAAGGGAGAATGATGATTAAATAAGAGGAAGGGGAAATTGTTGAGTTGGTTTATGGGTGGGTTAGTGGAGATAATGATGATGTGGCAATTATGCATGTATGGGAAAGTGGGGTTATGATGGGTTTAAAAGTAAATGGAGGTTACAATGCGAGAAAATAAAAAAAGGGTAAAAGTCAGGATAAAATTTCAAAGTTTGAATGTTTAACCTAGGTGACTAAGGTTTTCCCACTTTAGCAAAAATCACTCTCTTCTTGGGCCTGATATTGCATAGGGTCCACGTGTTATCCAATCTTGTGATAACGGGTCTCCAAATTCTGGCATGTCTTGGTATACTGCCTTGGGAAAATTTCTTGTATTAACACTCATAAATAACCTTTCAAAATAGAAAAATAAAAATAAAAATAAATAAACTAAAATACCAACATGAAAATAACTAACTAATTATTTACGGTGTTTAAAAGATGGTGACTAAATTACTTAATCTCTTCCAGGAAAATGGTCTCCTTAGCATTAACTTGATCTCCTTCCAAGTATTGCTTTAATCTATGGCCGTTCACCTTGAATGTTTTCCCTATTTTCAAATCTTTGATATCTAATGCTCCATGAGCATAAGGCTTGACAACTACAAATAGCCCCGACCATCTGGATTTGAGTTTACATTGAAATAATTTAAGCCTTGAATTGAACAACAGAACTTATTGTCATTCTTCAAATTGTCTCGGCAAATTTCTATTCTCATGCCACTTCTTCATTTTTTCTTTATAAAGCATGGAATTTTCATAGGCTTGCACTCTAAACTCCAAATCATTCAAGTCTAACAAATGTTTCTTACCTACAGTTTTTCATTCCATGTTCACCTGCTTGGTTACCCAATAAGCTCGATGATCCCACTCTACTGGCAAATGACATGGCTTCCCAAATACAAGCTTGTATGAGGAGTTCCTAATGGAGTTTTAAATTCATTCTGTACTCCCACAAGGAATCATTTAGCCTCAAGGACTAGTCCTTCCTAGTTGAGTTTACAGTCTTCTCCAAGATATTCTTGATCTCTTTGTTTGAAATTTCTACCTGGTCATTTGTTTGAGAATGATAGGCAGTGCAAATTATTTGTTGGATTTCATACATGTGCAAAGATCTACTAATTAATTGGCATTTAAAATGAATACATTCATCATGAATGATGGCTTTTGGGGCACCAAATTTGGTAAAGATGTGCTTGTGTAGGAACTTGGCAACAACCTTGGTATCGTTTGTTGGGAGAGCAACAACTTCAACCCACTTTGGGACATAATCGACTGTCACAAGTATGTATAAATTACCAAATGATAGGGAAAAAGACCTATAAAGCCTATCCCCCATACATCAAACAAATTTACTAGCATAATATTCTACAGTGGCATTTGATGTCTACTGGTAATGTTTCCAGTACGTTGGCATCTATCGTATGCATTGGAAAAATAATGGGTGTCTTTGAATAGTGTGGGCTAGAAAAATCTTGACTGTAACACTTTAGCCCCTATCTTCACTCTAGTAAAGTGTCTTTCATATGGTGCTGCATGGCAAAGTTGAAGAATATTTCATTGTTCATGTTCTGGCACACAACATCGAATGATTTGGTCGACACAATGCTTGAATAAGAATGAATCATCCCAATAATATTGTCAGAAATCCCTCAGAAATCGCTTCTTGGCATTACTTGCCAAGTCTGGTGGCAAAATTTTGCTGACCAGGTAGTTGGCTATGTTAGTCTACCATGGCACTGTATTGACTACAAGCAAGTGTTCAACAGGAAACTCATCTCTAATGACATCAGTATTGCCATCCTCATGGTGGTTGTAACGCCCCAGTTCTGGGCCTAGAGGTTTATAGGCTGATTAGACGGTCTGGTGGACCGGGTTATAGATTTGAGATTTAAAATTGGATTAAATATTTTTGGATAAGAAAAATATTTAGGAAAATATCTAAAAATCATTATTAAATATATGGATATTTTTAGTAAAGTCAATTTTGGAAAATAAGTTTTGGAAATTGGACAATTTAGGCTAGTGACCAAAATGTAAAGATTGGAAACTATTTTAGTGACTATTTTGTAAAAGAGTCAAAACATTGAATCCTTAAGGAGCTAATTTACCAATTGGTCTAATCTAAGTTTTCTCTTAATTAGGATTATTTTAAAGGAGTTTTAATTAAAGAAATTAAAAGGGATTTAGTTAAGGAATGTGGTTATTTCCTAAAATCACTTTGTGATGTAACTTCATTTTCTCAAAATTTTCTCTCAACTTCTCTTCAGCCAAACACTTTCTTTTTCACCAGAAAACTAATTTAATGTTATTGATTTCTTAAACTTTTGATTTCCTAATGGATTCCTCAACTTTGTTTTCCAAAATCTTACTGTATTTCTTTGTTTTTTAAGAGAAAACATCCAAGTGGGAGGAAACCCACTCATTGGATGTAATGTTCGTTATTCTCCTCTAATGAATGGTTCTTTATTGAAATTACCAAGTTCTTGACTCTTTATAAATGATTTCTATTAAGTTTTAATGGTTTGATTATAGAATTTGGCTAAATCAAGATTTATTTGATGAGTTTCTACGATTTTTAAATAGGATATGTTTTGCTGGGTTCTTGATTGATTTTAATTGAGATTTTGATGTTTTATAATGTTAATGGATTGGTTTTAACATTGGAATCCCAAGGCTTTGTGAATCTCTAATTTTTTAGTTTGTTAATTATGTTTTATTGAGGAGTTGTGGAGGTTTAATGTATGCTGGAGGTATAAGGTTGATGTTAAGTGGTTTTTGGATGTCAGTTGATGTTAATTGATGGATTGAAATGTTAGATTATGGCTGAGTTGTATTTAAGTTGTGTTGAAGGGTGTTTTCATCTGTTTTGGAAGGCATTTGAAGGTTGTTCGTGAGGCGAAGTTAATGAGTGGTGTTACTAGGATTATGAATGCATAATGATACATTAATCCTCTATTGTTATTTGATTAGAACATGGATTTCATCTCTGAAATGGTTTAAAGGTTATATTGGGAGTTTAAACTTAGTGTGAAACGTTGGTTTAAACTCAAAAGTATGTATAAAGAGATTTATCTCTCGTTCATGCTTTTACGAAATGGATTTTATGCACTTGTTTTGATTGATCTGGTACCTACTATTGAGCATGATTTAAAGTATGTTTTATACTTTTTTTGATCATATAATGATGATGGATGCACTTGGTAAATGATCCATGTAAGTACGTGAGATACTTGTTTTAAAGCATGGTTTGTTGCTTTGGAATTGGTTTTGAATTGATGCATATAAAACAATGAGGTACATGGTTAATAATGAATTATATTGGCAAGTGATGTGGTTTAAAATGTTATTAGATATAAAAGCTCCCGTACCGGACTACGCATCTAACCGATGATTGGGGTTGGTGTCCCCAGGTTGTAAGTGGTACTGTAATTCCGGTTGAGATGGCATGAAGTGTTGAGAGGACACTTGTTAAATTCGTGTATTCGATGTAATATTTTGGAAAGTGAATTTTTTTAATGATCACTTGAAAGCCAATATAATTGTTAATGTATCATGTTGATTAGTTGTTAATGTATAGTGTTGGTTTATACATGTTTAGTCTTTAAGCTTTGCATATGGGTTGTTATGCATGGGAATGCTTAAATTGAGGGTTAGCAATAGGATTTGCAGTTGATCCATGATACATGTTGCATATGATTAAATATGTTATTTTTTGAAAGTGTTAAGTGCATGATTTTCGAGGCATGATGTTTTATACGATGGTTGAAATGGTGATTTCAATGTGGTTTTGGGAAAACGGTTTTAAAATGCATTGATGATGTGTTGTTTGAGTTCTCCTCACTAAGCCTTGTGTGCTATACAAAGAATTAAAGGTTATAAGTAAGCGTGTGTGCAAGGGATTACTAATGACTTCAAGTATTGAAAGTATGATTTTGAATTAGACTTGTAGTAATAAAGACGATGGGGTTTCGTTGTTGTTTTAGGAGGGTTTATGTTAAACTTCCTCTTGAGCATGTTTGTAATGTTACTATGGATTTGTATTTGGCCTTTTATGTTGGCTGCGGCTTTGGTTTTATGTTTTGAAAGTTGAATGGTTTGGTTTTTAGGAAGCATGCCTCTAGTTTACCCTTTAAAGCATAATGCCATGATTCGATCTTAATTTTGCAATGTTGTGACTTGGATTGATCCTTGGTTTAGTTGTGTATAAGTTTGAGGCATGTTAGAATGTGTATTGATTCTTGAAAGCATGAAAAATCAATAAAAGTGGACATTACAAGTTCAAGCATATTGGTACACGTGTCTCTATACCGGTACGGGTAAGCTATTTTTGAGACTGCATTTCGGTACACGAGAAACTATTTTAGTACGGGCAAGGGCATTTTAGCAAGGCGTACCAATACAAGAAGAGCTGTATTGGTACGGTTTTAAGCTACGAGAATCTGGGATTTTAGGAATATCATAGCGTACAAATACACTTGCTCGTGTACCAATACACACATCGGTTATTACAATTAATGTGATGTTTGGAAGTTTTTGTTTTTTCTATTTTGGTCCCTGAATGATATTTATGTAATTGAATGAGTTTGGATGATTGCTTGAGGCTGAAACTTGACATGTGGGCATGAAACTTGAGTTTGGATGATTGCTTGAGGCTGAAACTGGACATGTGGGCATGAAACTTCACTGATTAAGGTTTGGTAACTTCAAAATGAATTAAATCCCTATAATATTCTAGAATTGTAATTTGGTCCCTAAATTACAATTGGGTGTAGTTGGATGTCAAATAGACGCCCGATTGAGTTGAATTTTCAACCGCTGCCAGTAAGCACACTATAGGTTAATAAGTTGTATCTAGATAAGATAAAAGAAAAAAATGGATGTAATTCCAGTTAATCTTTACGGGTTTGTTTCGGCAAACACAATGTAGCTCGCTCGGTTCAGTCTTGCGTCTAGACTGGGTCAAGGGGGTTACATTTGGTTATACCAGAGACAGATTTGCAATAATTTGGATAATTTTGTGATTGTTGAAATGTTGTAATTGGTTGATCTTTGCACAGTGGTTGTTATATGCACGTTGGTTGCTTTATGCCATGTTGGGGTATGTTATAGGGACACATTGCCTTATTACTACAGACTGTATTGTTTTGAGTTGAAATGGAAGTCTTGGATCCTTGCTTAAAGCTAGCCTAATTGTTTTGTTTTGGTGTGTTATCATGCCTTAGATATTTTAGCACGATGGGATTGAGGAGAGAGTTAAGATCTGGTATGATTGCTGCTGCCGTTGGGCAGGGAAATTAGGAGGATGTTGTACCCTCTAGAGGGTTGCAACCCCATCCACCTATTCCACTTGAGAATGTGGAGCAAGCACCACCTGCGTCAGCTGGGCCAGTCTTAGAGCGAATGTGCATGCGCTAGCTTCTGGGCAAACGAGATTGCCGTTGGAACGTCTTCATAGTTTGAGAGGAGTTGAGTACAGAGGGTTGGCACCCGAAGCATGGATGGCCAGTACTGTTTGGATTTTAGATCAAATAGGGTGTAATGATGCCCGTAAGTTAGGATGTGTTGTATCCCTGTTACAAGGAGACGCGTATGGTTGGTGCAGAATTGTAATTGCGGGCGTGGAACCCAATGATGTGGATTTAGAGTTTTTCCAAGTTATCTTTAAGAAGAAGTATATGGGACTTAGATACTTGGATGAAAAGAAATGTGAGTTTATGGCTTTGGTTCAGGGCAGTATGTATGTAGCTGAGTACGAGGTTCCATTTCTTCGGTTAAGCCAGTATGCCCCTAAGCTGGTATCGAATGAGAAGCATCGTTGTGACTGATTTCGATACAGATTGGTACAAGATGGAAGACATACATGTTGGCTTTTGACTACACCAATTTCGTCGTTTTGGTTACACGGGCGAAGGAAATTGAGCAAAACTTGGGTTTATCATCTCGCGTGGGAGGTTATGTACACCCCAAAACCAGGTCTAGTCGAAATTAGGTTGTAGTAAGTAGAAACCCTACATCGAGAAGCCTAAATGTTGCATTGTTATTAACTATGTGGATTAATTTTATTTTAATTAAGTCCAATGTCTAGTTAGGGACCTTGTTGGAATGTTAAATTTTGAAAATTGGCTAGGCGTATCGATACAGTAGGACCTGTATCAATACAATCCAACTGTTTCCTAACTAATTTACCAACCTGTTGCTAACTGTAACGATACGGTTAGAGGTGTATCGGTATGGGTCCTTGTTAAAATTTGTTTTAGTGGCCAATTTGTAAAGATTGGAAATTGAGGATGACTCACCTACTTGGTTGCCACCCACTTCGCGTGGGATCATAAGAAATGTGGAAAAAGGGTGTTAAATGATCATCAATTGGCTTAAAAATTGAAAAAGGCATGAAATGTTGGAAATCAATAGTTTAAGTAAACCCTTGGTTGTAGGAAATCTTCGTATTGTCTATAAGTGAGGTGGGGAATGATTAAAGCCTTAGTCACCTTAAAATGAATAGAGAAAAGAAAAGCTATTCCTTTGTTTTAATTTCACTGAAACCCAAATCCCATCTTTCGTCTTAAAAGTAAGCATACACCTCCATTGCCATCTTCTTCACCAAGCTGAAGTAAACACCTCTCTTATTGAGCCCCTAAAGCTTAAACTTTTGCTGCTTTAATAGTTCCATCGTATAGCTATTGGTTGGATAAGTAGAAACCCTCAATTTATTTTTGATTTCATGGGGTATTGAATGATTAATTTCAAATCATAATTCTCAAGTTAAACCCTTATTCCGCAAGCTTTAATCCATGAAATTATCTAATAGCTTATAGCTATTGTAAGCATCGAAATGAACGTTGGTATGGTTATATTGATTACAACAATTTCCTATTGATTTTCCCTAGCTCCAGGATTGGAGGAAGCTAATCCATCATCTACAACACAAGCTAGGAATAAAGGAATTGCTACCTGAGAGTCGTAGGGGTTTCGGAAGTAAGATGAGTATAGTTGGAGTCTTGAGAGTTGGCTAGATGCCATCTCGAATCATTGATTATTTCTTATTGTATTGCTAACCATTGTATTGAAGGTTTTTGCATAAAAAACCTATTGAAAGTCATATAGGTAAGAATGGGTAAATATTGCATTGGAATCGTATATGAAACATTGTTATTGTTGCCATTGAAAGCATTGAAGCATCACCATATTAAGCAATAAAATACTGAACATTGATTATTGCATATTGCCATTAAGTCATTGATATATGTTATTGCTATCAAATTACCGCATTGAAACATTGTTATCGAATCATTGCTATTGATTTATTGGTATGAATCATTGTTATTGAACTATTGTTATTGAAACATTGCTATTGATACATTGATATTGAATCATTGATTATCGAATCTTGGGATCGAAAGTATTGGATACAATTGGCATGCCATAGAATTCATGAGCTCATTGGTACCGGTGTAGGCTACGACCTTTATTTTGGTATGGCGAAGGGATATTGGTGTGTATTGGTCAAATTGGTGCGGCGAAGGGAATATGACTAGACTATTATTGATATTGGTGTGGAGGTGGAATTTGTGTATCCATATATCGTAAAATTGATCCAAGGAAACCATTGAGTATTTCTATTGATCATTGATACGAAATTATTGGTATGTTATTGATTATTGTTGTTATGATGATTATTGATGCCATGTTATATGTTGAGCATGATAATTATGCCATGTTGAATCATATGCCTTTTGTTAGAATTGTTAGAATTGTTATCGAAGTATGTTGGATTGAATACCGTGCTCATTCATTGTTATGGCTACCTCACTTAGACTATGTAAGTCTGATGCATTCATCTCTCACATTTCAGGTTAAGAAAGTATATCAGATCGAGATCAGATCTAGTTGGAAGTTTGGCAAGTCACCACAAGCTTAGAGTAATGTGTTTTGTCCTTATGAACTCCTAGAATGGTGGAAAAGTAGTTAAACTAGTGGTATATGGTATATTTGTTATGTGTGTATTGCCTATGTTATATATAGGTCTTAAAGTCCCTAAATGATATGTTGGTTTGGGTTAAAAGTGGCTTAAAGTGCATATTTGGCTTAAAAGGGTGAAAACCTAGAAAATGGATTCATATTGACATGAAAATTAGCATGCTAGTAGATTAAACGGCTATAAACTTGCTGGTAAAGTTTCATTGCATTTGGACATCTTTTGGTAAATTAATTTGAATAAAAACCAGCTAAAATTTGTCATTACAGGGCAGGACATATCAATGCAGGTGATGGTGTATCGATATGGTCTTGCCTAATTGGCCTAACACGAGTCAAAAGGGGCATATTGATACTGCGTAGGGTGTATTGGTACGGACATTGGTTACAAAAATAGTATCGGCACGAGTTTATGGCGTATCGATACGAAGTCAACATGGTCAGCCTATATCGATACAGTCTCAAGTGTATCGATAAGGGCTTATTCCCTTTTAACCTGGAATCCATGAATTAAGCATAGCGTATTGATACAGTCTCCAAGGTATCGATACGGTGACAGGTAAATCAGTTATAAGTGATGAAGAACATCTTTTAAATTTTTGCAATATAGTCACTAAAATCTTATAAGTCTAATTGATAGGGCTAATGATCCCTGATTAGCATGTAATTTTACAGGATCACTATTATTGCATTGAATTTCATTATGATATTGTTATTTACAGAAAAGGACCCCTAAATTATCATATTTATAGTTTAGTCCCTAAAACTTGTAAAAGTTATAAATCAGTCTTAATTGAAGGATTATTGTTCCATACAGGATAAATTAGACTAATGCCTATACTTGGTAATGTTTAAAGAGTATAATATCGATTAGATGTTAGTCATTGATTGAAATTTTATAGCACCGATCACCTTATTGTTCAACAATTGCACGCTCTAACCCGGTTCCTAACTAGGCCAGGAAGGGGGTGCTACAAGTTTTGGCACAAGCAAGAGAATTGCAGACTCTAGTTTTGGTGCTGGTCAGTATAAGAAGCATCGTGATAAGAGGTACCTTTCTAATTCGAGGTGAGGTAGAGGTTGTGCTGGGCATGAATGTGGATCGCATGAGCACATGAGGCGAGACTGTCCATGTTTGGCTTGTAAGAGACAGACCCCTGCTACTATTGTTTCTAACTCCTGTTGGAGTTGTTGGTCTAGTGATCATTTGAGACGCGATTGTCCGTTGTTGGCTGGTGGTGGACAGGCTAGGATACTGCAGTTGCACCACAAGATGGCTAGGGACAGTTTCAGGGTACAGACGAGGGCCTGAGGATGATGGCTCATACCGTTGCTATTCAACTTGAGGGTGGTGGTCCTACGAGGGTGTAAGCACATCACGAAGGACGTAATAACACCGATGTGATTGCAGGTACATTTACTTTGCAATCTTTTCTGTTGTTTTCCTTGGTTGATTCCAGTTCTACGCATTCATATATCTTGGGTAAGCATGCACATTTACTTGATATACCTATTGAGGTGCTAGATGTGGGAATGCAAGTAACTAGTTCTTTTGGTGAAACGGTTGTTGCAAGAATGTTGTTTAGGAGATGTCATCTGACTGTTCAAGTTCATGTGTTTGCGGTTGATTTAATAGAGTTGTCGTTTCACGATTTTGATGTAATCCTGGGTATGGATTGGTTGACCGAGCATGGGGATGTGGTTGATTTTGAAACCAAGCAAATTTCTTTGAAACACGCTGACAGTTACGAGGTGATAATCGTGGGTAAAAATGCTAAGTTGTTGTCCATCGTTGTTTCGACTCTAGAAGTGAGTCATTTGATGGATTCGGGTTGTGAGGCATTTCTAGCCTATGTTATGAATCTGGGGTCAAAGGAGGTGCATGTTTAGGATATAAGCACGGTATGTGAGTTTCTGGGTGTTTTTCGAATGTGTTTCCAATTTTGCCACCAAATAGAGAGGTTGAGTTTGGCATTGAGTTGTATGCAAATACAACTCCAGTGTCTATTGCTCCCAATCACATGGTTCCGAAGGAGTTGAAGGAGTTAAAGACACAACTTCAAAAGTTTCTTGATGGAGGGTTTATTAGGACTAGTGTTTCGCCATGGGGTGCACCATGTTGTTTTTTGAAAAAGAAAATGGCACGATACGGGTGTGCATTGATTATCATCAACTGAACAAGTTGATGATTAAGAATAAGTATCCCTTGCCACAGATTGATGATCTATTTGATCAACTTAGAGGTGCATCGATGTTTTTTAAGATTGATTTGAGGTCTGGGTATTAATAGTTAAAGGTGAATGATGTGGATGTGCGTAAGACTACTTTTCGCACTAGGTATGGGCATTACGAGTTCTTGGTGATGCCATTTGGTTTGACTAATGCCCCTGCTGCGTTTATGGATATGATGAATCGGGTGTTTCATGCGTTTTTGGATCAATTTGTGGTCATATTTATTGATGATATTCTTGTGTACTCTCGTACCGAGAAGGATCGTGATCGACACTTACGAATTGTACATCAGGCATTGTTGGATAATCAGTTGTATGCTAAGTTGAGCAAGTGTGAGTTTTATCTTAGGGAGGTTGTTTTCCTTGGGCATGTTCTGTCGGCCGAAGGAATTCAGGTTGATCCGCATAAGATTGAGGCGGTGATGGGTTGGAAGTCACCTAAGTCAGTGTCGGAGGTTCGTAGTTTCCTTCGGTTGGTTGGCTATTATTGTAGGTTTGTGGATGGTTTTTCAAAGATTGCTTCTCCTTTAACTAATTTGTTGCAAAAGAATGTCCGTTTTTAGTGGATGGAGGATAGACACGAGCTTTTGAAAGGTTGAAGGAAGGTTTGACTCAAGCTCCAATCATGATTCAACGTGAATCAAGTAAGGAGTTTGTTGTTTATAGTGTTGCATCATATATAGGTTTAGGCTGTGTGTTGATGCAAGAAGGAAAATTTGTGGCTTATGCATCTAGACAGTTGAAGGTGCACGAGCACAATTATCCTACCCATGATCTTGAGGTTGCTGCGGTTGTGTTTTCATTGAAAATTTAGAGGCATTATTTTTATGGTGAGAAGTGTGTTGTGAACACGGATCGTAAGAGTTAGAAGTATTTGATGACTCAAAAGGATTTGAATCTTAGACAACGTAGATGGTTGGAGTTACTTAAGGATTATAATTTGGCGATTGATTATCATCCGGGGAAGGCTAATATTGTGGCCGATGCTTTGAGTAGGAATGTTGTAGTGGAGTTGAGAGTGATGTTTGCACGGCTGAGTGTGACGCGAGATGGAGGTTTATTGGCCGAGTTGCAAGTAAAGCCATTTTTGTCACAGTTGATTAAAGAAAATCAACCTTATGATGATGCGTTGGTACCGCATGATAAAGAAAAGCCAACAAATTTTCATTTTAATGATGATAGAGTGTTATGTTTTAAAGGCCGGATAGTGATGCCTAACGATGGTGAGTTGATGCGTATTATCTTGACCGAGGCACATGCTAGTCATTTTTCTATACATCTCGGTAGTACAAAGATGTATCAAGGTTTGAAAAGGGAGTACTATTGGGTAGGTTTAAAGAAAGATGTGGCTGATTTTGTTGCTAGATGCATGGTATGTTAGCGTGTTAAGGCTGAACATCATTTTCCTTTCAGGTTGTTGCAACCATTGAGGATACGGAATGTAAATGAGAAGGAATCACCATGGATTTTGTGTCTGGGTTGCCGTTGACACTCACTAAAAAGGATTCCATTTGGGTGATTGTTTATCGGTTTACGAAGTGTGTAGATTTTTTGCATGTGCGTACAACGTATTCTTTGGATAAGTTGGCGGATTTGTATATTGTTGAGATTGTGCATTTGCATGGTGTGCCTAAGTCTATAGTATTCGATTGAGATCCATGGTTTACAACGAGGTTTTGGGGGTGTTTACATCGAGCTTTGGGCACGCGGTTAAATGTCAGTGCTTCGCATCATCCTTAGACGGATGGTTAGTCTGAACGTGTGATCCAGGTCTTGGAGGATATGTTGAGGTGTTGTATCATTGAGTTCTAAGGAACCTGGGAGATATAGCTGCCTTTGGTGGAGTTTGCCTATAATAACAGTTATTAGTCTAGTATACAAATGGCACCGTACGAAGCCTTGTGTGGTAGGAAGTGTCGTACGCCTTTTTGTTGGGCTAAAGCTGGGGAAAAGTATGTTTACTTTCTGGTTGTGTTAAAGGATACCAATGAGAAAGTGAAGCTCATTTGTGATCGCTTGAAAGCGGCTTCGGATTGTCAAAAATCCTACGCGGATTTGAAGCGTAGAGAGATCGAATAGGCGGTTGGTGATCGCATGTTCTTGAAGGTGACGCCTTGGAAGAAGGTGATGCGATTTGGACGTAAGAGTAAGCTTAGTCCAAGGTTTATTGGACCATATGTGGTTGTGGAGTGTGTTGGCTCAGTGGCTTATCGTTTGAGGTTACCTCCTGAGTTGGAGAAGATTCATGATGTGTTCCATGTATCGATGTTGCGGAAGTATCGGTTGATCCTTTGCATGTTATTCCACATTTATTTTCTTCAGGTAAAAAATTGAGGACGGAATTTTCTAAGAGGGGGAGAGTAGTAACGCCTCAGTTCTAGGCCTAGAGGTTTATAGGCTGATTAGATGGTCTAGTGGACTGGGTTAGAGATTTGAGTCGAGTTAGAGATTTAAAATCAAATTAAATATTTTTGGATAAGAAAAATATTTGAGAAAATATCTAAAAATCATTTTTAAATATATGGACATTTTTGGTAAAGCCAATTTTGGAAAATAATTTTTGGAAATCGTACATTTTGGGCTAGTGACCAAAATGTAAAGATTGGAAACTATTTTAGTGACTATTTTGTAAAAAAGTCAAAACTTTGAATCTTTAAGGAGCTAATTTACCAATTGGTATAAACTGAGTTTTCTCTTAATTGGGATTATTTTAAAGGAGTTTTAATTAAGGAAATTAAATGAGATATAGTTAAGGAAGGTGGTTATTTCCTAAAATCACTTTGTGACGTAGCTTTTTTTTCTCAAAATTTTCTCTCAACTTCTCTTCATCCAAACACTTTCTTTTTCATTAGAAAGCTAAGGTAATGTTCTTGATTTCTTAAACCTTTGATTTCCTAATGGATTCCTCAACTTTGTTTTCCAAAATCTTATTGTATTTATTTGTTTTTCAAGAGAAAACATCCAATTGAGAGAAAACTCACTCATTGGAGGTAAGGTTCATTCTTCTCCTCTAATGATTGATTCTTTATTGAAATTCCCAAGTTCTTGACTCTTTATAAATTATTTCTATTGATTTTTAATGTTAATGGATTGGTTTTAACATTGGAATCCTAAGGCTTTGTGAATCTCTAATTTTCTAGGTTGCTAGTTATGTGTTTTTGAGGAGTTGTGGAGGTTTAATGTATGCTGGAGGTATAAGGTTGATGTTAAGTGGTTTTTTGATTTCAATTGATTTTAATTGATGGATTGAAATGTTAGATTATGGCTAGGTTGTGTTTAGGTTCATTGAAGGGTGTTTTCGTTTGTTTCGAAAGGCATTTGAAAGTTGTTTGTGAGGCGAAGTTAAGGAGTGGTGTTGTTAGGATTATGAATGCATGATGATGCATTAATCCTATGTTGTTATGTGATTAAGACAAGGGAGGGTGATCCTAAGGCTGTTGGTGAAGTTTCGGAGGCTTTGGACACTTGTTTTCGCATCGGCGAATAAAGCTTAGCGTTGTCGGTGAGTGAGAACATGGATTTTAGCTTTGAAATGGTTTAAAGGTTATGTTGGAAGTTTGAACTTAGATTGAAACGTTGGTTTAAACTTGGAAGTAAGTATAAAAAGATTTCTCCTTCGTGTAACGCCCCGATTTTGGGCCTAGCGGTTTATAAGCTGCTTAGACGGTCCGGTGGATCGGGTTAGAGATTCGAGTTGGATTCGGGATTAAAATCGAATTAAATTTTTTTGAGTGAGAAAATATTTGGGGAAAATATCTAAAAATAATTATTAAATATATTGATATTTTTGGTAAAGTCAATTTTGGAAAATGAGTTTTGAAAATAGGACATTTTGATCTAGTGGCTAAAATGTAAAAGTTGAAACACTATTTTTGGGGACTGTTTTGTAAAAGGGTCAAAACTTTGAATCCTTAAGGAGATATTTGCCCAATGTCTAATATCATACTTTTATCCCTTAATTTTAAAAGGGGTTTGGAGGATATAAATAGGTTGGGATAATTGATTTTATAATTAATTGCTTAAACAAATTTCATATAACTAACTTTCTCTAAAAAGATTTTTGTCTCAAATTCTCTCCAGCCAAACACTCTTTTCTTATTCAAAATCTTAAGGTAAATTCTTGTTCTCTTTAATCTTTTGATTTCAAATGGATTCTTGATGGTTTTCTATCATAGCCTTATTGTTTTAATATTGTTTTCTCACGTAAATCAACTCAATTAAGGCAAAAAGCAATCTATTAGAGGTGAGCTTCGTTTTATCCTCTAATATAAGGTTCTTTATTGAAATTCCCAAGTTCTTGACTCCTTATCAATGATTTCCAATGAGTTTTAATGATTTAATTATGGAATATGGTTAAATCAAGGTTTAATTGATGAGTTTATGTGATTTTCGAATTGGATCTGTTTTGCTGGGTTTTTGATTGGTTTTAATAAATATTTTAATTTTATATAATCTTAATAGATTGATTCTAACATTGGAATCCCAAGGCTATGTTTATCTCTAATGTTCTAGGTTGCTAATTTTGTGTTTTTGATGTGTTGTGGAGGTTTAATGTTTGCTGGAGATATAAGTATTGGTTTGGATTGTTTTTGAATGTCATTTGATGTTAATTGATGGATTGAAATGTTAGATTATGGTTGGGTTATGTCTAGGTTAAGTTGGAATGTGTTTTCGGTTGTTTTTAAAAGTCGATTGATAGATGTTTGTGAGGAGAAGTTGAGGAGTGGTGTTGCTAGTATTATGAATGCATGATGATGCATTAATCCTCTGTTATTATGTGATTAATATAAGGGAGAGTGATCCTAAGGTCGTCGGTGAAGCTTTGGAGGCTTCAGACTTTTTTTTGCATCGACGATTAAAGCTTTGTGTGTCGGTGAGTGAGAATGTGGATTTAAACTTTGAAATGATTTAAAGGTGGTTTATGGGAGTTTAAACTTAGCTCAAAATGCTAGTGTAAACTCGGAAGTAAGTATAAATGGGTTTCTCTTTCGGCCATGCTTTTAAGGAAATGGTGTGTGGTTTGAGCACTTCTCACTAAGCCTAGTGTGCTTACGCTCTTTTTGTCCATCATTGCAGAGAATTAAAGCTTGTGAGGCAGCGTGTGGACAAGGGATTACCAAGGACTTCGGAATTTGAAAGTATGATTTCGAATTTGACTTGTAGTAATAAAGGTAATGGGGTTCATTGTTGGTCAGGGAGGCGTTTTGATAAACTCTCTATTTTAGCATGTTTGCTATGCTATTTTTGGGTTGTAAATGGCCTTTAATGCTTGGTATTTCTTGGATTCATGATTCATGCTTTGGATGATTTGGTTTATAGGAAGCATGCCTCTAGTTTACTAATTGAAGCATAATGCCATGGTTGGTTGGTGATTCTGTGATAAGTTGTTGGGATTGATCCTTGGTAATGTTGTGATTATTTTAGATATTGAAATGTTTTGGTATCTTAAAAAGCATGTAAAACAAGCAAAATTGGACACTACATGCCTAAGTGTATCGGTACACATGTCCCTTTACCGATACATGTATTCTATTTTGGTGTAAAACCCCCCACTAAAGGCCTGAATGGTAATAATTAACTAAAGGTAGACTATCTAACTTGTCCAACAAGTTAGAGTTCAAATAAGATAAGGAAGTATATCCAAATTCAAGTTATATTCTACCAATCGATTCGATTCTACAAGTTTTTATACCTAATTAGACAAGCCACAACAACATAACATCACCTAGCATTTAATAACAATGTCCTAGGTAATCCATAGCATCTAAATCTACCAACCAAGTTTACCCGATCAACAACAATCCGTTGATAAATAGCAAGCCAAACACATGATATACAATGCCTTCAAAAGCTTAATATTTACAAACCAATCCAAAATACTTTGGAACATAGTCAAGACATTCCAAATAGTGCCACCTTCTAGGAGTTTAATAGCAACAAAAAAACATACATTAGAGCTTTTAGTGACCTTACTTTAACTCCCCAAACTTGATCTAGCAAACGACCTTTCCTGTGAAGATAACAGAGTGAGCGATTAGGTTAATAGTCTCACAATTTAACCAACTACGGAATATAATCAGCTTCACTAAAAGATCATTATTCAATTCGTCAATTTGGATAATATGCTCACATCACAACAATCAAGAAGCTTATACTAAGCTTAATTCGACTACAACCAATCATCATGCTTCTGAAGAAGTGTCATACAATATCAAGCAACCATTTGATGTTGTTCAATTAAGCATTCGTACATTTTAATAATTAATCTTTCACAACCAACCTTAGTTGAATGACTCGACCTTGACTAGTTGTTAGTTTAGAAATACATATTCAATCGAAGTATCTTCAGGCAATGGTAATCTATTACCATTGAAAGCTATAATCTTTTCAAGACATTCAGGGGTACCTTAGTGCCTTTCAGGGGACCTTAGTATTGTTCAGGCTGAGCTCAGAGATCTCTATTGGCATGCCAATCTAGCTAGAACTAACACTAATCAAGGCTCATTACAAAATTTCATTGGTACAATCAAGCATCTTTATTTTTGTCAAAATACAAGTACATAGTAACCATTTCAAGATGCTATTAAAATACATTGGAACTAAATCACATTCAATCAAGCTTAATTCTACCAAACATACAACATACCTTGGTACTTACCTTCCCAAGTTTTCAAGCAAGCATAAGCAATATAGGCTTTTAAGCGTCAATGATCAATTGGATAACTTAATTAATTTAACAATCTATGCTTAATTAAAACCTAGTTACACTCACAGATACCCGAGCTATTCTTGATCGTGGATCACAACTCACTTTCTCCTCTCGTCTTCTTGGTCAATTCTCTTGTTGTCTAATTATAACAATAGTTTAACAATACATTAGAATCAATCCATTATCACTTGATTTATCAATTTGTTACACACATACACTCAACCACATCTCAAGTAACATTTTCATATAGCCTTCTATATGATACTCAAAAACATATCAATAACTATCCTCAAATAAACAAAATCAAGGGTGTTATTAGCATGTTACCAAATACAACATTCCCATATATGGCAACAAATTCAAAACTGCCCCTGCTCCGTAGAGCTCTTTTTATTCAATTATACAACCTTTTTATTAAGCATGCATCACATAGATTTCATTAACTATTCATCATCAATTTGAATTATTAACTTAAAACCTATCTCAATTCAACTAGTAGTTTAGTTAATCGTATTTCCCAGAGCAGCCCTTTACTATTATGCTCAAAACAGGGTAGTTTTGGTCTCAATTCAGCTTATTTAAGCTACCAAATAGATTTTTTCAACAATTCCCTAGATGCCAATGAATTCCCATATGAAGTTTTCATTCAAACAACTAAATTTCTAGGTACTACTTCAAGGATTACACAATTTTCACTATATCGAAAAGAAAACAGTTTCATTGTAGAATATATTTAATTCAAGTAGTTTCCACATTTTAATTTAATTCACAAACCTTAACTAGGGGCTTCAAAATTGGAAATTTCAGCCTATTAAAACATTTAAATGGTTCTAAACTCACATACAACTATTCAAGTTATCAATTCATGCTTAATCAACTTCAATATCATTTTAATTCTAAGTTCCCCTAACCAATTCTTCTATCTTATGTATTAATTCATAGCATGTAAGAACCGGATCCTTGTACATTAACTACAACATCAAGCTTCAAACTATTAACGATACAAAGGGAAACTCACCTTCCTTGGAAATTAATCAATATTCAAGTACCAAGCAAATAAACCTTCAAGCAACTATGAACAATTCTCTCATTCTCTCTCTCTAACTTAGTTTTGGGTATATGAGTAATGGGGGGAGAAGATGACCATTTGTTTGGTCAAAATCTAATGTGGAAATAATCCCCACATGTGGTCTTTCCACATCACGCCACATCATCATTCCCCTTTCAAAACTTTAATTAACATGCAAGAATCACATTTGATAACTTATCTATTTGGCCATTTCAATTTAAACTCCTAGTTTGCTTAAATTGATAATCGATCCTACAAGTTCTCCATTATGGTCACATATAATATCATTAGTATTCTTAATTATCGAAGGTCATATTAAAGCTTTTCCCCAGCTCAAGTTTTGGGATGTTACAAATCCCCTCTTAAGAAAATTCCTCCTAGAATTTTTACCTAAAGAAAATAGGTACGGGTATTGATCTTTCATGGTAGATTTAGGCTCCCACGTAGCTTCTTTACTTCCATGATTCTTCCATAAAACTTTAACAAGGGTGATTGTTTTATTTTGAAGCCTTCTATCTTGACGATCGAGGATTCGAATTGGTTTTTCTTCATATGATAGGTCTTGATTCAATTCAACTTTATCCAATTCAAGGATATGAGATGGATCCAATTGATAGCTACAAAGCATTGATACCTGGAATACATTATGTATTTTACTAAATTCTTCCGGTAGAGCCAACCGATAAGCAATAGGGCCAACCTTCTCTATTATTTCAAAAGGTCTTATAAACCGAGGATTGAGTTTTATTTTCTTTCCAAATCTAAACACCTTTTTCCATGGAGATACCTTGATAAACACTCTATCTCCCACATTATGTTGAAAATCCTTTCTTTTACGATCCATATAAGCTTTATGTCGATTGAAGGCTTCCTTCAATCGAATGCAAATAATTTGTACTTGCTCTTCTGTTTCACGAAGCAATTGGGGCCCTAAGGCTTTGTTCTCCCCCAATTCTGACCAGCATAGAAGAGTCTTACATTTTCTTCCATAAAGGGCTTCAAAGGGAGTCATTTGAATGGAAGATTGATAACTATTATTGTACGAAAACTCAGCTAGTGGTAAAGCTTTCTCCCAATTCTTCCCCATATCAGTTATACAAGCTCGTAGCATGTCTTCTAAGATTTGTATAGTTCTTTCAGATTGGCCATCAGATTGAGGTGGAAGGTTGTACTGGAATTGGTTTTAGTCCCAAGAGCTTTCTGTAGAGATTTCAAAAATCTAGAAGTAAATCTAGTGTCTCGATCAGAAATTATTTAAATAGGAATACCATGTAGTCTTATTATCTCTCGAATGTAAAGTTCTGCTAGCTGATCCAGGCTCATGTCCATTCGAACAGGAATAAAGTGTGCTGACTTCGAGAATCTATCAACAAACACCTAAATTACATCATTCTTCTTTGGTGACAACGACAAACCACTAACAAAGTCAATTTTTATCTGTTTCCATTTCCATTGTGGAATTTCAATAGGTTGTAATAATCCCGAAGGAACTTGATGTTCTGCCTTTACCTTCTGACATACCAAACATTTGGACACACAATCAGAAAAGCGGATTTCATCTCAGACCACCAGTAAAGACCCTTCAAATCTTTTTAGATCTTTATCGATCCAGGATGAATTGAAAAGGAACTATAGCGAGATTCTTGTAAAATTTCCCTTCTCAAATTTAAATCATTAGGAACACATACTCTATTTCAAAAATAGAGTACCATCTTCCTTTAAAACAAAATCAGATTCAACATCTCCTTCAATCTTGAGCAAGGTCTTTCGCAATTCAGGATCAGATTGTTGTAACAATCGAATTTTTGATATCACACTTGATTCAATTCGAACTGAAGCTAAGAACCCTTGTTTCTTGCTTGTTCGAAGATAGGAATTGATAGAGGTTGAGGCTACAAAAAATTTGCAAAGAAAAATTTTAGATGATAAGCACAAATTTCGAACACGTGCAAGGGGAAATTTATTAGTTCGGATACTTACCACAGGAATGTTGGCGACTGAGTGCATCAACTACCACATTGGCTTTGCCCGGGTGGTAATCTATAATTAGATCATAATCTTTAAGTAACTCGATCCAACGTCTTTGCCTAAGATTGAGCTCCTTTTGAGTTAAGAGGTATTTCAAGCTTTTGTGATCAGTATAAAGGTAACACCTTTCTCCATACAAGTAATGTCTCCATAATTTTAAGGAAAAGATCACTGCAGCAAGTTCCAGATCATGGGTGGCATAATTCAATTCATGGGATTTTAATTGTAGGGAATCATATGCTACCACTTTGTCTCCTTGCATTAAGACACATCCCAAACCCAAGTGAGAAGCATCACTAAACACCAAAATTTTTCCCTGATTCTGGTTGAGTTAACACTAGAGCTCGAGTAAGTACTTCTTTTAACTGGTCAAAGCTTCTTTGCTGTTATTCAGTCCAAATAAATAGTACATCCTTACAGAGAAGTTTAGTTAAAGGTGCAGCCAAGATTGAAAATCCCTTAATGAATCTTCGGTAATAGCCGGCCAAGCCAAGGAAGCTTCGAACTTCACTAACATTCCTCAAAGATCTCCATTCTATCACAGATTGAATCTTTTTTGGGCCAACCTTAATTCCTACGGCTGAGATTGCATGTCCGAGAAAGGATAACTCAAGCAACTAGAATTCACATTTATTGAATTTGGCAAAGAGTTGATGATCTCTAAGAGTCTGTAACACTATTCTAAGATGTTTTGAGTATTCGAATTTATCCTTCGAGTAAATAAGAATATCATCTATGAAGACCACAACAAACTTATCCAAATAGGGTTTGACGACTCGATTCATGAGATCCATAAACTCAGCCAGGGCGTTTGTTAGACCAAATGGCATCACTAGGAACTCGTAGTGTCCATATCGAGTCCTGAAAGTAGTCTTAGGTATGTCATATTCTTTGACTTTCATTTGATAATATCCCGATCTAAGGTCGATCTTGGAAAATACTGAAGTACCCTTCAGTTGATCAAACAAGTCTTCAATTCTTGGAAGTGGGATCATGTTCTTAATTGTAATCTGATTAAGTTGTCGGTAATCTATGCACAATCTCATCAATCCATCTTTCTTGACAAGGAGTACCGGGCCCCCCAAGGAGACGAGCTTGGTCGAATGAAGCCTTTGTCTTGAAGTTCTTGCAACTGCTTCTGAAGCTCTTTTAGTTCAATTGGAGCCATTCTATAAAGGGCGATGGATACAAGATTGATTCCAGGTTGAGTCTCGATTTTGAACTCCACTTCTCGGTTTGGTGGCAGTCTTGGAGTTCCTCAGGAAAAACATCAAGAAATTCAGATGCAGTTGGAATTGAATTAATATCAGGCTCAGTTTTAGTATTTCCAAGAATATTGGCAACATAGAGGTTCGACTTTTTAAGCTCTTGGTTGATTAAGAGTATCGATTCCTTTCCTAGACCCCATAGGTAAAGTTTTCTCTTATTGCAATCTACCCAAGCCCAGTGTTTCCCTAACCAATCTAAACCTAGAATTAAATCAAATTCATAAAAGGGTACCACATAAAGATCAATAGGGAAGGGGATACTTTGGATGTATAGAGGACAATTCCTACAAACAAGATTTATAGTCATATTTCTCCCTATAGGGTTCGAAACTACAAGCCCTTGTTCAACAATTTCATAACTCAATTTTAGTTTTTCAAGCAAGGGAAAACATATAAATGAATGGGTAGATCCTGGATCAATTAAGGCATATACAAAATTTTCATTTAGTTCAATTGAACCCGCAATTACATCAGGTGCCTCTTCATCATCACGGCCCCAGATATGATACACTCGAGCAGGGGCTCAAAACTCTTGATATGTTGTAGTGGGAGCTTGGCCTCGAGTCCTTCCCGAGTTGCCTGACTGATCTTGTTTCGGCCTTTTGCCCCGAGGTGATAGAATTAGATTAGAATTTGAAGCCACTATAAGTGGAGGCTTGTCCAAAATCTGAGGACAATCTCAAACAAAATGTTCTAAGCTTTCACACTGGAAACAACCATTCGACTATTTTTTGCACTGGCCTAAATGATATTTCTGATAGATATTACAATGTCGAGACTGAGGATCCTTGCCCGAATTCCCTGAGCCATTGATTTATATTGTAGATGCAGAGGATTTGATTATTGTTTGAGGCTTTGGGGTGAAGTTACCCCTTGGAGAAGCAACATAACTTGAGGAGTTTCCTCCTTGGTTGCTCGACTTCTTGGAAGGCCATTGAGGCTTGTTATCACTTTGGGATTTATTATCCTTCTTTGAATAGTTCTCCCATCTTTTATCAGCAGCTTTCATTCTAGACTCTGTAGCAATCACCCGGTTCACCAAATCTTGAAAGTCGATTATTTCGAGGCCCGTAAACATCGGGCTCAATTCATCATTCAACCTTTAATTAAACATTATGCATTTATCCTCTTCCTTCTTGATATACTAAGATCCATATTTTTAGTATTTACAGAAGTCACTCACATATTGCTCTATAGGTCTACCACCTTACTTTAGATGCAACAAACATCTTATTCTTTTAGCTAAATATTGTTCACTTATGTATTTCTTTCGAAATTCCTTTAGGAAGAATTCCCATGTGACTACATCTTCAGGGGCAGTGAGAGTAGTAGTTTTCCACCAGTTCAAAGCCTCATCAGCTAGAAGAGCCTCAACACACTCCAACTTATGTTCACCCGAACACTAAAGTTGTTTGGTTAGAATTCTGATGGTAGTCTCCAACCAATATTTAGCAGCTTTTGGGTTCTCTTTATCTAACCCCGTAAAAGTATAGGCTCGATGCTGAGCCAACTTATCAATTGAAGCCTTAGATTTGATCACAACAAGTTCAAGAGGATTATTTTGCTTTAGGTTAGTGACAAATTGGTTGAACATCTCAGTCATGCTGAGAAAACATTATTTTTTGAATCTGGTTAAATTAAGGAGCTTCAGGCTGTGATTCTGTAGCCTTTTGAGGATTTGCTTGCTCTTGATTCAGTCTGACGCTTCCTCCTTCATTGGAGAAGCCGGCCCGACTATCTCTATCCTGGGCCAGATGTGTCTCAAACATCTAAAATTTAAATTCAATGGAGATATAGTCAAACAAGGTCACAGATAAGACTTAAATTCAACTCCTAGGTGGCATTTTAGACAACAGATGACACAACTTAAACCAGTTTAGTCATAGGATCGACTAAACCATAGCTTTGATTACCAAATTGCAAACCACCCACTAAAGGCCTGAATGGTAATACTTAACTAAAGGTAGACAATCTAACTTGTCCAACAACTTAGAGTTCGAATAAGATAAGGAAGTAGATCCAAATTCAAGTTATTTCTACAAATTGATTCGATTCTACAAGCTTTCATACCTCATTAGACAAGCCACAATATCATAACATCACCTAGCATTCAATAACAAGGTCTTAAGTAATCAATAGCATCCGGATCTACCAACCAAGTTTACTCGATCAACAACAATCCATAGATAAACATCAAGCCAAACACATGATATACAATGCCTTCAAAAGCTTAATATTTACAAACCAATCCAAAATACTTTGGAACATAGTCAAGATATTCCAAATAGTGCCACCTTCTAGGAGTTTAGCTAACAACAAACAAAACATACATTCGAGCTTTTAGTGACCTTGTTTTAACTCCCTAAACTTGATCTAGCAAACGGCATTTCCTGTGAAGATAACAAAGTGAGCGATTAGGTTGATAGTCACGTAATTTAGCCAAATAAGGAATATAATTAGCTTCACTAAAAGATTCATTATTCAATTAATCAATTTGGATAATATTCTCAGATCACAACAATCAAGAAGCTTATACTAAGCATAATTCGACTACAACCAACCATAATGCTTCCGAAAAAGTGTCATGCAATATCAATCAACCATTTGATGTTGTTCAATTAAGCATTCATACATTTTAAAAATTAATCTTTCACAAGCAACCTTAGTTGAATGACTCGCCTTTGACTAGTTGTTAGTTTAGAAATGCATATTCAATCGAAGCAGCTTCAGGAAATGGTAATCTATTACCATTGAAATCTCTAATCTTTTCAAGAAAATCAAGGGTCCCTTAGCACCATTCAGGGGACCTTAGTCCTGTTCAGGCTGAGCTCAGAGATCTCTATTGGGATGCAAATCTCACTAGAACTAACACTAATCAAGGCTCATTACAAAATTTCATTGGTTCAATCAATCTTCTTTATTTTTGTCAAAAAAACAAGTACATAGTCACCATTTCAAGATGCTATTAAAATACATTGGAACTAAATCACATTCAATAAAGCTTGATTCTACCAAACATACAACTTACCTTGGTGCTTACCTTCCCAAGTTTTTGAGCAAGCATAAGCAATATAGGCTTTTAAGCCTCAATGATCAATTGGATAACTTAATTAATTTAACAATCTATGCTTAATTAAAACATAGTTACACTCACAGATACCTCGAGCTATTCTTGATTGTGGATGACAAATCCCTTTTTCCTCTCTTCCTCTTGGTCAATTCCCTTGTTGTCTAATTATAACAATAGTTTAACAATACATTAGAATCAATCCATTATCACTTGATTTATCTATTTTTTACACACATACACTCAACCACATCACAGGTACATTTTCATATAGCCTTGTATATAATACTCAAAAACATATCAATAACTATTCTCAAATAAACAAAATCAAGGGGGTTATAAGCATGTTACCAAATACAACATTCCTCTATATGGCAACAAATTCGAAACTGCCCCTACTCCTTAGAGCTCTTTTTATTCAATTATACAACCTATTTATTAAGCATGCATCACATAGATTTCATTAACTATTCATCCTTTAATTAGAATTATCAACTTAACACTTATCTCAATTCAAAACAAAATCAAGGGTGAATGTTATATGCACATTGGTTGCTATATGCCATGTTGGGGCATGTTTTGGGGACACATTGCCTTATTACTACAGTCTGTACTGTTTTTAATTGAAATGGAATTCTTGGATCCTTGCTTAAAGCTGTCCTGATTGTTTTTGTTTTGGAATATTATTATGTCTTAGATATTTTAGCACGATGGGACCGATGAGAGAGTTATGATCTGGTATGATTGTTGCTGCTGCTAGTCATGGAAATCAGGAGGATATTGTGTCTCCTAGAGGGTTGCCACCGCCTCCACCTATTCCACCTAAGAATGTGGAGCAAGCACCACCTGCACCAATTGGGCTAATGTTGGGTGATATGGCACCTTAGGTACATGCGATTATTGGAGCTTTTCAGGCTGATGTTGCTGGAGCGCATGTACTTGCGCCAACTATTGGGAAAACAGGGTTGTCGTTGGAACGTCTCTGTAGTTTGGGAGAAGTTGAGTACCGTGGGTTGGCGCTCGAGCCATCCGAGGCACGGATGGCTAGTACTATTCAAATTTCGAACCAAATTAGGTGTAATGACACCCGTAAGTTAGGATATGTTATATCCCTATTGTAAGGTGATGTTTATAGTTGGTGGACAACTATAACTACATGCATGGAACCCAATGATATGGATTAGGAGTTTTTCCAAGTTACGTTTAAGAATAAGTATTTTGGAGTTAGATACTTGGATGAAAAGAAATATGAGTTAATGTCTTTGGTTCATGGCAGTATGACTGTGGCTGAGTATGAGTTCAATTTGTTCGGTTAAGCTAGTATGCTCCTGAGCTGGTACCGGATGAGAGGCATCGCTTTGATCCATTCTGTTACAGATTGTACTCGATATGAAGATTTACATGTTGGCTTCTGACTACACCAATTTTGACGTGTTGGTTACACGGGCAAATGATATAGAGTAGAGCTTGGGTTTATCATCTCGTGTGGGTGGTTTTGGCTTGGGCAAAAGAGTTGCAGACTTTAGTTTTGTGGTGGTCAATATAAGAAGCATCTGGATAAGAGCTATCGTTCTGAGTCAATATGAGATAGAGCTAGTGTTGGAGTCAATATGAGATAGAAGATAACATTCAATCTAGGAGGATACAAGATAACTTAACTAAAAAGTTAGCAAATCGGCATAAAGACTTGGAGTCTCAAACTAAGTCTTATTATGAGCTAGTTTTAGAATTAGAGATATTGGATTTAGAGAATGGTTAAACATAGAACTTTAAATTTTATGAACAACTTAATCATACTATTTTATCAATGATTCGAGTCTTCTTGGAGTGAACCTTATAACACTTTTATTCTCTCTCTCTCTATATATATATATATATATATGCACCACAAGTTTTACAATCTTTAAACATGTTTTCAAGTCTTGATCATTACGAGACATATTCCATGGATTTTAAATACTTAAACATACATATTCTCAAAATGATTGCATTCAGCTATTTTCAAGCAATCGATCTATAAGTTCTTAAGATCCTAAACCATTCAGAACTAACACCCATGTAGCTAACATTAACGACTAGGGATAAACCAAAATAGGGTACATACGTAATATTTACATAATATCATAGGGTACTAATACAACCCCAACAAAACACATAACACATGAATAACCCATTCTACTAGTGCCTCTTCTAAGAGTTGTAATTCGACAAAAAGCAAACATACATTTCTTGATTTAGTGATCTTGATTCAACCTCCCTTCTTTAATCTAGCAAACTTAACAACCTAAAAGTTTACAAAGTGAGTAGTCAGGTTACTAGTCTTGAATCAACCCTACAAACAAGCAATTAATGTAATAATAAACTAAACTCAACAAATCATCCAAGAACAAATGATGTAAGAATTGTTGTCCCCTTATTATCTTAGCATTATTAACACTGAAAAGCTTTCCTCAAATTAAATAAGAACCTTATTCCATAATTGATACTCCAGATTAGTGGCTGTCTTCTAATTCAAAGGCTTATACAATTATTAACATTCCTAGAGTTGTATATATGTAGTTAAACAAAGTAAAACTTCAATCTAATATAAACCTTAATTGACATTCGGCCTTGACTAGTAATCAACCTAGAATATAGAATCACACAATTGATATCAGACAATGGTAACTAATACCATTGAAACCATTATTCTTTTCATTTTAATTCAGAGGTACCTTAGTACCAATTAGAGGATATTATTCCAATTCAAACCGAGCTCAGATGTTTACATTAGCATGCCAATCAGCCTAGGTTTACACTAATCAAGGCTCTCACTGTCTCTATAATAAATCATCCCTTATTACTCTTACAACTTCTTTAATCACAATTCCACTAATATAGACTGCTATTTAAAGCATAGTAATAACCACATTCTATCCAGAATAACTCTTGCATAACAAAATGTTCATACTTACCTTGAACCCTTACCATAGCAACCATTTGAACTCTCCTTCATACATAAGCCATTCGTGTTTTATCAACAAGGCAATTAATTCATTACTTTAACAACCTATGCTAACAAACATAGTCATACTCACAAGCAATCCGAGCTAGCATTGATCATGAGGCATTACACCTTTCTTCCTCTGTCTTCTTGATCACTTCCCTTGTGATCTAATTTGTACCAATAATTGTGTATTAGAATTAATATAATTCAATACTAGTCATACAACCTTTTAGCAGCTAATCATTTTCCAAGCATATTAACCTTTTAATGTTATCACATATTCAATTAATACTAGAGTTATTATACTCAGTGTTTATCAACCTTATCTCCTCGTTACAATTGAGCAGTTTCGGGTAAAACAATCTCAACACTGCTCTATTCTGAAACAAGGAAGCTTTTAATTTGATCAATCTGCTTAGATTGCAATTAAACTCCTTTCAATTATTCCTAACTTCTATAGAAGACTCATTATTTTTAAACGAGACACTCTTTCAAATTTATATCAAATACTATATTAGATTTAAATTGTCTTGATCCAACCTTCAATTGAGCAGATCACTCATACATTAGTCCCTTTTCAAAATCTAATCTAAATACATTATTTCAACAAATTTCATCATATAATTCTAATTCAATTCAACCAACAAAACTATTGTTTCCTTCTAATTTCGAGCTAGGCTTTAACATATGAAATTTCCTTTCAAGCAGCCAAAACCAAGTTAATCGAAGTATTGATTCAATTAGCCAACAATCTTACTAAGATTCTATTCATTAACATGGATTCAAGGCCACAATTAAACTCAATTTTCTAAAGAACTTACATTCATTAGCATACAAAGAACAACTTCATATCTATATGTAAATTATTTCTCAATGAAGATAACAACAAGAACTCCTAATTTCTTCAATACTATATTTATCATTCAAGCCATAAAAATAGAAACTTGCATGATTCCTTGGCAATTAACATTAAAGCTCCTAGGAATTAGAAATTTGTTCCTTCAAGCACCGAAATTTAACTATTTTTCTCTCAACAAACAAATGAAGAGATTATCTCTTATTTGTTTGTCATGGAAATCCATTAAGGATTTGGTCTTGTCCACATGGACGCCGGATCCATAGGCCACCTCAATGAACCATACACAAATTTTGCTTTACCATGCAAGCTAAATATTTCCATTGTTAATTATTCAGTCCCTTTTAAACTAGTTTCCCTTCTTTTGACAGCTTTCAATTTAGGTCCCTTACAAACTTTATAAAAATGGTCACGAAGATAAATTAATCTCAATTAATTGTAACCAAGCATATTTATAAAATAGAGAATTTAGGGTATTACAGTAGTAATCATGGGTGAAAATGCTAAGTTCTTGTCCAATATTGTTTCGGCTTTAGAAGCAAGTTGTTTGATGGATTCTGGCGGTGAGACATTCCTACCCTATGTTATGAATCCGAGATCAAAGGAAGTGTGTGTTCAAGATCTTTGCATAGTGTGTGAGTTTTTGGGTGTTTTTCTAGAGGAATTTCCTGGTTTGCCGCCGAATAGAGAGGTCGAGTTTGGCATTGAGTTGCATGTGAACAAAGCTCCAGTGTCTCTTTCTTCCTATCGTGAAGGAGTTAAAGATGAAACTTTAGAGGAGGAAGAAAAAAGTGATAATGGTGGATGATCACCCTCCAAAACCGAGACCCCCTTCCCCTCATGCCCTCATGTGCAATTGACACATGTATAAGTCCTCCCCTAATCTTTGTTTAGCATGCAACATGGGTTTTAAACGTGATTTTCAGTTTAGACCTTTTATTTTGGTCACTTGATTCTTCTTTGTTTCAAAGATGGTCCTTAACTCATTCAATCATTGATGCTAAAGGTATCCTTAGTTTAATTGAAACACAATTAAAGTTGTAACATACTTATAGGGTATATTTTGGGATGTTACATCAAAAGAGTTTGAAGTATTTGATGACTCAAAAGGTTTTGAATCTTAGGTAACATAGATGTTTGGAGTTGCTTTAGGATTATTATTTGACGATTGAGTATCATCCAGGAATGGCTAATGCTGTAGCTAATGCCGTAAGTAGAAAAGTTGCGGTGGAGTTGAGGGTGATGTTTGCACGATTGAGTGTGACAAGGGATGAAGGTTTGTTGGCCGAGTTGCAAGTAAAACCATCATTGTCATAGTTGATTAAATAAAAGCAACTTTATGA
This sequence comes from Hibiscus mutabilis, assembly GCA_019671005.1. NCBI lineage: Eukaryota > Viridiplantae > Streptophyta > Magnoliopsida > Malvales > Malvaceae > Hibiscus > Hibiscus mutabilis. The sequence goes on along the minus strand of CM033711.1, from coordinate 57,336,573 downwards.
TGATGGGATGATACTGCTTGTTAAGTATATCATAGATAGGAATCCAACGAATTTTCATTTTAATGATGATGGGGTGTTATGTTTTAAAGATCAGATAATGGTTCCTAATGATGGTGAGTTGAGGCAAACCATCTTGACTGAGGCTCATGCTAGTCCTTTTGCTATGCACCCCGGTAGTACTAAGATGTATCAAGGCTTGAAGGGAGAGTACTATTGGGTTGGCTTCAAGAAAGATATGGCTGATTTTGTTACTAGATGTATGGTGTGTCAGCATGTTAAGGCTGAGCATCAGTTTCCTTCCGAGTTGTTGCAGCCATTGAGAATACCAGAATGAAAGTGGGAAAGAATCACCATGGATTTTGTGTCTAGGTTATCGTTGACGCCCACTAAAAAGGATTCCGTTTGGGTGATTGTTGATAGGTTTACGAAGTATACTTTAGATATGCCAAAAGATTTGTATATTGTCGAGATTGTGCGTTTGCACTGTGTGCCTAAGTCCATAGTTTCGGATAGATATCCACAATTTAGAGTGAGGTTTTGGGAGTGTTTGCATCGAGCTTAAGGTACAAGGTTGAGTTTCAGTACTTTGTATCATCCTTAGACAGATGGTAAGTCTGAACGTATAATCCAGGTCTTGGAAGATATGTTGAGGTGTTGTATCATTGAGTTCCAAGGAACATGGGAGAGGTAGTTGCCTTTGGTGGAGTTTTCCTATAATAACACTTATCAGGCTAGTACACAAATGGAACCATATGAGGCCTTGTATTGGTAGGAAGTGTCGTACGCCTTTGAGTTGGGCTGAGGCTGGGGAAAAATATGTTTCTTTGCCTGATGTGTTAAAGGATACGAATGAGAAAGTGAAATTCATTTGTGATCACTTGAAAGTAGCTTCGGATGGCCATAAATCCTACATAGATTTGAAGCGTAGGGAGATTGAATATGTGGTTAGGGATCAGTGTTCTTGAAAGTGTCACATTGGAAGAAAGTGATTAGGTTCAGACGTAAGGGTAAGCTTAGTTCAAGTTTTATTGGACTTATGAGGTTGTGGAACATGTTGATCCTGTGGCTTATCGTTTGAGGTTACCTCATGTGTTGGAGAAGATTTATGATGTGTTTTATGTGTCGATCTTACGGAGGTATCGGTCGGATCCATTGCATGTTATGTTGGTGGAGGTTATTGAGTTGTAACCAGATTTGTCCTATGATAAGGAACCGGTAGAGATCCTTGATTCCAACAGTAAAGTTCTTCGTGGCAAGATGACAGAACTTGAAAAGGTGTTGTGGCAACATCGGGGAGTTGGGAAGGTCACGTGGGAGAGCAAAGAGGACATGTTGAAACAATTTCTGCATTTGTTTCCATCAGGTAAAATTTTGAGGATGAAATTTTGTAATTGCGGGAGAGTTGTAATGCCCTGGTTTTGGTCCTAGAGGTTTATAGGTTTGTTAGACGTTTGGTGGACCGAGTTAGAGATTCGAGATTAAAATTGAATAAAATATTTTCAAGTGAGAAAATATTTGGGAAAAATATCTAAAAATCCTTATTAAATATATGAATATTTTTGGTAAAGCCAATTTCAGAAAATGAGTTTTGGAAATAGGACATTTTGATCTAGTGACTAAAATGTAAAAGTTGAAAAACTATTTTTGGTGACTATTTCGTAAAAGGGGTAAAAACTTTGAATCCTTAATGAGCTATTTTCCGAAAGTCTAAAATCAGACTTTTATCCCTTAATTGGCTATTTTAAAAGGGTTTTGGAGGATATAAATAGGTTGGGAGAATTAATTTTATAATTAATTGCTTAAACAAATTTCACGTAACTAACTTTCTCTGAAAGATTTTCTCTCAAATTCTCTCCAGCCAAGCACTCTTTTCTTCTTCAAAATCTTAAGGTAAATTCTTGTTTTCTTTAGTCTTTTGATTTCAAATGGATTCTCGATGGTTTTCTATCAAAACCTTATTGTTTTAATTTTGTTTTCTCACGTAAATCAACCCAATTAAGGGGAAATCAATCTTTTATAGATGACCTTCGTTGTCTCCTCTAATATAAGGTTTTTTTCCCCAAGTTATTGACTCCTCATCAATGATTTTGAATGAGTTTTAATTATTTAATTATGAAATATGGTTAAGTCAAGGTTTAATTGATGAGTTTATGTGATTTTTGAATTGGATCTATTTTCCTGGGTTTTTGATTAGTTTTAATCAATATTTTGATGTTATATAATGTTAATAGATTGATTTTAGTATTAGAATCCTGAAGTTATGTGAATCTCTAGTTTTCTAGGTTGCTAGTTATGTGTTTTTGAGGTGTTGTGGAGGTTTAATGTTTGCTGGAGATATAAAGATTGGTTTGGATTGTTTTTGAATATCAAATGATGTTAATTGATGGATTGAAATGTTAGATTATGGCTTGGTTATGTCTAGGTTAAGTTGGAAGGTGTTTTCGAAAGGCGATAGATAGATGTTTGTGAGGCGAAGTTGAGGAGTGGTGTTGCTGAGATTATGAATGTATAATGATGCATTAATCCTCTGTTATTATGTGGTTAAAACAGGGGAGAGTGATCCTAAGGTCGTCGGTGATGCTTTAGACTCTTGTTTTCGCATCAGCGATTAAAGCTTTGCATGTCGGTGAGTGAGAACATGGATTTCAACTTTGAAATGACTTAAAGGTGGTTTATGGGAGTTTAAATTTATCTTGAAATGCTGGTTTAAACTCGAAAGTAAATATAAAGGGGTTTCTCTCTCGGTCGTGCTTTAATGAAAATGGTTTTTATGCACTTGTTTTGAATTACATGGTACCTAATGTTAAAGCATGTTATTTACTGTTTTTGATCATATAATGATGATGGATGCATTGGTAAATGATCCATGTAAGTATTTGGAAATACTTCTAAAAACATGGTTTGTTGCTTTGAAAATGGTTCTGAATTGTTGTATATAGAAATAATGAGGTACATGGTTAATAATGAATTATACTATCAAGTGATGTGGTTTAAAGTGTTATCGGATATAGTTGGTCGGCCATAGGATTGATAGTGCACTATAAAAAGTCACCCTGGATGTAGAGGGGTTTATACGGTGTACCGAATACTCCATCCAAGTACCCTAAAGGTTGAGGGGTTATATGGTACAAAAAACTCCCGTTACTGGATTAAACGTCTAACCGATGATTGGGGTTGGTGTCCCTGAGGTTGTGATTGTACCGTAATTTGGGTTGAGATGGCTTGAAGTGTCGTGATGACACTTGTTGAATCTGTGTATCCGATATAGTATTTTAGAAAGTGGGACTTGGTTTATAATTAGTTGAAAGCCAATATAATTGATAATGCATCATGTTGATGGATGTTAATGTATAATGTTGGTTTATACATGTTTACTCTTTAAGCTTTGCATATGGTTGTTATCCATGGGAAGGCTTAAATTGTGGGTTAGCATTGGGATATGTTGTTGATCCATCATACATGTTGCATGTGGTTTAATATGCTGGTTCTTGAAAGTGTTAGGTGCATGGTTTTCAAGGCATGATGTTTTAAATGATGATTGAAATGGTGATTTCATTGTGGTTTTGGAAAATAGTTTAAAAAACATTGATGGTGGTTAGTTTGAGCACTCCTCACTAAGCCTAGTGTGCTTACTCTCTTTTTGTCCATCAATGCAGAGAATTAAAGCTTGCGAGGCACCGTGTGGGCAAGGGATTACCAAGGACTTCAGAATTTGAAAGTATGATTTCGAATTAGACTTGTAGTAATAAAGGCAATAGGGTTCATTATTGGTTTGGGAGGCATTTTGATAAACTCATTGTTTTAGCATGGATGTTATGATGTTTTTAGGTTGTAAATGGCTTTTAATGTTGGGTATTGCTTGGATTTATGATTCATACTTTGGATGATTTGCTTTCTAGGAATTATGCCTATAGTTTACTCATTGAAGCATAAGGCCATGATCGGTTGGTGATTATATGATAAGTTGTTGTGGATTGATCCTTGGTAATGTTGTGATTATGTTAGAAATATATTGTAATGTTTTGGCATCTTAAAAGCATGTAAAACCAGCAAAATTGGACACTACAGTCCAAAGCATATCGATACGCGTGTCCCTGTACTGATACGAGTAGGCTATTTTGGGGCTTGTATTTCGGTACGTGAGAAAGTGTTTTAGTACAAACAAGGGCATTTTGGCTATGCGTATCGATATACCATAGCCGTATCGTTACGGTTTTAGGCCACTAAAATCTGGTTTTTGAGAGATGCCAAAGCGTATTGATACATTTGCCCGTGTATCAATACGGGTAGCTGTTATTCAATTATTTTGTTGTTTGGAAGTTTTAGTTTCTTCCATTTTGGTCCCTGAATGTTATGTATGCAATTGCATGAGTTTGAATAATCGTTTTGAGCTGATTTCTAACATGTGAGCATGAAAAATGATTAATTAAGGATAGGTAACCTTAAAATGAGTTAAGTCCCTATAGTTTTCCCAAATTTCAATTTGGTCCCTAATTACAATTGCGAGCTATTGGATATTGATTTGATGCCCAATTGAGTTGAGTTTACACCCGCAACCAATAATAGGTCGTGTCGAGGGGGTTACACCTCGGTCGTAATTTTTCGAAATGGATTTTATGCACTTGTTTTGGTTGACATGATACCTATTGTTGAGCATGATTTAAAGTATGTTTATAACTTATTTTTTTATCATATTATGATGATGGATGCATTTGGTAAAAGATCTATGTAAATATGTGAGATACTTGTTTTAAAGAATGGTTTGTTGCTTTGGAATTGGTTTTGAATTGATGCATATAAAACAATGAGGTACATGGTTAATAATGAATTATATTGGCAAGTGACATGGCTTAAAATGTTATCGGATATAGTTGGTAGACCATAGGATTGATTGTGCACCATAAAAAGTCGCCTTGAGTATCGAGGGGTTTATAAGGTGTACCGAATAACTCCATCCAAGTACCCTAATGGTTGAAGGGTTATATGGTACCAGAAATTCCTGTTAGTGGATTAAGCGTCTAACCAATGATTGAGGTTAGTGTCCTCGAGGTTGCGATTGTACTCAGTTGTGATAGTTCCGCGGTTGTGATTGTACTGTAATTTCGATTGAGATGGCTTAAAGTGTTGAGATGACACTTCTTGAATCCGTCTATCCGATTTTATATTTTGGAAAGTGGGACTTGGTTTATAATCAGTTGAAAGCCAATATAATTGATAATGTATCATGTTGATGGATGTTAATGTATAATGTTGGTTTATACATGTTTACTCTTTAAGCTTTGCATATGGTTATTATCCATGGGAAAGCTTAAATTGTGGGTTAGCATTGGGCTTGTAACACCCTAAAATTGGCCTAGTAATGTTACCACTATCTAAACTATAGGCTAATTGAATTTATGTGGTAATCAAATTAAAAGAAGAATGAACATTGGCCATCCTTAAAATCAAATAAGTGAAATTGAACCAAATTGAATTGAAATGAAAACTAAAAGACATAAATAGAAGGATGGAAATGTTAACATGCAAAGTTAGGATGATTGCATGCAAAATTCATAGAATTAAAGTCCTTGACACATGTCCTCATTGGAGGAGAACATGTGCCAACTTGGATGATGACTCATGGCCAAAGAGGAATAATGACCAAAAATATTGTCATCTTCCTCCCTAATTCACCCATCTTGGCCGAAACATAGAGGGAGAAAGGGGAGAGAAAATTTGCATGAAACACCTTCAAATTCAAGCTTCTTGATTCATCCATTGATCCAATCTAGCTTGGAGAAGGTATAATACTTGATTCTAACATGTTATAGATTGATTGAACTTTGAATTGATGATGTTCTTGTTGTCTTGATGAAATTGGATGATTTATATGCATGTTAGAGCCATGCTAGCTTCAATGTAAACTTGAAATCTTGATTTATAGAAACCAATGTGATATAGGATATATGTATAGTTGCTGGAAATTTGAAGTATATGAACATGGTTCAAAATAGTCTTGATTAGGGACTATTTTGATTGAGAAATTGTGTAAACATGTTAAATGAACTTAGAACCTTGTTTTGATCATGTTGCTGGGTAAAAAGAATATTGAATTGAATACATGTGTTGCTGAAAAAATGACTACACCTAATTGAACTAGTTAAATTAGGTAATGTATTGCCTAGTTGATGAATTGGATGTGCAAATGTGATCAAATATATTAAACTAGATTAAACATGATTATTCTCTATTTTAAGAATATTTGTAGGTGAATTATGATGATATAGACATGTATGACCACGAACATGAATGAAATTTTCCATGTTAGGACCTTGCTAAAATGAGTTAAGAAGCTAGAAATCCAACCTAGTGTGATATGCCCATAATGCTCTGTTCTGGGCAGTGACTTTGAAAAATCACTAAAAATTGTGTATAATGAATTTAAGGCTGAAATTTTTATGGACAACACCTTGGTGTGTCTAAATTAATTATGAGAAACAAATCTAAACTTTGGGTTGTATACTGAAATGTAGAGAAGAAACACTAGGGACAGTGCAAACTGCCTAGTAAAGAAAAATGCCTTGTATTTAAGTTAAGCACTGTATTAATTGGCAAAGAACTAAAATGCAAGCCTTATATGGTCATAAATAAAATTTTGTTATCTTTCCAACGGTGTAAACCAATCAAAATTCCGACGTATTGAATGAAAGTTATGCTTGATTTAGTGACTAGAGTGCAAGCTTCCTAGCAGCAGCTGCATAGGCAAATGCACACTGTTTTGTGGCATTTTGCAAACTATCTTGTAAACAGTTTTAGGCCTTGAAATATTCCTTGTTTTACATGAACTAGAATGTAGAAAAGTGTGGTTAAGTGTAATGGAAAATGCACATGAGCATGTTGCCCAATATGTGAATGTTATATGCTTGTAGCATTGCTTGATTTAATGACCTTGTGAACGTCTTGATATGTGTTTGCTTGTAATGTGTTAGAACCAGGATTGAACTTGGTGGAAGAGGAAAGATTGGAACAATCTAAAGCCAAGAACAAAGGAGTGTGGATCCAAGACTAGCTAGCTTGGAGTATTATGAGTGTAGTTACCTCTAGGGTTAGGACTAGGTCCTAACCAATGTATTCTTATTATATTCTTGACATGTTAAATGAATCTAATCATGAACTTGACCTAATAAGGGAAGAATGACTAAAGAATTACATGAAACTTGATCCTAGCCTTGAATACATGTCTATTTCGAATGCTAAGCATGTTTGTATAGTATATTGATGCTTGTATGTGGCATGATGCTTGTGATTGAATGTTAAAGAACATGCTTGAGATAACATCTCTTCTTGATGAAATGAAACGTGAAAACTACTTGATATGTGAGCTATGGCTCAATGGCCTAAGGGCTTAATATGAAATGAACTTGCTTGACACGATATTGATCTTGAAACACATGAATAAATGGTAAATCGAACAACCTTGGTAGCTAGTTGGACTAGGTAGAAGGGCATGCCTTAGAGTCTAGAGCTCATTGTGTAAGGGTGGACTACGGTCCGGGGCTAAGGCTCCAATTTGGTGATAGACGAAGGGTACATATGTGGTCTTTGGCGACAGTAGGAGGGTTGACCAGCGCTAGGGTGTATCTTGTGGCGATAGTTGGTTGGAGACTTGATTTCCTATACAAACTAAGTACCAAAGGGGTTGTTTAATGAATAACAATTGTAATAATAATCCTACATTATATGTTACTTGTCTTGAATGCCATGAATTGTATGTTACTTGACTTGAAAGCATGACTCCTTGATTTCTTGTTTTGCAAGCATGTTGTGCTTGATTCATGAAGTATGATTCTTGTTTCCTGCCCCATGTGACAGAATGTATGATATCCTTAGATAGGAGAATCTTGATACTTGAAATCCTAGCTAAGATCACTATTGATGCTTGAAAGCCTTAGCTAGGTCTACACTTGATTGAAAGATATGAAACTTGAAATAACAAATGGATAGACTAGTTACTACCTCACTTAGTACAATCTTGTACTTATCACTCTTGTTTCATTCTTCCCAACCTACAGGATAAAGGATACGAGATTGCTTGATCTTGAAGCCTGTTACCTTGAGCAAGAAGCAACTCACACAAGCTTAGTTAAAGTGTGATTCCATACTTGTTTTGTATATCTCCTAGAATTGTGACACTAGATGTATATAGATAGCTTGATCATGCATTTTGAATCTTGTATATAATGTCTTGATGGGCCTACTATGTGGAGAACCTATTGTTAAGTATGCAAAGAACTTAAACTTCATGGAATGGAATCTTGATGCTGCGCAAATTGTGTAAATTGAATTGGAATGATCTAATGCTTGATCTAGTTTACCTTAATAGCATTCGAATGTTTGTTTCTGTACATGTCTTATTTGAATTGGATATGTGATGATCAAACCACAATGCTTGTCTTCTATTCGAATAGCCTAGTGTATGTTTAAGTGATTGCCGAATGGTGTGTGTGTATATGCCTTGATGTATATGTTATGTATGCTTGTATAGGATGATTGCCGAATGCATGGGGTTAGTATAAGGCTTGAATAGAACTAGTTTCATGCTATTGAATGTTAGATAATTATGCTTAGTAAGTGTAGGAATGAAATGACTAAATGTATACAAGATAAGGAACTTTGAATTGAATTGGAAGCATGTAACACTAAGGTAGTTCGAATAGGATATGTAACAAACAATGAATGTTGTAAAATGAATCATGAAAGTAGTAACTTGTAATATAAGCATGAAGCGAATTAATCTAGTGGTATTGTGTTGATAGCCAAATGGTTCAGGTTGAATTGAAGTCAAATGTGAATTGCTTGCATGATAAGTAATGTATGAATGGTTGCCTTAGCCTTGTTCGAATGCCTTAGTTTCATTTGAAAACAAATGAGAGCTTACTTGTTAGCTAAGTAAGTGTGTGATTTCTTGTTTTATTCTTGTATTGTATTGTTCTTTTCTATTGCCATGTCTTGTATTGCTTGTATTGTTCTTGATTGCTTGTTAAGTAACACTCCCGAGTCGGGTTCCTACTAGCCCAGGTAGGGGGTGTTACAGAGATATGCTGTTGATTCATCATACATGTTGCATATGGTTTAATAAGCTAGTTTTTGAAGGTGTTAGGTGCATGGTTTTCAAGGCATGTTGTTTTAAATGATGATTGTAATGGTGATTTCATTGTGGTTCTAGAAAATGGTTTAAAACAACATTGATGGTTTGTGGTTTGAGCACTCCTCACTAAGACTAATGTGTTTATGCTCTTTTTGTCCATCAATGCAGAGAATTAAAGCTTGCGAGGCACCGTATGGGCAAGAGATTACTAAAGACTTTAGAATTTAAAAGTATGATTTCGAATTAGACTTGCAGTAATAAAGAAAATGGGATTCGTTACTGGTTTGGGAGGCGTTTTGATAAACTCCTTGTTTTAGCATGTTTGCTATGCTGTTTTTAGGTTGTAAATGGCTTTTAATGCTTGGATTTATGATTCATGCTTTGCATGATTTGGTTTCTAGGAATTATGCCTCTAGCTTACTCATTGAAGCATAAGGCCATGATCGGTTGGTGATTCTGTGATAAGTTGTTGTGAATTGATCATTGGTAATGTTGTGATTATGTTAGAAGTATGTTGCAATGTTTTGGTATCTTAAAAAACATGTAAAACTGGCAAAATTGGACACTACAAGCCCAAGCGTATCGATTTGCGCGTCCCTGTACCAATACTGGTAAATTATTTTGGGTTCTATATTTCGGTACGTGAGGAATTATTTTGGTATGGGCAAGGGCATTTTAGCTAGGTGTATCAATACGCCATAGCCGTATCAGGATAGTTTTAGGCAACTAAAATCTGGTTTTTAGAGATGCCAAAGCGTACCGATACACTTGCTCGTGTATCGATACAGGCAGCTGTTAATTTAGTTATTGTGATGTTTGGAAGTTTTAGTTTCTTCCGTTTTGGTCCTTAAATGTTATGTATGCAATTGCATGAGTTTGAATAATCGTTTTGAGCTGATTTCTGACATGTGAGATTGAAACCTGATTAATTAAGGATCGGTAACCTTAAAATGAGTTAAGTCTTTGTAGTTTTCTTGAATTGCAATTTGGTCCCTAATTACAATTGCGAGTTATTGGATATCGATTTGATACCCAACTGAGTTGATTTTGCACCCACAGCCAGCATTTATACCATAAGTTAATATGTTGCATCTAGTTAAGATAAAAAGAAAAAACAGACGTAGTTTGAGTTAATCTTTACGGGTTTGTTTCGAAAAACTCAATGAAGCTTGTTCGGTTCGGTCTTGTGACTAGGTCGTGTCGAGGGGGTTACAACTCATTCGTGCTTTTACGAAATTTATTTTATGCACTTGTTTTGATTGGCATGGTACCTACTATTGAGCATGATTTAAAGTATGTAATATACTTGTTCTAAAACATGGTTTGTTACTTTGGAATTGGCTCTGAGTTGATGCATATAAACAGTGTGGTACATGGTTAACAATGAATTATATTGGCAAGTGATGTGGTTTAAAATGTTATCGAATATAGTTGGTCTGCCACATGATTGATAGTGCAGTATAAAAAGTTGCCTTGGATGTCGAGGGGTTTATACAATGTACCAAATACTTCATCCAAGTACCCTAATGGTTGAGGGGTTATACGGTACCAAAAACTCCCATTAGTGGATTATGCATCTAATTGATGATTGGGGTTGGTGTCCCCTGGTTGGAAGTGGTATCGTAATTCCATTTAAGTTGGCATGAAGTGTTGAGAGGACACTTGTTGAATTCGTGTATCTGATGTAATATTTCTTTCAAGTATGGGTTGTTATGCATGGGAAAGCTTAAATTGAGGGTTGTTATGCATGGAAAGGCTTAAATTAAGGGTTAAGAATGGTATTTGCTGTTGATCCATGATACATGTTGCATATGGTTTAATATGCTGGTTTTTGAAAGTGTTAAGTGCATGGTTTTCAAGACATGATATTTTATACGATGATTGAAATGGTGATTTCAATGTTGTTTTGAGAAAACGGTTTTAAAATGCTTTGATGGTGTGTTGTTTGAGCTCTCCTCACTAAGCCTTGTGTGCTTACGCTCTCTTTGTCCATCAATGCAAAGAATTAAAGGTTGCGAGTCAGTGTGTGGACAAGGGATTACCAAGGACTTCGAGTATTGAAAGTATGATTTTGAATTAGACTTGTAGTAATAAAGTCAATGGGGTTTCATTGTTGTTTTGGGAGTGTTTATAATAAACTCCCTGTTGGAGAATGTTTGTAATGTTTCTTTAGATTTGTATGTGGCCTTTTATGTTGGTTATGGATTTGGATTTATGTTTTGAATGTTGAATTGTTTGGTTTCTAGGAAGCATGCCTCTAGTTTACCCATTGAAGCATAATGCCATGATTCGATCTTAATTTTGTAATGTTGTAAGTTGGATTGATCCTTGGTTTGGTTGTGTATAAGTTTGAGGCATGTTAGAATATGAATGGTTTGGTTTCTAGGAAGCATGCCTCTAGGCAAGAAAAATGATCATCTACCATGTTCTCACTCCCCGTCTTATCCCAAATCTCAAGATCAAGCTCTTATAGCAACAGTGTCCTTCAAATCAGTTTGGGCTTGGCATCTTTGTTTTCTAGAAGGAATTTGAGTGTCAAGTGGTCTGTGTATTCCTCAGCCAAATCTCAAGATCAAACTCTTGTAGCAATTGTTTGATAACCTCTACCTTTGTTTTTTCAACCTTCAGTCCATTCTTGGTCACTTTATGTCCGAGAACTATGCCTTCCTTCACCATGAAGTGGTATTTTTCCCAGTTCAAGACTAGGTTAGCTTCAATACATCTTTGTAGGACAAGTTCCATACTCTAGAGGTATTCCTCGAATGTTTTGATAAACATGGAAAAGTTATCCATGAATACTTTTAGGTTGTTTTCTATCATGGCCGATAAAACCGACATCATGCAATGTTGAAACATTATTGGGGCATTACACAATCCAAAAGGTATTCTTCTATAAGCAAATTTCCCATATGGACAACTAATCATAGTTTTCTCCTGATCTTTTAGGTGATGGCAATCTGATTATAGCCTGAGTAGCCATCCAAGAAGCAATAAAATGGCTTACCTGACAATCTATCCAACGATCGATGAAGGGTAGTCGAAAATGATCCTTCTATGTGGCATTATTTAGCTTTATATAATCCATGCACACTTTCCAGTCCGTCAGAATCCTTGAAAGGATCGGTTCTTTTTTGTTGTTCTTAACCACAATCATTCCACCCATCATTGGCATCATTGCACTAGGCTAACCCATGAACTATTATAAATTGGATAAATTATCCCAACATCTAGCCATTTTATGATTTATTTCTTAACTACCTTCTTTATGCTCAGATTTAGTATCCTCTGGGCCTTGATTGTTTTGTCATGGTAATCCTCCAGAATAATTTTGTGCATGCAAATTGTTGGGCTTATACCTCGAATATCAGCCAAGGTTCATCCCAAGGCTTGCTTGTGATTGCCTATTGTCTTCAACAATCTTTCCTCTGATCATTAGTTAAATCAACAACAATGATCATTGACAAAGTAGAGTTGTATCCCAGGTAAGCATATTTGAGGTGGCTTGGCAAAGGTTTCAACTCCAATTCTGGTGGTTCCTCAATGGATGGTTTGGGTGCCTTGATTTCTCTGTCAGCCAACTCAAGTTGCTCAGGTCTTCTGAAATAACTTATCACCTCAATCAACATGGTTGGTTCCTCAAATTCCTCACTCGTCATCTTGCTCCGTGGCATCATCATCCGCGTCCTAGCAAAATTTTGCTAGCTCCACATTAAAAATTGAATCCATCGGCTCAATAGCTTTGCATTCCTCTTGTTCATCTGCACACTTACGAGCTTGAAATATGTTAAATGTAACCTGTTGGTCATTCATACACATAGTAAGCTCATCCTTTTGAGCATCAATTAAAATCCTACTCGTGGCAAGGAATGGTCTTATGAAGATAATTTGGACATTAACATCAGCCTAATTTTCTAAAATAATGAAATCATTTGGGAATATATATTGATCTACCTTTACCAGCACATCCTTAATCTTACCCATGGGATGTGCATAAGATCGGTCTGCCAACTATATTGTTACTATGGTAGGCCTTGCATCAAGTCCAAGCTTTCTAAAAATTGACATTGTCATCAGATTGATGCTTGCTCCCAGTTTGCACAGTGCCTTGCCAGTGAATCTAGTGCCAATCATACAAGGAATTGTAAAACTCCCAAGATCCTTCAATTTTGGTGGCAATCTATTGGTGCTCATTGCACTACATCCTTCGGTAAGAGCAACAGTCTTAAAATCACCCAACGTTATCTTTTAGGACAAGATGCCCTTCATAAATTTAACGTATTTAGGAATTTGTTCGAGGGCTTCCACTAATGGTATGTTGATCTACAATTGCTTAAGGAATTCCAAGAATCACTTAAAATGTTGATCTTTCTTGTGTTTCTAGAGCCAGCCTTTGTGGAAAAAAGGTGGTGGAAGATAGTGAATGTTGGTTATGCTGGTTTCGCCAAAGTGGTGCTGGCATTATTAGTGTTCTCCTCCTTCTTTGTTTCTTTGGGTTCATTTACTAGCATCAACTTCTTGCCTTGGCAATTAGTTGATTGTTTGACAGGTGTCTCAGTCTCGCATTGTTTTCCACTCTGAAGAGTTACCACCTTGCATTGTTCTCTACCTCTTTGTCGGGCATCCTCTGTATTGCTTGGCAAAGTTCCTTGGGGTATATTAATGAGTGTGTTGGCAATCTACCCTAATTGTACCTCCAAGTTCCACATGGATACTGCTAAATTTTGGATAGTGGCATCATTTTGCTCTATGTACTCCGTTAAAGAATTCCCTTAGGTAGATCTCCGCCCATGATGGAAGTTGTTTTCTGCTCTCTGTGGCATTGCATTCTACTTGAAACTTGGCGATGCATTGTTATTCTTCATTGGGCATTATATTGGTTACTGTCTTGGTTTGCCCATGAAAAGTTCAGGTGTTGCTTCCACCTCTCATTATAAGTATTAAAATGTGGGTTAAAATTGCGATTAAAATTTCTAACAAAGTTTATCGATTCAGGGTTTGCTGGGCATTCTTCTATATTATTATCCTTTCCATAAAGAGTACAGAATGGTTATAATGTCTTTATTTGTTGGACTTTAGTATACTTTTTCACCTTCTTCACTATGTTAGTGATATTGGAAATCTTAACATTGATTGATGATAGTGCATAAAGCTCTAATTTTCTAGCAATTTTTGTTTTGGTTCCCAGTTTGGTAGTAGGATATTGGAGATCATTGGTGGCAATCCTTTCAAGGATGTCAAATGCCTTTGTGTAATTTTTGTCTAGTAATGAACCATTTGCCGAAGCATCAACCACAGTTCTAGCATGAGAATTGAGTTCATTATAAACGGTCTCCATCTGGGTCCAAGTCAGAAATCCATGCATGGGGAATCCTCTCAATAGATCTTTGAAACGCTCCCAAGTATCATACAAAGTGTCATCATTATCCTGCCCATGAAGTGACTGAACCAGGTGGCAAAGAACTTAGCCACAATTTTTCTCTATTTCTTATAGAAAATGAGAAGAGTCTTAGCTTCACTGTCTCTTCAACTACACCAGGTTTTTGAAATCGTTTTCAAATCTCCATGAATTGCTTCAAGTGTTGCCTTGGGTCTCTAGTAGGTGATCCATCAAATTAACCTACATTCAACAACGTCTCAATTATTAGCGGTTTAAGTTCAAGATTGGCTACATTTACCTTTAGACCAATTAGGTGTGAAATCAAATTGTCTATGTTTGGTGCCAAGTGTTCTTGCATAGGTCTTTTTTTCTAGATTTTCATCAACGACGACAAGTGCATATGGTATCCCATTTTGTACTGGAAGATTATCCTCCTTGTTTAGGACACCATCTACTCTATCATTTCCATTCAGAGCCATTTCTTAAAGTTTTATTTTTAACATGGATAGGGTTCTTTCAATCCCTGGGTTGTATGGCCAATCATCCTTCGCAACGTGAAATAAACAAAAACAAGAAAAAATCAAAACAATAAATCCCGTTGAAATCCCTGGCAACAGCGCCAAAAACTTGTCGACTGACTAACGCTTTGCAAACAATTGATGATTTAATGTAAATATGCTAGAAAACTAATGCCAGTTTTAGGTCTTTTTGCATGCAAGTATCCACGATCAGCAAGTAATATAGTAGTGAGTTGAGTATTGTATCCCTAGAGATTGTCCATGAATTTGAATACCACAATAATTGTTTGTGAGATGGAACAAATAAGTTTGAATTATATTTTAGATTTAAGAAAAATGACTAAGGAAAACATAAAAGTTTAGGCGAAATGGCAAACAAGTGTATTCAAGATGATGGTTAAGAATTGTCAAGGGATGCTTGAATTTTACGTTAGTAATGACAACAATTAATAACTTTTAGCCTTGGTTTTATTGGCGAGAAGATTTTAAAGTTAATATTGCCTCTGTCGATGGCAATACCCTATGTTAATTATGATTAACTCCTAAATGTCTATTGTGATGTTTTTCAATAATTAACTTGACAAGTTTTAATCTTTTCTCCTAAAGGGTAGATTCACCCGTTAAGTAAGCTCATCTTTTATCGAAGCTTCTCACCTTAGTACCTGGCAATCAATCATTATCCCTTAAGTCTGTTAAGATATTAAGAGACAATATGCATGCAATGCCAACTGTCGTATGGCAAAGAATATAGGAAAAATAAGTATTAGAAGGATAGACAAAAATGCCAAGGCATTCAATTATTAAAAGCTAAAAAATATATAAGCGTTCATCGCAAACACATCCCCAACCAAATTGAAGAAATTAGTTTGAAGTGGTGTAAACCATCAATAAAATATCATTTGAAATCAACACCATCATAAAAACATAATTGAAACTAAGAGAAATAGGCAACAAAGGAGATCCATCGATGCAACCCCTCAATGGATCCATAGCTCTCAGTCTTAGCCTGGTCGAACCATGACCTACCCTCGTCATTCACCACGGTGCAACCTCCTCTATTGATTCTCTTCTCTCGGTTCATCATTTGTGCTTCTTTTAAATAGGCATGCATGGGAACCCTAGATTGGGTTTCAAATTTGAAAGTTGGTTAAGCACTTAAGATAAACACATTATCTCTTTATCCTCTTATCTTCTATTTTGAAACTAGGGCTGACTAGATCTTTGACCAATGGCTAACTGACTGGTTATCGTCATCCTTCTACTTACAGTCGAGCTTGGCAATTCTCGTCCTACTTTTGCCAACCGCTACTCAGAATTTCTCTTATGAACCTTCGCTCTGCTTTTCCAACTGCTCTTGTTCTACTCTGTCAAACCTGTCATGCTCCTAACCTACCACCAAAGTAAGAAAATACCCCTTCACTATGGTAAAAGAAACATTTCATAACTCCTATATGCAAATGCATGAATTTACTAACTAAATGCACCATTACGTACTCAAAGTTAAACAAAAGCATTGTAATATATGTATGAAAAACAATGCTTTCGAGGAGTTAACAAAAAGAAACTCTTAAGTTTCTCTAAGGCTATTAAGTGATGAATGCATGTAACATAGCCGAGGAATGGATTTCTACAACGTGACATGGAATCTCTGTAATCATAGCTTACTTGGTCCTTAGGACTTATGGGCTATTTACTATACTTTTTTTGTTTTTATTTTTCTTGCTTCCATTTTGCATTACTTGAGGACAAGCAACAATTCAACTATGGGGGTACGTGACGAGTGCATAAATGATCTATTTTATATGACATTTTAATTGTCTTTTACATGTTTTAAAACTCATATAGGTTGCATTTAGGTTAGATTATTTATAATTGCATGTAGATAGGGAGTTGCACTACATGTGCTTAAATATCATTTATATGGGTGCTTTTATGGGAAAGGTGGTGTTTGTGGTGAACGTGCAGGAAGCTGGTATATGCTGGAGGAATGTTGGAGCAAAAGAGTAGCAGATCGCATGGCTAGAGCGGACGAGACATAGAGAGTTAGAGATGAATATGATTTTGCACATGTGGACTTTCTCCCAAATACAAAACATTAAATATAGCGGGAAATCAATGACATTCTTTAATGAAGCTGCGTGCACTTTAGGGTACTAAAACCATATTTTCATCGCCTATATAAGAGAGACTTGGATGCTACTTCAAAGGGAGCGCGATTGTCAACAACAATCCTAGTCTGAAGCTTGCGGAGAACAAACAGAGTAGAAGCTACAAAATTCTCCTCACGATAGACGCCATCGAGAAAGGCTGATGGAGTAGGAGACCTGGAGCAACAATTGGATAGCAAAGAGGGGGTTTGTCGAGGACACTCAACTATTTTCTTTTCCTTGCTTGATAAACTTTCGTACTTAATACTTTTTATTATAAATGTTTTAGGCTAAAAAATGAGCTAAAATACTTTAGTTGGGACTATTGTGTCCCAGTATTTTATGTTTTGATTACATTATTATAATGCTATAGTTTATCTATTTTGTTCATTGTTCTTCATGCGTAGTTATTGTAAGAGATATCGAGAGAGGCCTTTTAACTATTGATATGTGGCTTAATATCGATAGACTTAGGTTATACAAACATGAACATTGGGGCTAAGCTATTAACTTAGTCTTAATTTGGCTTAGATATAAGGTTAGGGTATTAACGACTAAAAGGGAGTTCTTAAACAAATAATGCAGTTGTTAAGGTTCACACATACAAGTATTAAGTTAGCTTCAATATATTAACTTTTAGGCATCCTGAGTGTCAAAAGATCTTTAAAAAATCCTTTCGAGTAGATAAAGATCTCATGGTTTACGCGGACATGTATTCCATTTGCTATAGCATTGTAATAAGTAATCAAGCATATATCCTTAGTAATAATCCCATCTTCCATAGTTATATGTTATTTGCCCTAGGTGTTCATCTTAATCATAGCTATTGTAGTTTTAATTGTTTTAGTTTTAGTAAATCAACAACAACCATTGCTTGCAAACACATTCTTAAGCATAAAAACTTTGTAGTTATTAATCTAATCATTGTGGGTTTGACACTCTACTGATCACTTTATTACTTGATCTAACGAGTATACTTACTCTAAAGTGCACCCCTATTCGACAACCATCACATATACGAGTTTGTTGATGTTTTGCTTAAAGAGTTGCCATGATTGCCTCTCGATAGAGAGCTAGATTTTAGGATTAAGGTGCTACTGGGAAAATACCAATGTCCATTGTTCCATATCACATTACACTGATCTAACTTAGATAATTGAAGAATCAACTTCAAGAGTTCACTCAACTGAGTATTTCGCCATGAGGTACTCTTGCCCTATTTGTGAAAAAGAAGTATGGGCCAATGAGACTGTGTATTGGTTATTGTAAACTAAATAAGGTGATGATAAAGAATCATTATTCTTTTCCTAGGATCGATGATTTGTTTGATCAGTTGAGGAGTGCCTGTGTGTTTTCTAAGATCGACTTGAGGTTAGGATATTATTAGTTGTAGGTTAGAAATGATGATGTTTAAAAGACTACTTTTCGGAATCGGTATGACCACTATGAGTTCCTAGTTATGATGTTTGGCCTCACGAATGCTCCGACAACATTTATGGACCTAATAAATAGATTTTTCCAACCCATTTTTGGATCTGTTTGTGGTTGCCTTCATTGATAACGTTTTAGTATATTCTAGCTTAGAGGAGGAAACTGACTATGACCTTCGTATTTTGCTTAGACCCTTTGAGAAAAGGCGTTGTTTGCCAAATTCAGCAACTGTGAATTTTGGTAGTTAGAAATGGCATTTTTGGGCCACATTGTTTCAACATAAGGGATCCTCTTGGATCCTCAAAAGATTCAGGTTGTGGTTGAGTCGAAACCACCAAGGAATGTCTCATAGGTTTGTTGTTTCATTAGCTTGGCACGTTACTAATAATGCTTTGTCAAGGGGTTCTCTATTATAGCAGCTCCTATGACCAAATTGCTCTAGAAAAGAGTTTTTATTTGAGTGGAACGAGAAGAGACAATAGAGTTTTGAACAACTTAAGGCTTATCTAATGGAAGCAGTGGTTTTGACCCAACTAGAGCAGGGTAAAGATTTTGTGGTATTTAGCGATGCATCCTTGAGTGGACTTGGTGGTGTCCTTATTCAAGAGGGAAAAATGGTGGCGTATGCTTCAAGGCAGCTCAAGGTTCATGAGCACAATTATCCTACACATAATTTAAAGTTGGCAGTAGTTATTTTTGCCCTAAAGTTTTGGAGGAATTATTTATATGGGAAAGGTTTTATATCTACACCGACCATAAGAGTTTGAAATATTTGCTAATGCAAAAAGATTTGAATTTGTGACAGTGCTAATGGATATAATTTCTCAAGGATATTGGATGTGTGATAGAGTATCACCCGGGAAGGCTAAGGTGGTCGCAAACACGTTGAGCAAAATCTATGTCAGATTTGAGGGCCATGTTCACTCATTTGAGGATGATCGGTGGTGGTGGTTTTCTAGCAGAACTTTGTATGGAAAAAGACTTGGTATTGGAGATTAAGAGGATGCAATAACTAGAGAAGGACCTGGTTGCCAAGATTTAGATTGTGCAACGTGTTGAGACGGCCGAGCTTGGGGTACGAGATTGGATCTTGTACTTCCATAGCCGTTTTTGTGTATCGGCTATTGATGAGTTGAGGGACAAGATCTTTTGAGAGCTCATAGTAGTCTATTTGACATGCATTCGGGAAGCAACAAGATGTATCAAGGCTTACGATTGTTCTATTGGTGGTTGAGGATGAAAAGAGATGTCTTAGAGTTCCTGACTAAGTGCTTGGCATGCCAGTAAGAGAAGGCCAAACAACAGATTCCACAGTGGAAGTGTGATCAGGTGCTAATGGATTTTGTTACCGGGTTACCAATGACCAAGTGGAAACACTATGTGATTTGGTTATAGTGACCAAGACCACACACTTCTTGCCTATGTGTATGGATTTCACCTTAGAAATGTTGGCTAGATTGTATATTAAGGAGATTGTGAGACTTCATGTAATGCCGTCATTGATAATCTCTAATAGATATCCAAGTCTTACTTCCATGTTTTGGAAAAAGTTGCACGAAGAATTGGGCACCAGATTGCACTTTAGTAGAGCTTTCAACCTTTAGACTGATTCTTGAGGACATGCTTCGATACTGCATCATTGATTTTGAAGGTAGTTGGGAGGAACATCTTCCGTCGGTGGATTTCGCTTATAGCTCTTTAAAGAGCATGCATTTCCTCTAGATTTATGGATTAAATTGTCCCTACATCAATATTTTCTGCATGCATATATGCATTTTCATGCTTATTTTCTACATTTTGTGTAACTTAAATCTTAGTTGCTCTTGTTATACATATTTCTACCTTTTTGCTCTATTTTCGTTCTATTACTAATGTCCCTGTAGAGGATGTTTTGCCACTACAGCCAGATTGACATTGTAGCGGCCAACTATCTAGTCTACTAAAAGATAAGGATGACCCTGCTAGTTGGATTTTTTGTTATAACAGAATTGGGATAACAAAGAGTCACGATAAACACCTGAAGGACAAGTATCTTTTCTTTGGCAGCTTATAAAAGGATAAATTCAAGAAGAGATGGAGAGAGAGAATTCATGTGGTATTCACTTTTCCTATCATCTTTAACCTTCTAAGCTCTCCTCCCATTGAGGCTTAAACTCAATTTTAGGAGATCGAAGGTGAAGCAAGGCAGAAATATCCGAGGAGATGAGGATTTAAGGTCTAGATCAAGGAGAATATTTCTTATCTTCTTTAAACATGTATAGAGATAGATGTTTATTGGAGATTTTATTATATTCATGTGTTAATGAAGTTGGATTAACTCTTTAAGCTCTATATGAACTTGTTTAAACTTTGTTTTTTAGTTTAGTATATTATTATTAGCTTTCTTCATATTTTGATTGTTGGATATGATCTTTGTTTGCATGGGAGTGTTAAACATCGTCGTTGTCACTGCAAGTTAACAAGCCATTACAATGAGAGTTGAATAAGGATACAACGAGAGTTGAATAAAGATACAACAAGAGTTGATCCACTTGTTCAAGGAGTTGTAGTTTTGATGAACAATGAGAGTTTTGGTTGATCTACATCTTTGTGTCCTTAGTTCATAATTGAATGGAAGTTAGTAAGCGAGCTTAACCTTTTTATGTGCCAATTGAGCCATCGTATCGTATTTCCTTGATTGTACTTAACATTAAGCCAAGTTGAACTGAGGGTATCTAGATCTTCACTTAATATTACTTTTACCTTTTTTATATTTGTTGTTCTTGCTATCACAATTTATTTTACACACATTACTTTATTTCTTTGTTGCAACTACCATTACACTCACAATATTTCATTTTACAGAATTGCTTGTGGCCATGTAATAGTTCGACTAAATACTCATCCTCGTGGATTGATTTCAAACAGGATCCCCCTTTTTATATACTTGCATCCACCATGTTTGCTTGCACTTAGCATGTGACGATTATTCACCAATCAAGTTTTGGCGCCACTTCCAGGGATGTTGTTATTTGGTTTTTTATGTTTCAGCTTGCAATTCCATTTTCTTTATTTAGTGTGTAGTTGTTTCTAATAGCTTTTTGTTACTTCCTTTTCTTTTTATAAAGTTTTGTAGGTGTTGTATGACTAGAAATGTCGCCGCACCATTCTTCGTACCTAATCCAAAAGTTGATAGAACTCTTAGACTTTAACTTCAAGAACGAAGTGAGATGGCAAGATAGATCAACGATAGGGGAATCCCTCACGGTCCTGAAAACCCACCACTACACCCACCGACCTAGAATATAACAATTCCTAAGTTTGTAGTTCCTAGTTGGATGATTTGCAACCAGGTGTTGTACCACCACCTATCCAAGCTGGAAATTTCGAGTTGAAGTCGATTATGGTTCAAATGCTTAACTCAAATGAGCAGTTGCCGGGACCATTGCGGATATTAAGGGAATTAGTCCATCTTTGTGCATGCATAAGATAATGCTGGATGATGAAAGCAAACAATCTATCGAGCCACAACGCAGACCAAATGAAAAGATGAAAGAAGTGGTCAAGAAAGAAATTCTGAAATAGTTGGATGCAAGTATTAATTATGCAATTTTTTGATAGTGCATGGGTTAGTCCGGTCTACTACGTTCCAAAGAAAAGTGGCATCATTGAAGTCTGTAATGCTGCAGATTAATTGATTCATACTCGCATTCCTACGTGATGATGGATTTGCATTGACTACAAGAGATTTAATGCAGCCACAAGAAAATATCACTTTCCTCTTCCTTTCATTAATCAAATACTCAATCGACTTGCGAGCAAGGTGTATTACAATTTTCTAGATGGGTATTATGGCTACAATTAAATTGCTATTGTACCTGAGGACCAAGAAAAGATTATGTTTATATGCCCCTTCGGGACATTTGCCTTTTGTCGCATACCTTTTGGTCTTTGCAATGCACCGACAACATTTTAAAAATGTGCATGAAGGCAATATTTTCAGATATGATTGACAATTCTCTTGAAATCTCTAAGGATGATTTTTCGGTGTATGGGATAACATCGACCATTTCATCGACAGTCTTTTGAAAGTATTGCAGAGATTTGTGATGAGTGCGTAAATGATCTATTTTATACACCCTTTTTACTTGTCTTTTTCATGTTTTTAAGCTCATATAGATTGCATTTAGGTTAGATTTTATATAATTGCTGTTAGCCTTGGTGCTCTATGGCCTATTGTATGGACATGATATTTTGATTATTAAATTTATTATTATAATAAATTTGCATACTTTTATATCCTTGAATATTATTAATTATTATAAATATCCCTAATCAGTTATTATTTTGGGAACAAAAATAAGATAAGATTGGTATGGAGTTTGATAGATATTCATAAGATGAATATGTGAATGAGATTCAAATCAAATTTATATATGTATTTAATCGGATTAAAGTTATATATTAATCTTCAACAATTGTGACATTAAATCCTTAGACTTGAAATTGCTAAGGTTCTCAACATGATGTTAGTTTTGACATAGTCAAACATCATCTTTAATTGGACGATTATAAAGGTTATGGTTGAACATAATAAGGAATCATGTAGATATGTATGAGACTATTTTGGAATATATATATATATATATGTGTGTGTGTGTGTGTGTGAATCCATGTGTATGAGACTATTTTGCATAAAAATAAATATATATTAGACTATTTTAGTATATATGACTGTTTTGTGCATATGAATATTGGACTATTTTGGAATATATATATATATGTGTGTGTGTGTGTGTGTGAATCCATGTGTATGAGACTATTTTGCATAAAAATAAATATATATTAGACTATTTTAGTTCATGTAGATATGTACACATGAGCATTAAGATTAGTTGAATGTGATTCTAATATGTAGTTGTACTATTTGTTATACTTAGACCAAGAAGGAGTTGAAGAGGTAAGGTCTAAAGTAGATCAAGTTGTATAAAAGCAAAAAGAGATTAGGATTCGAGAGAAAATCTAGCTTGGATCAAACTGTGAGTGTAATTTAAAGTCTCGGGATAAACCTAAAACCTTCCCGAGCATTCTTAATTGTCTTTGTAACACAATGAAAACTAGTCTAGTGGGATTCGAGTTTCGGCGATTGGAAACCCTACATCAGAGTTGTCTAAATATTGCATTGACTTCGATCGCAAGGTCAATTGTGTCGATATTGGACACCAATTGAGTCAAATTATTGTTTGAGGACCTTATTGAATGTATTGAAAACCTATTTAGTGGCTAAATTATAGAAATTGAAAGTTTATGGGGCAAAAGTGTAGAGAATTGAGAGTTGAGGGACTAACCTTGCGATTAACCCCTTCTCAATTATAATCACCCTATGTGGGATGATCAGATTCAATTCCTTCATGTGAAGGAATGTTATTCTAATTAAAATAAAGTGAGTAGCTAAGAATAGAAGACTTACCCGATTGCAATAGAACGCTCACACCTCTCTTAACTTCATCCTCTTCATCTAAGCTAGCACCTCCATTGTTAAGGTTAGAAAAGCTTGAGATTTCTTTTGTGTATCGACATCAAATCATTGCTATCAAACGAGTAAGCTTAAACCCCCAAACAATTTTTGAAATCCATAGAGGATTTGAGAGTAATCTCAAGCTAGGTCTTTGCTATCCATGGATAATTCATATATATTGTATATTTTGAGCTTAGATGTTTATTTTGATATCGTTATATCGATTTCAATATCGTAATATTGATTCTAACGCAAACCTATTGTTTACCTAGCTCAAGAAATTGATAGAGAGCATCCATCATCTCCACCGAAAGCTAGGAACAAAGGGATTGCTATTCGAGAGTCATAGAAGCTTTAGATTATCAAGGTGAGTGTAGTTTGAGTCTCAGGATTAGGTTAGATGCCTTTCCCAACTTTGTTGTTATTGAAATTGTCATTGCTAACCTCGTCGCTAAGGATTATTGCATTAAACCACTTAGCGACTATTGTGGTAAGCATCAGTAAGTTATCACATCGAGTATTGAGCATTGTCATTGTTAATGAACATCGAACATGGATATTGTCTTTGTTATTGAGTATTGTTAATGTCATTAACATTGTTATCATCATTGAATCATGGAACTGTAGG
Organism: Hibiscus mutabilis; assembly: GCA_019671005.1. NCBI lineage: Eukaryota > Viridiplantae > Streptophyta > Magnoliopsida > Malvales > Malvaceae > Hibiscus > Hibiscus mutabilis. The sequence goes on along the minus strand of CM033711.1, from coordinate 57,311,848 downwards.
TTATTGATTATAGAGCAATGACATTGCCATTGTTATTGCCATTGTCATGGATTATTTGTGTCAACATTGTTATTGTCATCGAAATGTTTCAAATAAATCACCGGCTATCGATATCTTCATTGAGATCATTGAAATGTTGCTAATGTCATTGATGTTGTTATAGAACATTCATATTGAAACATTGCTTATTGATAAAATGATTGAATATATATTGAGTATTGTCATTGCTATTGTCACTGGACCATGGATTTTAAAAGACTTTGGAAACAATTGGCATGCCATAAAATTCATGAGCTCAGTGTATGGGTGGACTATGGTCCTTGGGCTACGGCCTATATTGATTTGGCAAGGCAGAGGGATGTATTGTGATGTTGGTCATATTAACGAGGTAGAGGGACTAGACCATTCATTGATTTGGCAAGGCGTAAGAATTAACATATCCACTATCCTGAATCGATCCAAGAGTTATTGTTCAAATATGGACTTATTGCTATTGAACATGATCATTGCATTGCTACTATTGAAACATTGCATTGTTGTTGTCAAGACATGATTTGGAATGAATTTCATTGATAAAGTATTTAGTTGTGACTACCTCACTAGGCAATGTATGCCTAATGCATTTCATTTCAAACATTTTAGGTTAAGGATTTCATCGTTGGAGATCAGAGATTCGACGTTGTTGACAAGTCACTACAAGTCCAAGTAATGTGTTTTGCCTCTACGAACTCCTAGAATGGTGGCAAAGTAGTTGAAATAGTCATTTGCGTCCCTTTTGATATGTGTGTATTATGCATGGCATGTAAAAGTGTTTAAGGCTCTAAAAGGCTTTATGGTATAGCTTAAAACTGGCTAAATATGCATATTTGGCACTAAAAGCTGAAAACCTAGTAAACGGGTTCGAATGACCCTAAAATTCGGCAAGCAAGTATAATATGGTATTGAAATATTGTTGGTAAAGTTTAACTACATTTGGACATTGTTTTCTAGGTCAAATGGACTAAAAGCTAGAAGAAAATTGACATTACAGTGCAGTACCGATACAAGTCAAGCTGTACCGATACGGCCTTGCATATTTGGCCTGAGAAAGCATGTGTTAACAATAGTGTATCGATGCAAGCCTGAATACGAGTTTTGGCTATAAGGAATGGGAATTTAATTGCATCAATACGGTCTTAGGGTATTTCGAAATAGGTTAACTCTAGTCAACATGTATTGATACAGTCCTAGTTGTATTGAAACGAGCATTGGTCAACGAAAGTTAGAAGTGAATCTGAGTATTCCCATATCGATAGGGCATGATGGAGTATTGATACGGTATGACCGTTATTACAGTTATAAGACCACAATTAGCAAGTCAAAGTGGTCAACTTGTATTAATACAGTCCCAACTGTATCGAAATGGGACTTGACAGTTTCAATGTGTTCTAAATTATGTACACCCGTATCGGTACGATGCCAAAGTGTATCGATACAGTGGTAGTTAATTCGGTTAAAAGACTTAAACTGCAATTTTGCATTATTTACAGATTGGTCATTGAATGTTGTATGGTCTAATTGAATAGGTAAATGTTATTAGAATAACACAAAAATTTACAAGCTTACTGTTAATAAATTGAATTTCATTGTGGTATTGTTAATTATAGAAAATGACCTCTAAATTACCAAATTTATAGTTTAGTCCCTAAAACTTGTAGAAATTATAAAATGGTCGTAATTGGCAAATTATTGGTCCCCATTGGTTAAATTGAGGTAATATTAAAGACTGGGTAATGATTGAAAAGTATAATAATGATGAAGAGTTTTGAATTGCTGAGATTTTTTCGCACGGATCATCATTTTTTTCATCAGTAGCATTTTCCGACCCGGTTCACAATCCGGCCAAGAAGGGGGTGTTACAGTCTTAATTACATTACTTTATTATTAAGTAAGGCTATGCCTATATAAATAAGCTTGGATTCGAGGTATGTACATAAATGCTAGGTAACCCATGATATGAAAGATTTGATTCGATTTTATGCTCTTACTGAGATCTATACATGTTGATACATGCTTTATATCTTATACAATATGTCATGCTCGATCGTTTATTTGACGTCTTGTTTAAGAAGCTATGCTCATTGCCAATTCTGATAAGATATGATAAGTTCAATATTAAAGCCTTGGTTTCGAGTGAGTCATAGTATAGTTGGCATGCCATAAAGTCCATTAGAGCACGTGTTTGGGGTGGACTACTATTACCTCTCCAAAATTACTATTTTTAATGACAATCTCACAATGCTTTCGCTTGTTTTTAGGTACATTTAGTTGCATTAGGCTTTAGAATCATGCATATGCATAAGGAGTTTAGCGTTCTGTCTATGCCAGTGTGAAGGGTTGTTTTGTGGTTATTTTGTAGGCTTGGCATATGATTTGGCACAGGCATGCAATAGAGTAAAGAATGCAGAGAGAATACCGAGTGTTATTGGCATAGAAGGACCAGACAGTGCCAAGGATTTGTTGGCTGAGTGGTGAACTTGATACCATGCCAAAAGGCTGTTGAACCTCAGAAAAATAGGATGAGATCAGGCTCCTGAAAGATCGCAATTGGATCAACCTCCGAGAAAATAGCGAATAAGGTGGTGCCAAGATATTTTGGATATGTTATGCCAAGCTTGATTGCCAAGACAATGTTGGCAATATGACATCAGCCCTAGCCTGATAAGCTATCATAAATATTAGATAAGTCCTTATATCTTATCCCTTCAAAACATTAAATTCAAATGAGAAGCTTACCCTAGACTTCCTTACATACCTATTTAAAAATCTGATGGAGGAGAGAAAAGGGGACGAATCATGTAGAGCTAGAGTGACCGGATTAAGGAGTTGGAGTGCTCAATGAGCTAGAGTGATCAATTGAAACAAGTTTTGACTCATGCACCAGTCCTAGTCCAACTGAAGGCAAGTAAAGACTATACGGTTTACAGCGATGCATCGCACCTCGGGTTAGTATGTGTGTTGATGCAAGAAGGCAAGGTCATTGCATACGCATCGAGGCAACTCAAGCCACACGAAATTAACTATCCCACTCACGATTTAGAATTGGCTGCAGTTGTCTTTGCATTGAGGATTTGGAGACATTATCTCTATGGGGAGAAATGTTATCTTTTCACCGATCATAAAAGTCTCAAATATCTCCTAACTCAGAAAGAGTTGAATCTTCGACAACGGAGATGGATGGAACTCTTCATGGACTATGATCTTGTTATTGATTACCATCAGGGTAAGGCCAATGCCGTAGCTGATGCACTCAACCACAAACCTATGCCTGGTAAGTTCTGTTATTGACTCCCAAGTCTATTGTGATGATTTGTATATCGAATTATTGCAAATCCTTGTGTTGTAGCTCATCAAGCTATCAACCCTCACTTCCCTCTTAAAAAGCATCGTTGCTTTGTAGCTGAACTTCAAGTTCAGTCGATCATTACATCGATAGTTCGACCATTGCAAGAACAAGATCCTAAACATCAAGTCATCATTTCCAAGCTGTAAGAAAACTTGGATTTCAAATTGAATTCCAAAGGGCTTTTATGTTTTCGCAACCGGGTCTGTGTACCTGATGATGAATCTCTTCATATTGATATCCTCAAGGAAGCTCATTCAAGCTCTTTCTCTATTCACCCGGGGTTAGTAAATATGTACAAGGATCTACGGGATCTTTATTGGTGATTGGGCATGAAACGAGCCATAGTTGAGTTCGTGTCCAAATTCCTCATGTGTCAGTGTGTTAAGGTTGAACATCCTGTTCCCACCAGATTACTATAACCTATTGATTTGTCGTAATAGAAGTGGGAGAAGATCACCATGAACTTTGTCAGTGGTTTGCCTCTGACTCCCACTAAACACAATGCAATTTGGGTCATTGTAGATCGTTTGACCAAGTTAGTGCATTTTTTACTAGATCGAATAGACTATGGTCTTCCTGTAACATCCTAAATCCTAACCTAGAAGTGTTGAAATCAAATGCTTAAGTTGATATCTTAATTGAATCTAGAAATTAAGCTAAATTGATTAGACAAGGGTCTAATTGAATGAATGAAAGAACAAGTGACCAAATTAAGATGACCAACTCGTAAACTCCAACAATTCCAAGGAATGCATGCTAAAATTCCTACATCTCTTAAATGCCCTTGATTAAGTTAATATTAAGGATTAATCAAGGGACATTTTAGACTTTGCACAAATCCAATAACATGGATTAGATGTTGTCATCTTCTCCATTATACCAAATAGCCGAAAATCACTAGAGAAAAAGAGAGAAAGAAAGCATGAGGGAGAAAGCTTGAATTCATGCTCTACAATTTTGAATTAGCTCCAAATTAAATCTAGATAGCTTAGTGATTAAGGTAATTATTTGTTTCATTTGTAAATTTCATGTTTGAATTGAAATGGAAATGTGAATTGAAGTGGATAGATGCTGGGAAATGTGATGAACATGTTATAACTTGATTGAATGATTGTTTGATGATGTTCTTGGTTGTATTGATGAATTATATGATTCCTTTATGTGTTAAGATCATGCTATGTGCAATTAGAACCTGTAAATTTATTTTTAGTAATCAAATGGCTAGTGAAACTCATGTGTAATTGCTGGAAAATTTAGAAACATGAACATGATTCAAAACAGTTTAGATTAGGGGACTGTTTTGATTGAAAAATTATGTGAGCATGCTAAATGAGCTTAAAACTCTATTTTGAACATGTTGATAGGTAAAATGGGGATTTAATTGAATTGGTAACTTGCTGGAAAAATGACTACACCTAATTGATCTAGTAAATTAGGTAATGGACTGCCTAGTTGATGAATTGATGTGTAATTGTGATCAAATGGATTAAACTAGGTTCAAAATGACTATGCCCTGTTTTGAGAACATTGTTAGGTGAATTATGATGGCCTGAATATGTATGAACATGTTTATGAATGAAATTGTCATGATAGGACCTTGCTAGAATGAAATAAAGAAGTAGAATTGCAACCTAGAGTAAGCTGCCCATAATTGCTCTGTTATGGGCAGTTACTTTGAAAATTCACCAAAAATTGTAGAGATCAAATTCAGGGCTGAAATTTTAATGACATGATCCTTAGTATGTCTACTTTAATTAGGTGAAAACAGAACTGAAAACTGGGTCCTATACTAGAAACTGTAAATGTAAATAGATGAAAAGTGCAAACTATCCAGGCAGTGTAAAATGCTCTGTCTTTGAACAATAAACTGTATTAATTGGATAAGAAATAAAATGCAAGCCTATTATGGTTTTAAACACAATTAGCTTTCCAAACGTATAAATTAATCAAAATTCTGTCGTAGGAATTGAATGATATGCCTGTTTAAGCATGTAGTGTGCAAGCTGCCAGGCAACAACACTTAAGCTTGTTGGAAACTGTTTTGTGCACATTTTCATTGGATTGTTTTGTAACAGTTTGGGATAAATGAATTCTGCCTAGCTTTGTTTAATGAAATGATGATTGAATTGTACTTATATAAGCATAATCTTGCTCCCAGAATTGTGTATGATAAGTACTAGCAATATCTCATTTCTTGAATGGTCATGTAAGACTTGTTTTAATGTGCATATGCTTGGATAATGTTTTAGAACTAGCTTTGAATTTGTTGGAGGAAGAAAAAGGAAATCATTCAAGGCCTAAGAACAAGGGGATAGCCATACAAGACAATTGCTAGCTTGCTCAGATTGTTTTGTGAGTGTAGTTATTTCTAGGGTTAGGACTAGGTCCTAACCAATGCATTATTGTTTCAATCTTGACATGTAAATGAATCTAATGTTGAACTTGACTTAATAAGGGAAGGATGATTAAAGAAAGACATGAAACATGATCCTAATCTTATCTACATGTATATTTGGAATTGCTAAGCATGATTGATGATAGCTTGAATGCTTGTATTAGCTATGATGCAACATGGTTGAAAGCTAATGACTTGTTTGAGATATGATGTTATCTCATTTGATGAAATGAATCTTGAAACTACTTGACTTGTGAGCTAAGACTCAATAGCCTAAGGGCTTAACATGAAATGATCTTGATTGACATGAACATGATCTTGAACTTGATAACTTGAATAAATGGTAATTCAAACAACCTTGGTAGTTAGTTGGAATAGGTAGAAAGACATGGCTTAGAGTCTAGAGCTCATTGTGTACGGGTGGACTACGAGCCAGGGCTAAGGCCCCTATTTGGTGACATACGAAGGGTACGTATGTTGTCTTTGGCGACAGTAGGAGGGTTGACCAGTACTACGGTGCATATTGTGGCGACAGTTGGTTGGAGACTCGATTACCTATACAAACTAAGTACCAAAGGGGTTGTTTAATGAAATAACAAATGAAATAAGATTCAATTATACATGATAATTGTCTTGTATGCTATGAAATGTATGTTACTTGATTTGAAAGCATGACTCAGTTTCTTGTTTTGCAAGCATGTTGCTTGATTTATGAATTATGATTTCTTGATGCCTAATCTTGTTGGCCGAATGCAAGCTATCCTAGATAGGATATTCTTGATATTTGAAAGACTAGATAAGGACACTCTTGATACTTGGAAAACTAGCTAAGTATACTCTAATGCTTGGAAGCCTTAGCTTGGTCTACACTTGATCTAAAAGACAAGAATCATGAAATAACAAAATGGATAGACTAGTTACTACCTCACTAAGTACATTTTGTACTTATCACTCTTGTTTCATTCTTCCCAACCTACAGGTTAAAGGACTCAACATTGCTTGATCTTGAAGCTTGATTCCTTGAGCAAGAAGCATCCTACACAAGCTTTGTTAAATTATGATTCCATACTTGTTTTATATTCTCCTAGAATGGTGGCACTAGATGTATCTATGTAGCTTGAACATGCATTTTGAAAGATTGTATATAATGCTTGATGGCCTATCTATGTTATGTATATAGTTTAAGGTTTGTATGAACTTAATTAGCTTATAATGGTTGAATGTTTTGCTGCGCATATTTGGATGATATGGAATGATCACATGATGATCTAATTGACAATGATAGATATCATAACATTGTTATGATTTAGTGTATGCTTGAAATTAATGTATGGTTAAAATGAATGTAGATTAAGATGAACCATGTTGTATGATCAACCATTTGAATGCTTCAAGTCTTGTATGAAAATCTCCATGTTGAAAGAATTATTATGTGATGTTTTTGAGGTTGCCGAATGCATGGTAGTAGGATAAGGTTGGTATGATCTATTTTCATGCTTTGTATATGTTTTGTGCAACTGGCCGAATGGTAGTCTATTGAATTAGGCTTGAATGGAACTAGTTACAAGCTATTAAAGGTTAGATAACTATGCTTAGTAATTGAAGGAATGAAATGACTAATTGTATACTGGATAAGGAACACTAAATTGAATTGGATATAATACTAAATAGTTCAAATAGGATAGGTAACAATGTATAAGTGTTTTAAAATGAAACATGAAAGTAGTAACTTGAATTGTAAGCAAGAATGAACTTAATCTAATGGTATACTAAGTATAGCCAAATGCTTAGAATGACATTTTAAGATACATTTGAGATTACTTGCATGAAAAGAAATGCTTGAATGGTTGCTTATACCTTGTTTGAATGCATGCTTCCCCCTTGCTCGCTTAGTTTGAATGTTAGGATGATTTAGGAGTCAAGTGTGAGCTTTCTTGTTAGCTAAGTAAACAAGTATGAATGAGTGTTTCTTCTTGGTTGTTGATTGCCGAATGTAATGCTTGATTATTGAATCAAGTTTGAATGTGTAATGCATGTATTGTCTTTGCCATGTTTATGTTCTAGTATAGTTCGAATGCCATGCCTTGTCTTGTCTTGCTTACTTGCTAAGTAACGCTCTTGAACCGAGTTACTACTAATCTAGGTACGGGTATTACATATTAATTGGTAATCAGAGCTTTAGGTTTAGTCAATTATAGGACTAAACTGGGCTATCATGCATCATATAGGATACTTGCGCCACCTAGGATACTTGAATTGAATTGCATGTGTCTTGCTTATTAAACCGAACCCCTAATTGTTCTATTTCAACATAGAATGTCTGAAACAAGACTCGGTCGAGATAATGAAAGTCCTGAAGGCTTCTCGAATGAAGGAGATAGTGTGAGGATGAAACAAATTCGTCCTCAACATCAAGCTCAACATCGAGCTCAAGCTGCTGCTCAACAGGAAGCTCCTGCTATCAATCATTTGCAGCAAGAATGTCTCCTAAGTATGAAGAAGATGTTCATTCATCTTGTATCTTCTTTGAAACAAGATCATCCAATTGCTCCTACAGTGTTGTGCCAAACTGGCTCAACATCGGGCTTATACCTTTATCGGCACCGATGGAGCAAACCCAGAAGTAGCTGAGTACTAGCTTGAAGCCACTACTCGAACCTTACCAAGCAATTACCTTGTCCCGATGAACACAAACTAGAATGTGCTATATCTTTGTTAGCTGATGAAGCCTTAAGTTGGTGGGAAACTACTACACTGACTGCCCCTGCAGAAGTCATGACGTGGAAATTCTTCCTCGATGAATTCAAGAAGAAGTATATCAGTGAACAATATCTGGTCGAGCATCGAAAACGTTTCTTGTACCTCAAGCAAGGGGGTTGACCTATTGAACAGTATGTAAGTGACTTCTGCAAGTATTGCAAATATGGGTTGGAATATATCAAAACTGAGGCCTACAAGTGTCGAATGTTCATTGACGGGTTAAATGATGAATTAAGCACTATATTCACTGCCCTCAGTATTACCGACTTCCAAAACTTGGTAAACCAAGTCATTGCTACAAAGGCGAAGATGAAGGCCTCAAAGAAGCGTAAGAGTGGAAACTCTTGGAAAGATAAACGATCCAAAAATGATGACAAGCCACACTGGCAGTCAAAGAAAGCTAAACACTCTAAAGATCACTATTCAAATTATACTCATGTCCAGAAGAGCAATTATATACTAAAACATCAATCGGTAATCAAATCTTCAGCCCCGATGATCTTAGTTCATAGTCAGGGAGTACTGGTAAAGTTGTTCAGTATTCTACTTGCAAGTTCTGTAAGAAGCACCACACATGGCAATGCAAAACTCAACAAAACTTATGTTTCTTATGTGGAGCCTTAGATCACTATATCCGGGATTGTCCTCAGAATCCCAACAAGGTTCCAAGTCAAACTCCTGGAAATGCAAGCTCAGCTCTATCCAATCGAAACAAGGGTCCTAAATAAGCCTAGTTTGGAAATCAAGGGAGAGGAAGAGGGAACCATTCTAATGCCCTTACTCATCAGGAATCCTGAGCCCATGCTCGTATGTACCACATTCGTGGTAAAGATAATGAAGAAGCTCCCGATGTTATTGCAGGTATCGTTGAGTTAAATTTTAGTCCTGCATATGCTTTAATTGATTCGGGGTCTACCCACTCATTTTTTGTTCTGCCTTGATCAACAAGTTAAAATTGAAACCCGAAATTATTGAATCTAGTCTTGTAGTTTTGAATCCATTAGGGGGAAAAACACCCATTAACTTGCGCCTCAAGCAAGATTCCTTGACCATTTGAAATATACATTTTCCCATTGATTTTTATGTCTTACCATATTGTGAATTTGACTTGAGTTTGGGGTTAGACTGGTTAAGTAAACACGAAGCCTGGGTAGATTGCCAAAATTAGAGACTATATCTCCGGGGCCTACAGAAAGAATCCATTCTCTTAATAGACAAGAAACCAACTTCAATATTTTCTAAGATGATTCTCCAAGATGAAATTGAATTCGGTTTGCCTAGCATGCTTGTTGTTCCTGAATTCACTAATGTTTTTCCCGAGGTACTCCCTGGTGTCCCTCCGACCAGGGTAGTAGAGTTCGGGATTAAAGTTCAACCCTGAACAACTCTGGTGTCCATCACACCTTATCGAATGGCACTTGTTGAGTTGAAAGAATTAAAGAAGCAACTTCATGAGTTGCAAGATAAAGGCTTCATACGGCCTAGTTCATCTCCTTGGGGTGCTCCAGTCTGGTTCATGAAGAAGAAAGACGGGACTATGAGACTCTGTATTGATTACAGACAGTTGAAGAAGCCTACGATTAAGGCTCAGTATCCTCTCCCAAGGATAGAAGATCTCTTCGATCAACTCAAGGATGCTTCAGTATTCTCAAAGACCGATCTTCGATCGGGATACTATCAAATTAGGGTAAAAGAAGAAGATGTTCCCAAGACAGCCTTTTGCACTCGATATGGCCACTATAAATTTCTCATAATGTCATTCAGGCTAATGAATGCTCCGGCTTCTTTCATTAAACGAGTGTTCAAGACTTATCTCGACAAGTTCGTGGTCCTCTTCATTGATGACATCCTAGTTTACTCCCGGAACAAGGAAGAACACTCCGACTGTTTTCATGGATCTCATGAATCGAGTGTTCAAGCCTTATCGGGTAAATGATTCACTGACTATAGTGATGCATCTTATTTAGGACTCAGATGTGTCCTAATGCAAGATGGAAAAGTGGTAGCTTATTCTTCAAGGCAACTGAAACCACTCGAGTCAAACTATCCAACACAAGATCTAGAATTGGCAGCTATCTTACTCTCAAAATATGGAGACATTACTTGTATGGGGAGAAATGTAACATGTTCACATACCATAAGAGTCTCAAATATCTTCTGACTCAGAAAGATTTGAATCTTAGACAAAGAAGATGGCTTGAATTTCTTAAAGACTACGATTTGGTTATCGATTACCATCCGGGGAAAGCAAACATAGTTGCTGACGCCCTTAGTCCCAGACCATACTAGGGTAATATAATTCAAGTGAATTTGAACTTAATTGAATCACAAGTAACCATTCGAACACCTTACTTGTTTTGCAAGTAACTACTCGAAATTTTCCTTCATGATCCTGTGTATTCTTTGTAGCTACTCCGGCTATCAATGCTCATTTATGTTTATCCAAAGGACGAAAATTCTTGTCTGAACTTCAAGTTTAATCTAGCTTAATCTCAAGAATCAAAGAACTCCAACAAATTGATCCAGATCCTCAGAAGATCATATCCAAGCTTGCTTCTGAGCCTAATTTTGACTTCTCCCTTAAGTCAAATAGACTCCTCTATTTCAAGGATAGTGTGTGTGTTCCTAACAATGAGGAACTAAGACAATAAATGTTACAAGAAGCTTATCAAAGCTAATTCTCGATTCACTTGGGATATGTCAAGATGTACAAGGATTTAAAGCCACTATACTGGTGGCCGGGTATGAAATCGGCTATCACATACTTCGTATCGAAGTGCCTGACTTGCCAAAGAGTTAAATCTAAACATCGAGTTCCTACTAATTACTTCAGCCAATCGAATTTCCTCAGAGGAAATGGGATCATATTATAATGGATTTTGCTACTGGTCTTTCGTCAACTCTAAGAAAGAATGATGTTGCATGGGTGATTGTTGATAGATTCACAAAGTCGACTCACTTCATCCCTGTTCGAATGAACATGATCTTGCAAACCTTAGCCGAGTTGTACATCCATGAAGTGATTCGATTACACAGTTTCCCTACAGCTATCATCTTCGATCGAGACCCCAGATTTGCTTCGCAATTTTGGAAGTCTCTACAGAAAGCTCTAGGGACCAAAGTAAATCTAAGTACAGCCTTCCATCCTCAGTCTGATGGACAATCTAAAAGGATTATTCAAGTACTAGAAGACATGCTTCGTGCTTGTGTTATAGAGTTCGGGAAGAACTGGGAGAAAGTTCTACCCCTTGTAGAGTTTGCCTACAACAATAGCTATCAAGCATCTATTCAGATGGCACCATTCGAAGCTCTATACGGGAGGAAGTGTAGAACTCCCTTATGTTGGTCTGAATTGGGGGAAAACAAAGTGCTAGGCCCTCAATTGCTTTGGGAAATCGAAGAACAAGTGAAGATCATCCATGATCGATTGAAGGCAGCTTTTGATAGACAGAAAGCATATGCTGATTTGAAAAGGAGAGATATCCAGTATGTTATTGGAGACAAAGTCTTCGTAAAGGTCTCACCTTGGAAGAAAGTCCTTCGATTTGGAACAAAAGGGAAACTCAGTCCCCGATTCATTGGTCCATTCGAAATCACTGAAAGAATTGGACCAGTGGCCTATCGATTAGCTCTCCTGAAGAATTCGATAGAATCCACAATTTATTCCATGTATCTGTGCTCAAAAAATACAGATTAGATCCATCCCATATTCTTGAACCGGAAGAAGTTGAGCTAAACCCTGACTTGTCCTATGAAGATAAGCCTATTCAGATTCTTGATCAGGAATTAAGAAAACTTAGGAACAAGGTTGTTTCTCTTGTCAAAGTTTTATGGAGAAACCACAAGATAGAAGAAGCTACTTGGGAATCTGAAGAAATTATGAAAAAGCAATATCCCCATCTATTTGATTTAGGTAAATTCGAGGACGAATTTATTTTAAGGGGGAGAATTGTAACACCCTAAATCCTAGCTTAGAAGTATTGAAATCAAATGCTTAAGTTGATAGCTTATTTGGATCTAGAAATTAAGCTAAATTGATTAGACAAGGGTCTAATTGAATGAATGAAAGAACAAGTGACCAAATTAAGATGACCAACTTGTAAATTCCAACAATTGCAAGGAATGCAAGCTAAAATTCCTACATCTCTTAAATTCCCTTGATTAAGTTAATATTAAGGATTAATTAAGGGACATTTTAGACTTTGCACAAATCCAATAACATGGATTAGATGTTGTCATCTTCTCCATTATACCAAATAGCCGAAAATCACTAGAGAAAAATAGAGAAAGAAAACATGAGGGAGAAAGCTTGAATTCATGCTCTACAATCTTGAATTAGCTCCAAATTAAATCTAGATAGCTTAGTGATTAAGGTAATTACTTGTTTCCTTTGTAAATTTCATGTTTGAATTGTTTGAATTGAAATGGAAATGTGAATTGAAGTGGATAGATGCTGGAAAATGTGTTGAACATGTTATAGCTTGATTGAATGATTGTTTGATGATGTTCTTAGCTGTATTGATGAATTAGATGATTCCTTTATGTGTTAAGATCATGCTATGTGCAATTAGAACCTGTAAATTTATTTCTAGTAATCAATTGGCTAGTGAAACTCATGTGTAATTGCTGGAAAATTTAGAAACATGAACATGATTCAAAACAGTTTAGATTAGGGAACTGTTTTGATTGAAAAATTGTGTGAGCATGCTAAATGAGCTTAAAACTCTGTTTTGAACATGTTGATAGATAAAATGGAGATTTAATTGAATTGGTAACTTGCTGGGAAAATGACTACACCTAATTGAACTAGTAAATTAGGTAATGGACTGCCTAGTTGATGAATTGATGTGTAAATGTGATCAAATGGATTAAACTAGGTTCAAAATGACTATGCCCTGTTTTGAGAACATTATTAGGTGAATTATGATGGCCTAAATATGTATGAACATGTTTATGAATGAAATTGTCATGATAGGACCTTGCTAGAATGAAATAAATTAGTAGAATTACAACCTAGAGTAAGCTGCCCATAATTGCTCTGTTATGGGCTGTCACTTTGAAAATTCACCAAAACTTGTAGAGATCAAATTCAGGGCTTAAATTTTAATGAAATGATCCTTAGTATTTCTGCTTTAATTATGTGAAAACAGAACTGAAAACTGGGTCCCATACTGGAAATTGTAAATGGAAATAGCTGGACAGTGCAAACTGTCCAGGCATTGTAAAATGCCCTGTCTTTGAACAATAAATTGTATTAATTGGATAAGCACTAAAATAAAAGCCTATTACGATTTTAAAGAAAATTTTATTAGCTTTCCAACGATATAAATTAATCGAAATTCCGACGTAGGAATTGAAAGATATGCCTGTTTAATCATGTAGTGTGCAAGCTGCCAGGCAGCAGCACTTAAGCTAGTTGGAAACTGTTTTGTGCACATTTTTATTGGACTGTTTTGTAACATTTTGGGATAAATGAATTCTACCTAGCTTTCTTTAATGAAATGTTGATTGAATTGTACTTATATAAGCATAATCTTGCTGCCAGAATTGTGTATGATAAGTACTAGCAATATTGCCTTGCTTGAATGGTCATGTAAGACTTGTTTTAATATGCATCGCTTGTATAATGTTTTAGAACCAGCTTTGAACTTGTTGGAGGAAGAAAAAGGAAATCATTCAAGGGCTAAGAACAAGGGGATAACCATACAAGACAATTACTAGCTTGCTTGGATTGTATTGTGAGTGTAATTATTTCTAGGTTTAGGACTAGGTCCTAACCAATGCATTCTTGTTTCAATCTTGACATATAAATGAATCTAATATTGAACCTGACTTAATAAGGGAAGGATGATTAAAGAAAGACATGAAACATGATCCTAATCTTATGTACATGTCTATTTCGAATTGCTATGCATGATTGATGATAGCTTGAATGCTTTTATGTGCTATGATGCAACATGGTTGAATGTTAATGACTTGTTTGAGATATGATGTTATCTCATTTGATGAAATAAATCTTGAAACCACTTGAATTGTGAACTAAGGCTCAATAGCCTAAGGGCTTAACATGAAATGATCTTGATTGACATGAACATGATATTGAACTTGATAACTTGAATAAATGGTAATTCGAACAACCTTGGCAGCTAGTTGGATTAGGTAGAAAGGCATGCCTTAGAGTCTAGAGCTCATTGTGTACGGGTGGACTACAGTCCTGGGATAAGGCCCCTATTTGGCGACAGACAGAGGGTACATATGTGGTCTTTGGCGATAGTAGGAGGGTTGACCAGCACTACGATGCATATTGTGGTGACAGTTGGTTGGAGACTCGATTACCTATACAAACTAAGTACCAAGGGGGCTGTTTAATAAAATAACAAATGAAATAAGATTCAATTATACATAATACTTGTATTCTATGCCATGAAATGTATGTTGCTTGATTTGAAAGCATGACTCCTTGGTTTCTTATTTTGCAAGCATGTTGCTTGATTTGTGAATTATGATTTCTTGATGCCTAATCTTGTTGGCTGAATGCATGCTATCCTAGATAGGATATTCTTGATGTTTGAAAGACTAGATAAGGACGCTCTTGATACTTGAAAGACTAGATAAGTCTACTCAAATGCTTGGAAGCCTTAGCTAGGTCTACACTTGATCTAAAAGACATGAATTGTGAAATAACAAAATGGATAGACTAGTTACTACCTCACTAAGTACATTTTGTACTTATCACTATTCTTTCATTCTTCCCAACCTACAGGTTAAAGGACTCAACATTGCTTGATCTTGAAGCTTGATTCCTTGAGAAAGACGAATCCTACACAAGCTTTGTTAAAGTATGATTCCATACTTGTTTTGTATTCTCCTAGAATGGCGGCACTAGATGTATCTAAGTAGCTTGAACATGAATTTTGAAAGATTGTATATAATGCTTGATGGTCTATCTATGTTATGTATATAGTTTAAGGTTTTAAATGAACTTAATTAGCTTATAATGGTTGAATGTTTTCCTGCGCATATTTGGATGATATGAAATAATCACATAATGATCTATTTGACTATGATAGATATGATAACCTTGTTATGCTTTAGTGTATGCTTGAAATGAATGTAGATTAAGATGAACCATGTTGTATGACCAACCTTTTGAATGCTTCATGTCTTGTATAAATATTTCCATGTTGAAAGAATTGTTGTGTGATAATTTTGAGGTTGCCGAATGCATGGTAGTAGGATAAGGTTGGTATGATCTATTTTCATGCTTTGTATATGTTTTGTGTAATTGGTCGAATGGTAGTCTATTGAATTAGGCTTGAATGGAACTAGTTATAAGCTATTAAAGGTTGGATAACTATGCTTAGTAATTGAATGAATGAAATGGCTAATTGTATATTAGATAAGGAACACCAAATTGAATTGGAAGTATATAATACTAAGTAGTTCAAATAGGATATGAAACAATGTATAAGTGTTTTAAAATGAAACATGAAAGTAGTAACTTGAATTATAAGCAACAATGTATAAGTGTTTTAAAATGCTTATACCTTGTTTGAATGCATGCTTCCCCCTTGCTCACTTAGTTTGAATGTTAGGATGATCTAGGAGTCAAGTGTGAGCTTTCTTGTTAGCTAAGTAAACAAGTATGAATGAGTGTTTCTTCTTGGTTGTTGATTGTCGAATTTAATGCTTGATTATTGAATCAAGTTTGAATGTGTAATGCATGTATTGTCTTTGCCTTGTCTATGTTCTAGCATAGTTCGAATGCCCTGCCTTGTCTTGCTTGCTTGCTAAGTAACGCTCCCGAGCCGAGTTACTACTAACCTGGGTAGGGGGTGTTACACTTCTCAAGATGATTGACTTGTATATCAAGAAAGTCATTCGACTCTATGGAGTACCTCAATCTATCATTTTTGATCGAGATCCCTGATTTGCATCTCAATTTTGGAAGTCTTTGCAAGGAGCTCTGGGCACCAGATTTAATCTTAGTACTACCTTTCACTCGCAGTCCGATGGCCAATCAAAAAGAGTAATGTAGATTTTGGAGGACATGCTATGAGCATGTATTATCGATTTTGGCGTGTCATGGGAGAAATCTCTACCCCTTATTGAATTTGCCTTCAATAATAACTACCAAGCTTCTATCAAGATAGCACCTTACGAAGCATTGTATGAGAGGCATTGTCAAACTCCTTTATGTTGGTCTGAGCTCGGTAAAGGCAAGATGTTGGGCCCTGATTTAATTCGGGAAACTGAAGAACATGTTGCCATTATCCATGACCGTTTGAAAGTAGCTTTTGACCGGTAGAAGGCCTACGCTAATCTTAAGCGTAAGGATATTCATTATGAAGTTGGAGAAAAAGCCTTTCTGAAGGTTTCATCGTGGAAGAAAGTTTTGAGGTCTGGCAAGAAAGGGAAATTAAGTCCCTAATTTATCAGACCTTTCGAGGTTACGGGAAAAGTTGGCCCTATGGCTTATCGCTTGTTGTTGCCCCTAGAAATGAGCAAAATCCAAGATGTGTTTCATGTATCCATGCTGCAGAAGTATCCTTTTGATCCTTCGCACATTATTGAACCTGAATCTATAGAAATTCGATCCAATTTATCATATGAAGATGAACATGTCCAAATTCTTGCAAGGGAAGTGAAGAAAATTCGCAACAAAACTATTACATTGGTTAAAGTGCTCTGGAAGAGTCATACCGATAAGGAAGCAACTTGGGAACTAGAAGATAATGCGGAAGCAATACCCTCATCTCTTCGATCCAGGTAAAATTCGAGGATGAATTTTTCTTAAGGGATGAGAGTTGTAACACCCCAAAATCCGGCCTAGTTAGAATTGGGTTCTGGCAATCAGAAACCTACATCAAAAATGTTTAAATATTGTATTGATGTTCACTATAAGGTCGATAGAATCAATAGTGGACTTTAGTTGAGTCGAATTATTGGTTAAGGACCAAATTGAATGTATTAGAAACCTCTTAATATTGCGATTAGCCCCTCCTCAATTATAAAACCCATATGTGGGATTACCGGGGAAGTTTCCTTCAATAGGCGAAAACCTATTGCTATTAAAACATGGTGAATAGCCAACCTTTGAGTCTTACCCGAATACTTCATAAGCAAACACCTCCCCAAGTTGTCATCTTCTTCATAAGCAAGCACCACCATTGTTGGTCTATTTCAAGCATGCCTTTTCTTTGATATATTGTTATCGAATCGTTGCTAGTGATCGGGTAAGCCATAACCCTCAATCAACCATTGAAATCCATGGATAAATCAAGCTTAATCATATGCTAGGGTTTGGCTATCCATGGAGTTTGCTAGCTAATAGCTATTTCGAGTTTTGATATTGATTTTGATATCATTATATTGATTTCGGCATCGAATTATTGAATCTAATCAAATTCTATTGGTGTTATCTAGCTCAAGAAGTTGGTAGAGAACATTCACCGCCACCAACAAAAGCTAGGAACAAAGGTATTGCTATCCGATAGCCTTAAAAGCTTCAAATTATTGAGGTGAGTGTAATCGGAGTCTGGGGATTAGTCTAGGTGCCTTTCCCGACTTCATTGTTAATAGAATTATCATCGCTAACCTCATTGTTAAGGACTATTGCATCAAATTACTTATCGGACATTATGGTAAGCATTGGTAAGTTACCGCATCGAGTATTGAGTATTGATTTTGTCATCATCATTGCCATTGAACATTGGACATAAGTAATGTTGTTGTCATTGAGTATTGTTTTTGTCATTATCATCGTTATTGTCATTGAATCATGAAAGTATAGGACATTGATATAGAGCATCGATATAGCGATAGATATAGCCATTGACATTGATTATTGAAAGTTAACATCGTTATTGTCATCGAAACATTGCAAATGAAGCATCGATCATTGTTGATGCCATTGTGATCATTGGACATTTCCATTGCTATTGATATTGTCGTTGAACTTAGACATTGAAATAGTGATTATCGTTATGAACGTTGAACATGGCTATTGATATTGAACATGAATTATCGATATTGTTACCAGACCTTGGATTCGAGGGACATTGGATACAATTGGCATGCCATAGAATTTATGAGCTCAGTGTATGGGTGGACTACGGTCCTAGGGCTACGGCCTATATTGATTTGGAGAGGCGTAGGGATGTGTTGTGGTATTAGTCATATTGGCGAGGCAGAGGGACTAGACTTATTGCATTATTATTGGAAATATATGAATTGTGATGCATTTCCACGACGTTGTGTTATTTTTTACTGCCTCGCTAGGAAAAGTATGCCTAATGCATTGCATTTCATCCATTTCAGGTTAAGAGATTCAAGTTGGAAGATCATATAAGTTGTCATGTTAAACAAGTCACAAGCAAGCTCAAGTATTGTATATCGTACCTATGAACTCCTAGCAAGGTGGAAAAGTAGCTAGAAAAATCATATAGAGTCCTTTTGACATGTGTGTAATGTGCTTGTAGTGTAATAAGTGCCTAATGCCTTAATGCCCTTTTTGGATGGCTTAAAAGTGACTAAAATATGCATATTTGGCCCTCTAGGGTAAAAACATCGTAAACGGATTCTGTTCAACATGAAATTTGGCATGCTAGTAGTTTATGTTGGTTAAAACTTGTTGGTAAAGTTTCATTACATTTGGACCATGATAAATAGGTCAATTCAAATAAAAATCCAGTAAAAAATCTATCATCTTAGTGCATGACGTATCGATATGGTGGATAGTGTATTGATACTACCTTGCATATTTGGTCAGGTCAACATTGGTCAAAAAGGGGCGTATCGATATGTCCTAGGCATATCGGTACAAGTTTTGGTCACTAGAATTTAGGATCAAAAATGGTATCGATACAGGGACATGGTGTATCGATACGAAGTCAATGCGGTCAATCGATATCGGTACGGCCCTCAACAGTATCGATACATGTGTATTGTAATTGAATCTGAATTTGGAAATTAGGTTAAGGTGTACTGATACGTCTATAAGGGTATTGGTACTGTGGCAGTTAAATCGGTTAAAAGGGTGAAGAACACAGTTTTACATTGTTTACATTTTAGTCACTAATTATTGCAAGGCTTAATTGAATTGACAAACGAACTCTGAAAAATATAAAAATTTGTACACTCACTATTTAATTGATGAATTTCATTTTGGTACAGTTAATTACAGAAAATGACCACTAAAAAGCTAAAATTATGATTAAGCCCCTAAAGCTTGTAAATGTTGCAATTAGGTCCTAGTTGTCTAATTATTGATTCTAGATAAATCGACGGCACTAGTGTAATGTTTTTTCTTTTATGTTAAGCCCAGCAACATCATTTATTGTATGAAAATATTGTATTGACCACTGCTTAGTCCATCGGTACCATACTCTGACTCGTTTTTCGGCTAGGCTGGGAAGGGGGTGTTACATGCCTGTTCAAGGTTTCTTTATTGTCGGCTGCTGGTTCTCAATTAGTTTCACTTTGCTCTTTAATCTCTTTCATGACGTCTTTCATCACTTGAATTTCAGGTATTCCAATCATGTTGACCCCAATCAGGTGACTACTTTTTGGGTTACAAATCCTAATGGACTAGCCATCAGTGTCGACTCCCAAAATCCCCTAGTTTATAAAGTTTTGAACTTGCTGCTTAAAAGTGTAACAATCCTCAATGTCATGTTCATGAACTCCAATCGCAACTATTCTTGGTGTTGTAACAACTTGGATGATATGGATTTGAAGATTTGACATGATGCGTTGAAGCTTCAAGCAACTTGAAGTACAACCCATGATAAGTGATATGAATGAGATCCACTTTAGTTTTTTGATCTTCCATCGACAAGAGCACCTTGAGCATCTGACTTTAGGGTATTCTTTAGTAAAGGAAACTTTGAGGAGGTAGATGCCCAAACATTACTCCGATTATGGTAAACTCCAAACTATAGTAGATTATCCCCAAAGCTGGTTGTAAATTTTGCATCTTCTCTTCTGTCTCAATTCTTCTAGCAAATGATAGTTTCTTATGGAGTCAAGGTTCTCTACTCTCAAAACATAAATGTCCATTCCTAACGAAGCCACAATGTGTTTCAAAAACATACAATCTTCGATAGAGTCACTGAAATCTTAATAATAACCACATGCAATTTTGATACCTTAGAAAGACTTATAAAACTTCGGTAGAACCGTCATCAACTAGTGATTCTGTACAAGGCATGGTAACATATCTGAATATGGCATTGGGATAGGAATAATCGTCTTCTTTTTCTTGATAAACCATTCAATCTTATTGTCTTCTATTTTTGTACTTGTTGCCCCTCTTTTCTTTGACGGAGGAAATTCCATTTTGAGAAAAATTTTGGCATCAATTGAATCCTTGGCTTTCATGACTTTAGAGAAACATTATGGAAGCGTATTTGGTTCTGTAAATCTGTTGGAATCATCTTGTTCTTTAACAGTCTCATAACCTTTGAACAATATAGGTCTGGAGCAAACATCAAAATTCTAGCTTTTACTTGGTTCTTATGTCTTTGTGTGTTTGATGACATCCAGTTTAGCTTTGTCAAACCCTGTCAACGTACCAAGGCTAGGAACATCATCTCCAAAATTTGTTTCCAAATTCTCTGAATCATTGACTGATACTCTAACTGTACTACTCTGAACCTTTATCAGAACTGATCCTTCAGGTTAAACCCTTGTGTTAGATAAGTCTTCATCTTGATCACCAATGTTGGTATTTCTATTTGGAACTTTTCTTTCTCAACCTTCCTAAATTAAAACAATGTGGTAACTCAAGTTATCACCTCGTTTTGTGACTGATCAATTCTTTGCTCCATGCTACCGAAGCGGTCCTTAACAACTTTCTGAGATTGCCTCACCCTAACAAGCTTGTTGCCCATGTTTCTCAAATTACTGGTTTTCAACTTTCACACAATTATTTGAAATGAATGAAATATTTTTTAAATAAAATGGAATGTTATTTTTTTAAAAAAATTATG
Source organism: Hibiscus mutabilis (assembly GCA_019671005.1). NCBI lineage: Eukaryota > Viridiplantae > Streptophyta > Magnoliopsida > Malvales > Malvaceae > Hibiscus > Hibiscus mutabilis. The sequence continues at coordinate 57,290,316 of CM033711.1, read as the reverse complement.
TTATTTTAAAAAATGCAATGATTTTTCTAAAATGCAATATTTAAGCAATGTAATGCTTGAATGCACGAGGTGTCAATTTCAAGGACTAGTCTTTAGAGTAACATTCATTAGCCAAAAGATAGGAGACAAGAAATAGATAATTTGATTAAGAAAGTAGCTAGCCTTTGTCCCTAGGTTAATCACTTCGTTCAGCCTCTTGGTCAACGTCTAGCGTAGCTTATTGTTGTTGTCAAAGTGTTGTTACATGTTCATGGCTTCAATGAATATAATCTGCACAAATTGAGTGACTTTCTACGCATGGCTTCTGAAGTTGATCATTTCATGATTCTGCCATTGGTTAATTGGGATAACTACCTCAAGCTTGTTTTTCAGTACATTGTCCTCCACTTGTAGTGTCCCTTCCAAAACTTACAAACGAGTCTTTCAAATATCATACCACACTTTCCAATTGTTTCACCTTCTTTCCCAGCTCTTCACTTGATAAAGATCTAATTTTCCTTGGTATCTTATCTTGCCAATAGATTTCTCTATTTGTGAAACTTGTGCTGATAATTCTAGATTCAAAGCTTGATGTTCTTCTAAATTCTGTTCAGTTCGGTTGTTCAAATACACTAATTCTTGAATCTTCTCTCTTGCTGCCCTTTTAACATCTTCATACAACTTCTTGTAGCTATTTACATCCTGACACATCTTTCCAATAGATACTGCACCTTTCTTACACTGAGTCTTCTCTGATCGGGTCCACACCATTGTATTGCCTTCTCCTTGTTTATCAGACCTTTCAGGTATTATGATTACTGCCTACTTATCTGACCCTCGAATCGATACCTCTATGTATGGAAAATGATTCCAGATGTATAAAAAGATGACAACCAAGGAAAACAAAACAAAACAAAAATAAAGAGTGTCAATATGGTAAAATAATTTTGAAGGTAAAAAAATAGAATTGATATAATAAAGTAGGTTATATTGAGCAGAGAGAATAACCAGAGAAATGTATTTAAATCAGCAGCACCCTGTCCTAGGTCCTTGTCTGGCTCTAGTGGGGTAGGTTTCTAGCTTGCAACATTTGGTTTGCGTTTTAGACTCTAGGTACCCGAACTGTCGTTACTATCTACCGTGACAACAAGACATCGATTCAGGAGTATACAACCCCTTATATCTGAGGCGTGTACCTCACGTTGTATAAGGTTGGTATACCAGAAGAAAGACAAATTTCTGAACTCGGAGGTGGAGAGCCTCACGTCAGATCATGTCTTGCCCCCACTTAAGGGTGAAAACTTGGGCATAAGGCTTATGCATGAATGACATATATATCACACACTAAAGTCGCCAAGTTGTCGCGACCATTTTTTAACTGTGGCATAAGGCTTAAGGGTGAAAACCTGGGCATAAGGCTTATGCATGAATGGCATAAGGCTTATGCATGAATGACATAAATGCCAAAATGCCACATAAAATTAATTAATTAAGCCTGACTTCGAATTATATCCCCAATGAAGTTGCCAAGTTGTCGCGACCATTTTTTTACCGTGGTGTGAAAATAGCCTGGCGATATATTTTGCAAAATAGGATTTTGACCCTTTTTAATTTGTTTTATCTTGAAAATATAGTTCTCTTATTAAATTGGGTTTTATATTTAATTAACCATGAAAATTTGATTTTCCTTTTTTTAATCTTAAAAAAACATTTGGAGTCTCCACCAGTCACTTTGATAGAATGGACACCATAAAAATAACTAGAGATTCATTTCTTTAAGATTTGGGTTCGGGAGTCGATTACGTGTGGTGGAAGATTAGCACCCCACAAACGCCCATTATCGGTACCTTTTAATTTTACATGGCATTTTGGCATTTCGAATAATAATTTAAATTTAATTTAACCATAATTGTTGAATGGATTTTAATTCCAATTGGAGATATCTTTTATAAGGAAATATATTTTTGAAACGAATGTGAAATTAGAAGCACCCAATTACTTTAGGGCACCTTGATTCATATTCAAAAATATATCCCGACATAAAAGGTTTGAATTCATGTCCGGTTATTATCTTGTCAATTTTAAGTACTAACTTAAAGGGCTCTAATTAATTGAATTGTTTTAAAACGATGAATATTATTAACCTTAGGGTATTTATGAAATAACACCCAATTGCTTGAGAACTACTCATATTAAAACCCTAAATTGAACAATATTCGTAATATAATTGGTGAAGCTAGTTATTTAAGTTCTAACCCTAATTAAGGCTCTAATTTAATTAACTAAGTTAATTTCATGTTGAAAATTAAAATGAGTATCAAATATTCTACTTAAAAGCCCCCTTGAATAACATCTCATTAAATGAGATACTATTAAAATTAGAACTTAAAATCTTCCCTTTTAATACTCATTTATTTACTATAACGATATCACCTATTTAATTATTTAACTCCTTATTAAAGGACTTAGTATCTAAAGCTCTATCAATTGTCTCTAAATGAATTTAATTACTTAACAATATACATATGCAATCTTCGAAATTATGCATTAATCAAACATTAATCAAAGTATTAACAAAGAAAATTTAGGACCAAATTGAATTATTATCAAAATTGAAGAACCAAATTACAAGGAATTAATAACTAAATTGAAACATATCAAAAATGAAGGGCCATATTACAAAACTAAAGGAAGAAGCGCACGGGCTGGGTCGAGGATGCGTAGGCCGAGTGCGGGGGTTTGCAAGCCTACAAGCCTGGATCTCGTGCCTATATAAAGGCATTATCTAATTACCCATTTTCTTTTTTCCATTTTTTTGGATTTTGCTCTCTGTTTCTCTCTAAAACCTCTCCCTATAAACACATTTTACCTAGAAAAATGAACCTAAATCGGATCAAAAATCCACTTTTCCTTTGAATGTTCATGTGTGTTCATCCACCATTGGATGAACACGATGAACTCCAACACAAAACTTCCACAAGCCCCATCGTTCAATCTTGAGCCGCTGCCTACCGATCATCTTCGACTATTCGCTAGCGATCGAGATTCAAATCTCGACCGCCACAGGCGACATCGGATGCCACTCCGACAGTTTTCGGCCGATGTACCTCCGCCAAATCAAATCCCTATTTTTTCAGAAAAATCTAATTTTTAATCCTTAAAACCTATTCTAACCCTAATCTAGCATGATTTCCAACTTCCCCGACCTACATCTACCAAAACCACACTTTTTTTCGACTCCGAGAGCCTCTAACTCTCTCCAGCCACCACAGATAACCACCAATATAAATAAAACCAACTTCTCTTTACATTTTTAGTTTTTATTTAAACTCGTATGCATGTACATGACTGATTTTCTTGTTTGTTTACAACAATCAAAAGGATGAAGGAAATCACCTTTTGTGGCAGTTCGAATCATTTTGACAACAATCCCCACGTTCTGATGTGGTCTCCGGTGATGTTTCGACTTCTGGCGTTGTTTAGTCTTCTCCAGCGTCTCCTTGTCTACTCCGATGGTCTCTTCTGTTCCCCCCGAGGTAAGTCCCTTTTTCTCTTTTCTTTTATATTATTATTATTATTATTTATTATTAGTTATTTATTATTATGATGATGATTAATGGTCCCCCGTCTGACACTCTCTCCTCTTTATATAGGTAACTAGAAAATGATGTCATATATGATGTCACAGCTATGACGTTAGCGGAGAAGAAAACCAAGATCTGTGGCTAAAGGTTTGAACCGATGGCATGCTGCCACGTGGACAAAAGGACGGGAAAATGGGATTTTTGTGTTTGTTGGGTTGGTTTTATCCAATTTGGGAGGGAAATGAGTTGGCAGGTTGTAAAAATAAGAACTTGGGCCATGGGATTTTTATCATGTAAATGGGCTTGTAAAAGAGACACTTGGAGTTGTAAAATGGACTGTTTATTATATTTTTGGGTTTTATATTATTTATTTATTTAGTACTTCTTTTGGTTTTATTTATAAGGAATTATAATATATATGTACCCCGGACAAAATACGGGTATTACAGGACTCAAAGGAGAGTTTGGTTTCATTAATATTAGATGTAGCAACAAATACATAAATTGGCTCTGACGACTTCTTATCTAACAAGATTATTGATTCTTTTCCTAATCCAAGGAGGAAAAGTCTTTTTTGAGAACAATCTTCCCAAGCATGGTGTTTTCCTAACTAATCTAAACCCAAAATAAGATCAAATTCATTGAAAGGTAAGGCTAACATATCAGCAGGAAAAGGAATGCCTTGTATGAACAAAGGAAAATTCTTACATACTCGATTAACAACAACTTTATCTCCTAAGGGATTAGTGGCAACCAAATTATAGTTTGTAGGTTCAAGATTCAACTTAAATTTTTCGATTAGGGAAGAACATATAAAGGCATGAGTTGAGCCAAAATCAAATAAAGCATAAACATGATTCAAGTACAATTTGATTGTATCTGCAATAACATCAGGGGAGTTCTCTTCTTCCCAGCCTCGAACTTGATATACTCGAGTAGGTGATCAAGATTCTTGATGTGTAGCATTGGAGGCATGTCCCCGACTCCTCGCATAATTTCTTGTCTGAGCTTGTTTTGGTCCCATACTTCAGGGTGATTAAACATATAACACCCCTAACCCAACTTAGGAGTAAACCGGGACTAGGAAGTGTTTTAAAAGTAAGAGTAACTTAAAACTTTCTTTAAAATTTGATTATTCATAGTCTATTATCAGACTTAATTCATATGTAATCGAAAATTCGTGTAATTAAACAACAAGCTTCAAACTAATTTGTAGCAAGCCCATATACTATATCAGTTAGAAACACTTATGTTTTATAGCATAAATCTTCATCTAACAGAGAACCAAGGTTCGCATATTACGTCACAATACTATTCGAATTGATCATATCAAGAGTTGTATTCTCATGAACTTGTGCACAATCATTTTCCAGATATAACAAGCATTTGGACACATAATAAAGATTCATTTGATCTACTTAGTTATTTCAAACCAACTTTTCAAGGCCCTAACTCATGGGATACTATTCATTCAAACCAAATAATGTCTACTTAGGCATTACCAAGTATTTAATCTTAGTTCCAATTTATAAATCATGGACTCACATCAAAAATCAACCTAAATTTTGTCAAACTTATCTTAGCATAACAAACATTTTGTTTATGACCTTTAATCTTATTTGAATTGTAAGGTGTCCTACTCAAACAATCATAACCTTACCCCTTTTTAAGCATCATAGCTAACATAACTTATTCATCAAATAACCATTTGAATATTTCTCTACCATAGTTTAGCTATCAAGCACCTACTCAACTTACTAACTATAAAATCATAATTAGAAAGCAACCACTAAAAAATAATTAAGGGCCCATTACAAAACTTGATAACTAATAAGGCTTATATAGATATAACCCAAAAGGTGATCTAAATGCTCAATGCATTAATAACAACCATGTGCAACCATCTAGGAGTACTTAAAAATTTTAAACGTACTTCTTGACACTTGTGATCACGTCCAAGCTCAAAAGATAAACAAGAGCTTTGATACCCTGAAAGATGATGAAAGAATAGGGTAAGCTAACGCTTAGTGAGGTAGCTTAAAGTGACTTAAGTATGGAATAATGATTCATCCTTTAACTTATATCCATTAAATATGTACTTATTTATCTAAGCTCGGACATTACATTCAAACAAACATTTAAACTTATACAAAGATGATTCGGACCAAGCATGTTCCTATATACATATTGGTATTTACAAATAGCATATCTATTTACCCAATTACATACTCAATTCATTATGTTACTTGATATGCAAGTCTTTATCATATCTCATTATTAAACTTATAGCCTTCCTTTGTTTCTTTTATCCTAACCTTTCAATTTATGCAACCCTTTTTACTTAGACATCTTTTGTTTAGATCGATGATAGTACCATTAATTTATAAGTATACATTATATATAAGACAGTTCAAAGAGTACCTGATTATATATATACATTTTTAAAGGGGTCCCTAAATCATAAGTAAACGAATGTAGGATCAAAACAGTCATGTACCCTTGTATCTTATTCAAAACTGACCATAAAGTATATATATACATTTGTAGTATCAAAACAGCCCACATATGCTTGTATTTTAGATAAAATTGCCCATATAGTATATATAAACATTTGTAGTATCAAAGTAGTCCATGTATGCTTGTGTTTTAGACAAAATTGCCCATATAGTATATATATATACATTTATAGTACCAAAACAATCCATGTATGCTTGTGTTTTATACAAATTTTTCCAAATAGTATATATATATATATACATTTCTAGTACCAAAACAATCCAAGTATGCTTGTGTTTTATACAAAACTGTCCATATAGTATATATATACATTTGTAATATCAAAACAGTCCAACTATGCTTGTGTTTTATTCAAAACTGTCCATATTGTATATATATATATATATAAATATATATACATTTGTAATATCAAAACAATCCAAGTATGCTTGTGTTTTATACAAAACTGTTCATATAGTATATATTTACATTTGTAATATCAAAACAATCCAAGTATGCTTGTGTATTATACAAAATTGTCTATATAGTATATATATATATACATTTGTAATATCAAAGCTGTCCAAGTATGCTTGTGTTTTATACAAAATTGTCCATACAATATATATGCATTTGTAATATCAAAACAGTCCAAGTATGCTTGTGTATTATACAAAACTGTCCATATAGTATATATATATATATATATATATATATATATATATATATATACATTTGTAATATCAAAGCTGTCCAAGTATGCTTGTGTTTTATACAAAATTGTCCATACAATATATATGCATTTGTAATATCAAAACAAGTCCAAGTATGCACACACACATTTGTAATATCAAAACAGTCCAAGTATCCTTGTGTTTTATACAAAACTGTCCATATAGTATGTATATATATATATATATATATATATACATTTTTAATATCAAAGCAGTCCATTTGTGCTTATTTTTGTTCAAAACTGCCCAAGAAACGTATATATACATATTCGCAGATCCACAATACTTGTTATACAAGTCATTACATAGGTTAATAACTTATAAACTCTCATGGATTCTCTTTAACCTAGTCTATCTATACCTAAGTTATTTTACACATAATATCTCAATAGCATGGTATATTATGAGCATATTTACTCATCACAATAATTATCCTAGTTCTGAATTCCTTGTTCCATAATGCTTCAAACATAACACATCTTAGACATAGCATATATTAGTCATAATATTTCATGGACATAACATTCAAATTCAATCATGACATTAGCTAAAGAAAGGTACCATTCAAACAACATAGATATACTATTTCATGAAGTTCAAATTATTTGAGCCTATATGTTGAAATATGATATAATATTTGAAGCATGTCAATGTTGTTTGAAATTTTTGGATAAATTTGAGTTGGGATTCAAATCCCCAAAATGCATTTAGTACAACCCGTGAATCAGTATGACTGGTGGTTAATTCAGTTAATGAGTTTTACTGAGTTTATATTCTTTGCATTTTGGTCACCGTATGATGTTGTATCAATTGAATAGGTAAATGATGTCCATTTGACATGATATTTTGCAAGCATGCTTTTAATGTATCTAATTTCTGGAAGAAGTTGTTAGAAACGTGTTAGTCCCTGCAATTTGGTTGTTTTACGATTTAGTCCTTAATTTCATATTTTGCTAAATTGGATGGTTAATTTTTATCCATTGAAGCTGAAAATTGACATGTTGGCATGAAATATGATTAGTTAACAATTGGGAACTTGAAACTTGTATAAGTCCCTATAATTCATTGAATTTACATTTTGGTCTATGGTTGTATTTGCAATTGCGTTCCTTATCAATGTCTAAATTAGTGAAAATTGAACTGCTGCTAGTATGAACAACTTAGGTCTTAATAATGCATCTACATAAGTTAGAATAAAAAATGGACCGTAATTCAAGTAAGATTGTTCATGTTTGCTTTGGCAAACCTAATATGATCTTCTTGGTTCAAGTCCAGCGATTAGGTTGGGTCAAGGGGGTTATAGTTGGATGAAGCAACAACTCTTAGATTATGGAATTGATGTAGCTCTTAATTGTGACAATTCTAGCGTCATTTGTCTCACTAAGAATCTCATCCAACACTCTAGAACCAAGCACATAGAGACAAGACATTATTTCATTCGAGATCATGTCTTGAAACATGAAGTAGTTCGAGAATATGTTGACACCTTAAACCAACTATCGGATATCTTCACCAAACCTTTAAAAAAGAGAATTTTTGGTCTCTTACGAGAGCGTTAGGACTTAATAGCCTTTCTTGAACCTTAAAGCCTTTTTGGTGTTTAAAACTTGCTTGAATTTGATGGATTTCCATGCTTGTGTTTTTGCTCCTATATGCATTTATACTTGTTACTAGAGGGAGTATGAATCTATTTTTGCTCTTTCATGATGATCTCATATCATATTCATGCATATCAATTCGATTAAGTTTAAATTTTTGAGCTTCTTGCAGTAGAAAATTACATTTTTGATCCTATATCGAGTATCGCTACGGGTATCATGGGAAGCATTTTAGTATAGGATTACCCATACCAGTATGAGTGTAACACCTCAAAATCTGGCCTAGTAAGAATTGGGTTATGGCGATCAAAAACCCTACATCGAAAAGGTCCAAATATTGTATTGACTACAACCGCAAGGTCAATTGTGTTGATATTGGACTCTAATTGAGCTGAATTATCGTTTAAGGACCTTATTAAAAGTATTGAAAACTTATTTAGTGGCTAAGTTGTATGAATTGAAAGTTTGGGGATAAAAATATAAGGAATAAAGAGTTGAGGAAAGAATCTTGCGATTAGCCCCTCCTCAATTATAAACAATCCTACGTGAGGTATTCTGGTGATTTTCCTTCATATGAAGGAAAACTAATTCTTTAAAACATATGAATAGCAAAAGCAGTTGAAACTTACCCGAGAGTTGAGAAGCAAGCACCTCCCTCTATCATCTTCTTCACCTAAGCAAGCACCTCCATTGAAGCTTGATTTCAAGCTTGTCTTTTCTTCGAATTATTTTTATTTAATCATTGCTATCGATCATGTAAGCTATAATTCCTAAAAAATCAGTGAAATCAATGGATAAATCAAGCGTAATAACAAAGTTAGGGTTTTGACTATCCATGGAAATCTTGTAGCTAATGACTTTTAGTGTTTAGATACTGATTTTGATATCGTTATATTGTTTACGATATCATATTGATGATTCTAATACGATCTTATTGATTTCCTAGTTCAAGAAACTGACAAGGAGTATCCATCGACTTCACCAAAGACTATGAATGAAGGGCTTGTCATCCAAGAGCCGTAACAGCATCAGATTATCGAGGTGGGTGTAGTCAGAGTCTTAAGGTTAGGCTAGGTGCCTTTCCCGATTCAATTACCATTGTATATAGTATTGCTAATATCATTGTTAAGGAACATTGCATCGTACCACTCAAGTGGATTCCATTGGTAAGTTAAGGTAAGCCATTGCATCGAATGTCGACCACTAATATTGTTATAGTCATTTCCATCGCTCATTGTCATTGGATTCACGATCGGTATAGTCATTGTACTGTTGAAGCATTAAACGGTGGACATAGAGTATTGTACTAGTTATTGTCATCGTCATTGTATATTGACATCATCTTTGGTGAATCCAATGAGACTATACTATACTATCAATAAAAATGATTTTGCGACAATAACATAGAGTATAGTGTAGTCAATGACAATAACATTGAGACCATAGAGTATAGTATAGTCAATGACAATAACATAGAGTATAGTATAGCATCGACCATTGTTATTGTCATTGAGACCATCGAACATTGCCATTTTTATTAATATTGTCATTGAACATGGACACCAGAACATTGCTTATAGATAAGAACTTTAAACATAACTTTTGTCATTGAACAAGAAGTATTGATATTGTCACCGGACCTTGGAGTCGAAAGGACTTTGGATACAATTGGCATGCCATAAAATTCATGAGCTCGGTGTACGAGTGGACTATGGTCCTTGGGCTACGACCTATATTTATTTGGCGAGGCAGAGGGATGTATTGTGATATTGGTCATATTGGCGAGGCGGAGGGACTAGAGCATTCATTGATTTGGCGAGGGGTAGAAATTCGCGTATCCACTATCCCAAATCGATCCAAGGGTTGTTGTTGAAATACATATTTAATGTGGATATCGAAGAAGTTGACGCCTTGCACAAGTAATAAACAAGCCTAAAGTAATGTAATTCGTACCTATGAACTCCTAGTAGGGTGGCAAAGTACTTGAGCTAGTCTTAAGGAGACTATTGATATGTATGTTTTGTACTTGTGATGTAAATGCGCCTAAGACCTTAAATAGGCTAATGGTAAGGCTTAAAATGAACTAAAGATGCACATTGGGCCCCTAAAGGTGAAATCCTAGCAAACGAATTCGAACGACACTAAAATTAGGCATAGCAGTAGTTTGTAACATGGAAATATTGTATGTGAAATTTCATCACATTTGGATTTCGTATGGTAGGTTAATTCGAGTTGAAACCAGAAAAAATCTGTCATTACAGTGCAGGCGTATCGATACGGGTTGTAGCGTATCGATACGGGTAAGCATAACTGGTCTTGACAAAACAGGGCGTATCGATACAAGTCTAGATGTATCGATACAGATTTTAACAGTGAGATTGAAAAATAAATGGTATCAATACAGCCTCAATGGGTATCGATACAGGCATTGGTCCTAGTCAAGGTTAGTCAACCCGTATTGATATGGATCAAACTGTACCAAAACAAGTCTTTGAATTTTTGGACAAGGGTCAACGCCCTTGCATGGGGTATCGATACGGTATCTATTGTACTGATACGTATATTGGTAATTATGTTTGGAACCTAAGTCTTAGTGCACTTATACTAATACGTCACTAAGGTGTATCAGTATGGTGGTAGTTAATTCTATTAAAAGTTAATGAATCCATTTTTCATTGTTTACGAAATGGTCACTAAATATTACAAGGCCTAATTGGACAGGTAAATGAACTCTGAATAATATGAAAATTTACATGTACATTGAATTTTGTACGAATTTCATCATTGTGTAATTAATTTCAAGAAAGGACCTCTAAAGTATGAAAATTAGAGTTTAGTCCCTAAGGCTAGAAAAGTCTAAAATTGGCCCCGAATTGGAATAACAAATTAAATATTGAGTCAATACCATTGGATATTGTTATGGTTTAGCATCACACTGAGTTTCAAATAAAAAAGTATAGCACCGTTCATCGGTAGCATGCTTCGACTCAGACCTCGACCAGGCCGGGAATGAGGGTGTTACATTTGTGGTATCAGAGCTAGAGTTTAGTCGATTCTAAGACAAAACCGAAGTCTATTGGGTTACTTTGCCACCTAGGAGTTATATATTGTGACTTGTTGACTAATCCTATCTCTTTATGTTATAGATATGTCTAGAAACAATGAAGCTCACATAGATGAGCCTTCTACCGGTTCCTCGACACACAATGAGGAGGTAAAGGGAGGAGACCCTCCGAATGCATCTAATCCCCTACCTCAGATTATCGAGCCAGAGTTGCCTAACGTGCAGGTAGAGTGTTATAGGAACATGGATATCATGTTCAAGCAATTCATGGCATCTTTGAGGGCTGAGACAGTAGTGCAACCTACCCCACCTATTGTTCAAAATGCTTGAGCCCCTACTGACAAGCTGGTATCGCTTCGAGCATACACTTTTACCGGTATAGATGATGACAATCCTGAGATCACCGAGTACTAGCTGGACAACACTTTGAGAATTTTGAACAAGAAATTACAGTGTTATGATGTACACAAGTTGGAATGCGCCCTTGCATTGTTAGCTGATGAAGCACTTCAATGGTGGGAGGCCACTATTCTCACCGTCCCTGAAGAAACTATCACTTGGGGGTTCTTCCTTCAAGAATTCTGAAAGAAATATGTTAGTAAATACTACCTTACAGAGAGGCATAGTATCATCCTTCATTTGAAGCAAGGAGGTCGACCTATCGAGCAGTACATCAATGATTTCTTCAAGTACTGCCAATATGGTGCAGAATGCATCAAGAAGGAATAAGACAAATGCAAGATGTTCATTCTTGGGTTTAATGATGAGTTACACCCTATGTTTACTGCTTTAGGTATCATCGACTTTCAAGACCTCATAAACGAAGTTAAGGCCACCGAAGCTGCATAGAGAGCTTAGAAATCAGATGGGTCTAGTAAGACAGAAAATAGGTTCAGAGATGATTCTCAACCTCACAGGTGGAACAAGAAGAATAAACACAAAGTTTCCGTTCAAAACATGTACTCACAACCTTCCCGATCTGGGAACATTGAGAAACCTCGGAATGTAACGCAATCTTTTGGTAAGACGACCTCAGTTGAGAGCACTAAAGGCTCCAATTAGAGTTTACAGAATCCAGTTTGCAACTACTGCCAGAAACGACATCCAACGGGTTAGCGCCATAAGCAGACTCGAGCATGTTTCTATTGTGGTGAACATGGCCATTTTATATGTGATTGTCCTCTTGGTGCAACCAAGTCCATGGCTAAATCGGCAAGTAATGCAACTCCTACCCAGTTGTTTCGAGGTAAAGGGTTAAAGCAAGGTTCGTCAGGAGCTATAGGAAGACCTATTGTCCTTAGTAAGGCATCGAGTAAGCAAGAATCCAAGACTCCTGCTCAGTTGTATCATATGAGGAGTAGGGAGGAAGAAGATGAGCCTGATGTCATTGCAGGTATCTTTGAACAGTACTCCCATTCTTTATATGCATTGATTGACCTTGGCTCTACACAGTCCTTTATAAGCACTGAATTGGTTAAGAAGCATAGAATGACTAGTGAACCTATAGCATCAAGAATCTTAGTAATCCACTTGGTGATTGTGTCACCATAAGCTTTTTATGTAAGAATTTCATTTTAATGATTCAAGGGATTCCTTTTGTGGCTAACCTATAGGCTCTACCATCCATGAGTTTGATGTTATACTGGGTCTAGATTAGCTTAGCGAGCATCAAGCATGGATGGATTGTAACAAAAGAAAATTGTATCATTAAGGCCTTGGTAAGGAGAGCATTGTGTTGATGAGTTTAAGAAATCATTCCTTGTATGCTTTGACAATAGAAACTAAGGATGGGCCACAGCTATCGGATGATGACGTTGTATGTGAATTTCTCGATGTCTTCTCTTATGAAATCCTGGGATTACCACCAACCTGTGTGGTTGAATTTGGCATTGAAGTGAACCAGGAACTACTACAATGTTCATTGCACCCTATCAAATGGTAGCCGTCGAATTGAAAGTCTAGATTCAGGATTTTCTTGATAAAGGCTTCAATGAACCGAGTTCCTCACCCTGGGGAGCTTCAGTTCTCTTTTTGAAAGATGATGGTTCTATGAGACTATGTATAGATTACATGTAGTTAAATGAAGTGACCATCAATAACAAATATCCATTGCCAAAGATTGACGACCTATTCGACCAGCTTAAGGATATTGTTGTGTCTTCCAATATCGATTTAAGGTTTGGCTACTATCAAATGAGAATTAAAGAATGTGATGTGCCTAAAGCTACATTTCGTATGAGATATGGTCACTATGAATTCTTGTTGATTCCATTTGGGCTAACCAATGCACCGATTGCTTTTATGGACTTGATGAATCATGTTTTTAGGCCCTACCTCGATAAATTTGTAGTGGTATTCATCGATGACATCCTTATCTATTCCAAGAATACAACGGAACATCTTGATCATCTATGTATTGTGCTTCAAACCCTTTGTGAGAAGCAATTATTTGCCAAGTTCTCAAAGTGTGAATTTTGGCTTACTGAATTTTTCTTCCTTGGGCAAATTGTATCGGCTTCGGGCATCCAAGCAGACCTAAAGAAGATTCAAGCCATTTTTGATTGGCATCCAGTGAAGAACATTGGTGAGGTAAGAAGTTTCCTTGGTCTTGCTGACTATTGTAGGAGATTCATCATGGGATTCTTTATGATATCAGCTCCTCTGACAAAATTATTGAGAAAAGAAGCTCAATTCGTTTGGACTGCATATCAACAAAAGAGCTTCGATCAATTGAAACAAGTTTTGACTCATGCACCAGTTCTAACTTAACCCAAGTCAGAAAAGGACTACACAGTTTATAGTGATGCATCGCATCTCAAGTTAAGATGTGTATTAATGCAAGAAGGCAAAGTCATTGTTTATGCTTCCAGACAACTAAAGCCACGAGAAATGAATTATCCCATTCATGATCTAGAGTTGGCTGAAGTTATCTTTGCGTTGAAAATTTTGAGGTATTATCTCTATAGAGAGAAATGTTACCTCTTTACCGATCATAAAAGCCTCAAATATATCTTGACCCAAAAGGAGTTGAATCTTCAACAACGGAGATTGAGGGAACTTCTCAAGGATTATGATCTTGTCATTGACTACCATTCAGGCAAGGCCAATGTTGTAGCTGATGCACTCAGCTGTAAAACTCTGCCTGGTAAGTATGGTTATTGATCAATAAGTTTAATATGTTAATTCGTACACCAACTAGTTGCAAGTCCTTTTATTGTAGCTCCTCAAGCTTTTAATGCTCACTTCTGTCTTAGAAAGTAGCGCTGCTTCATAGCTGAACATAAATTTCAGTCTACCATTATATCGAGAATTCAAGAATTGCAAACACACGATTCTAGGCTTCAAGCTATCCTTTTATAGTTGTAAGATAACCCTGATTTTATAGTAAATTCTTAAGGGCTCTTATGTTTTCGTGATTGGGTCTGTGTACCTGATGATGAATCTTCTCGCATTGATATCCTCAAGGAAGCTAATTCGAGCTCTTTCTCTATTCACCTAGGGTCGGTGAAGATGTATAAGGACCTGCGGGAGCTCTATTAGTGGCCGGGCATGAAGGAAGCCATAGTTGAATTCATATCCAAGTGCCTTTACGTGTTAGCATGTTAAAGCTGAACATCGTGTTCCTACTGGCTTATTGCAACCCATCGATCTACCACAATGGAAGTGGGAGAAGATCACTATGGACTTTGTTACTGGTCTGCCTTTGACTCCTACTAAACCCGATGCCATTTGGGCATCTTGGATCGTCTAACAAAGTCAACACATTTCCTATCGATTCGAATGGACTATGGACTTCCCAAGTTGGCTGACTTGTATATCAAGGAAATCATCTAACTACATGGGGGGACTCAATCGATCATCTCTGATCAGGACCCACGATTTGCTTCCTGATTCTAGAGGTCCTTGCAAGGTGTCCTAGGTACTAGTGTCAGTCATAGTACCACCTTTAACCGCCAGTCTGATGGCCAATTAGAAAGGGTAATATAGATCTTAGAAGACTTGCTACGAACATGTATTATTGATTTTTGTGGATCATGGGAGAAATCCCTACCCCTTATTGAATTTTTTACAACAATAGCTATCAAGCTTCTTTCAAGATGGCACCGTATGAAGCATTGTATGGAAGGCTTTGCAGAACTCCACTTTGTTGGTCTGAACTTTGTGAAGGCAAGATGTTGGGCCCTGACCTACTTCGGGAAACTGAAGGGAGGGTTGCCATCATCCATGATAGCTTAAAAGCTGTCTTTTACCGATAGAAGGCCTATGCTGATCTTAAGCATAGGGATATTCAATTTGAAATTGGTGAGAACGCTTTGTTCAAAGTTTCACCATTGAAGAAAGTTCTAAGATTTGGCAAAAAGGAAAAATTGAGTCCCTGATTCATTAGACCCTTCGAGCTTATTGAAAAATAGGCCCAATGGCCTATCGATTGTTGTTTCCATCAGAGTTGAGGAAAATCCATGATGCGTTTCATGTATCTATGCTTCGGAAGTATAGTTCTAATCCCTCGCATGTCATTGAGCCCGAATCCATAGAAATTCAACGCAACTTGTCTTATGAAGAAGAACCAGTTCAGGCTCTTGCAAGGTAAGACAAAAGACTTTGCAACAAGACTATTCCATTAGTCAAGGTACTTTGGAAAAGACACACCACTAAGGAAGCAACATGAGAGCTGGAGGAAACAATGCGAAAGCAATATCCTCATCTCTTCGATCCAAGTAAAATTCGAGGATGAATTTTTCTTAAGGGAGGAGAGCTGTAACTCCCAAAAATCTGGCCTAGTCGGAATTGGGTTCCGGCGAATGGAAACCCTACATCAAAAAGGTCCAAATATTGTATTCACTATGACCGCAAGGTCAATTGTGTTGATATTGGACTCTAATTAAGTCGAATTATTGTTTAAGGGCCATATTAAATGTATTGAAAACTTATTTAGTGGCTTAGTTGTAAAAATTGAAAGTTTGGGGATAAAAGTATATTGTTTACGATATCGTTGAATGAAGTGGCCATCAATAACAAATATTGAGCTGAGAGTTGAGAAGCAAGCACCTCAAATGGATCTTGATTTCAAGCTTGTCTTTTCTTCGATTTATTGTTATCGATCATTATTATCGATCAGGTAAGCTATAATCCCTAAACAATCAATGAAATACATAGATAAATCAAGTGTAATCACAACGTTAGGGTTTTAACTATCCATGGAAATCTTGTAGCTAATGGCTTTTAGTGTTTAGATACTAATTTTGATATCGTTATATTGGTTACGATATTGTATTGGTTTCCTAGTTCAAGAAATCGACAAGGAGCATCCATCGACTTCACCGAAGACTATGAATAAAGGGCTTGTCATCTGAGAGCCGTAAAAGCATCAGATTATCAAGGTGAGTGTAGTCAGAGTCTCGGGATTAGGCTAGGTGCATTTACTAATTCCATTTCCATTGTATATAGTATTGATAAAATCATTGTTAAGGAACATTACATCGAGCCACTACGTCGAATGTCGACAACTGATATTGTTATAGTCAATGCCATCGCTCATTGTCATTAGATTCACCATCGATATAGTCATTGTATTATTGAAGCATTAAACAGTGGACATAGAGTATAATATAGTCCTTGTTATTATATTGTCATTGATATTGTCATTGTATATTGACATCGTCAAAGTTATTGTCACCAAATCATTGTAAATTAAGCACCGACCATTGTTATTTTCGTTGAGTCCATCGAACATTGCCATTGTTATTGATATTGTAATTAAACATGGACACCGTAACATTGTTTATTGATAAGAACATTAAACATAGCTTTTGTCATTTAGCAAGAATTATTAATATTGTCACCGAACCTTGGATTCGAAAGGACTTTGGATACAATTGGCATGCCATAGAATTCATGAGCTTAGTGTACGGGTAGACTACGGTTCTTGGGCTACGACCTATATTGATTTGGTGAGGCGGAGGGATGTATTATGATATTGGTCATAGTGGCGAGGCAGAGGGACTAGACCATTCATTGATTTGCCGTGGTGCATGAATTTGCATATCCACTATCCCGAATCAATCCAAGGGCTATTGTTGAAATACACATTTAATGTTATTAAAAATTATCATTATGTTGCTACTTTTAATTCATTGAATTGATATTGTCAAGATATGATTTGGAATGCATTTCATTGATAATGTGTTTAGTTGTGACTTCCTCACTAGGAAAAGTATGCCTAATGCATTTCATTTCATACATTTCAAGTTAAGGAACTCATCGTTGGAGATCGGAGAAGTTGACGCGTTGCATAAGTCACAAACAAGCCTAAAGTAATGTAATTCGTACCTATGAACTCCTAGTAGGGTTGAAAAGTAATTGAACTAGTCTTAAGAAGGCTCTCGGTGTGTATGTTTTGTACTTGTTATGTAAATGCACCTAAGACCTTAAATAGGCTAATGGTAAGGCCAAAATGAACTAAAGATGCATATTGGACCCCTAAAGGTGAAATCCTATCAAACAAATTCAAACGATCTTAAAATTTGGCATACCAATATTTTATAACGTGGAAATACTGTATGTGAAATTTCATCGCATTTGGATTTCGTATGGTAGGATAATTCAAGTTAAAACCATACAAAATTTGTCATTACAGTGCAAGCGTATCGATACGGGTGGTAGCATATCAGTACGGGCAACATAATTGGTCTTGACAAAATAGGGTGTATCGATAGAAGTCTAGATGTATCGATACAAATTTTGACAATGGGGTCTGAAAAATAAATGGTATCGATATAGGCTTGGTCTTAGTCAAAGTTAGTTAACCCGTATCGATACATGTCAAACTGTACCAATACAAGTGTTTGAATTTTCAGACAAGGGTTAACGCCCTTGCATGGGGTATCGATATGGTATCCATTGTATCGATAAGGATATTGGTAATTACATTTGGAGCCTAAGTCTAAGTGCACCTGTACTGATACAACACTAAGGTGTATTAGTACGATAGTAGTTAATTCTGTTAAAAGTTAATGAATCCATTTTTAATCGTTTAGGAAATGGTCAATAAATATTACAAGGCCTAATTGGATAGGTAAATGAACTCCGAATAATATGAAAATTTACATGGTCACCGAATTTTGTACTAATTTCATCGTAGTCTAATTAATTTCAAAAAAGGACCTCTAAAGTATGAAAATTATAGTTTAGTCCCTAAGGCTAGAAAAGTCTGAAATTGGCCACGAATCAAAATACAAGTTAAATATTGAGTCATTGTCATTGGATACTGTTATGGTTTAGCATCGCATTGAGTTTTAAATAAGAAATTATAGCACCGTTCATCGGTAGCACGCTTCGACTAGGTTCTCGACTGGTCGGGAATGGGGGTGTTACATTTTTGGTGTCAAAGCTAGAATTTAGTCGATTCTAGGACTAAACCGAAGTCTATTGTATTGTTATTGTGTTACTTTGCCACCTAGGACTTATATATTGTGTATATTGTGACTTGTTGATTAATCTGATCTCTTTATGTTATAGATATGTTTAGAACCAATGAAACTCACATAGATGAGCCTGCTACCGGTTCCTCGACACATGTTCAAGCAATTCATGGCATCTATAAGAGTCGAGACGGTAGTGTAACCTACACCGCCAGTTGTTTAAAATGCTCAAGCCCCTACTAACAAGCTAGCATCGCTTTGGGCATACACCTTTACCGGTCAAGATGATGATAGTCCTGAGATCACCGAGTACTGGTTGGACAACACTTTGAGATTTTTGAACAAGCAATTGCAGTGTTCTGATGAACACAAGTTGGATGTTCCCTTTCATTGTTAGTTGATGAAACACTTCAATGGTTGGAGACCACTATTCTCACCGTCCCTGGAGAAACTATCACTTGGGGGTTTTTCCTTAAAGAATTTTGAAAGAATTATGTTAGTGAATACTACCTTACAGAGAGGAATTCTATCTTCCTTCATTTGAGGCAAGGCAGTTGATCTATCGAGTAAACATCCATGATTTCTGCAAGTACTGCCGATATGGTGCAGAACACATCAAGAAAGAGGAAGAAAAATGTATGATGTTCATTGCTGGGCTTAATGATGAGTTACGCCCTATGTTTACTGCTTTGGGTATCACCGACTTTTAAGACATCATAAACCGAGTTAAGGCCACCGAAGCTGCACATAGAGCTTAGAGATCATGTGGGTCTAGTAAGGCAGAGAAGAGGTTCACAGATGATTCTCGACCTTACAGGTAGAACAAGAAGAATAAACACCAAAGTCTCATGTAGAACATGTACTCACAACATTTCTAATCTGGGAACATTGAGAAACCTCAGATTATAATGCAATCTTTTTGTAAGGCGGCCTCAGTTGAGAGCACTGGAGGATCTAGTCAGTGTTTAGAAAATCCAGTTTGCAACTACTTCCAAAAATGAGACCTAAGGGTTAGTGCCGTAAGCAGACTGGAGCATGTTTCTATTGTGGTGAACAAGGCCATTTTATCCATAATTGTCCTCTTGGTGCAACCAAGTCTATGGCTACACCAGCAAGTACTGCAACTCCTACCCAGTCGTTTTGAGGTAAGAGGTCAAGGCAAGGTTCGTTTGGAGCTACAAGAAGACCTAGTGGCTCTGGCAAGGCACCGAGTAAGCAAGAATCCAAGACTCCTTCTCAGATGTATCATGTGAGGAGCAAGAAGGAGGAAGATGAACGTCATTGCAAGTATCCTTGAACTGCACTCCCATTCTTTATATGCATTGATTGACCCTGCTCTACACATTCCTTTATAAGCACTGAATTTGTTAAAAAGCATGGAATGACCAATGAACGTATAGCATTGAGAATCTTTGTAACTAATCCACTTGGTGATTGTGTCACCATAAGTTTGTATGTAAGAATTTCCCTTTAATGATTCAAGGGATTCCTTTTATGGCTAACCTATTGGCTCTACCGATCCATGAGTTTGATGTTATACTGGGTCTAGATTGGCTTAGCGAGCGTCAAGCATGGGTGGATTGTATGCTTTGACAATAGAAGATAAGGAGTGCATTGTGTTGATGGGTTCAAGAAATCCTTCCTTGTATGCTTTGACAATAGAAGATAAAGATGGTCCACAAAATCGGATGTTGACGCTGTGTGTGAATTTCTCGATGTCTTCTCTAATGAACTCTTCTGATTACACCTAATCTGTGAGGTTGAATTTTGCATTGAAGTTTAACCATAAACTGCTCTAGTGTCTGTTACACCCTATCGAATGATAGCCGTCAAATTGAAGGAATTGAAAGCTCATATTCAAGATTTGCTTGATAAAGGCTTCATTCAACCGAGTTCTTCACCCTAGGAAGCTCTAATTCTCTTTGTGAAGAATAAGGCTGGTTCTATGAGACTATGTATCAATTACAAGAAGTTGAATAAAGTGACCATCAATACCAAATATCCATTGCCAAGGATTGATGGCTTATTCGATCAACTTAAGGATGTTTTTGTGTTTTCCAAGATCGATTTAAGGTTTGGCTACTATCAAATGAGAGTTAAAGAATGTGATGTGCCTAAAACTATCTTTCGTGCGAGATATGGTTAGTACAATTTCTTGGTGATGCCATTTGGGCTAACCAATGCACCGACTACTTTTATGGACTTGATGAATCGGGTTTTTAGGCCCTACCACAAAAAATTTGTAGAGGTATTCATTGATGACATCCTACTCTATTCCAAGAATGCAGCGAAACATCGTGATCATCTCCGTATTGTGCTTCAAACCCTTCGTGAAAAGCAATTATTTGCCAAGTTCTCAAAGTGTGAGTTTTGGCTTACTGAAGTTGCCTTCCTTGGGCATATTGTATCGGCTTCGAGCATCCTAGTGGACCTGAAGAAGATTCAAGCCATTATTGATTGGCATCCACCGAAGAATGTTGGCGAGGTAAGAGGTTTTCTTGGTCTTGCTGACTACTATATGAGATTCATCAATGGATTTTCTATGATAGCATCCCCTCTAACTAAGTTATTGACAAAGGAAGCTATATTTGTTTGGACTGCAGATCAACAAAGGAGCTTCGATCAATTGAAACTAGTTTTGACTCATGCAGCAGTTCTAACCTAACCCGAGTCAGAAAAGGGCTACCAGTTTATAGTGATCCATCACATCTCAGGTTAGGATGTGTATTAATGCAAGAAGGCAAAGTCATTTCTTATGCTTCCAGATGACTAAAGCCACATGAAATGAATTATCCCACTCATGATCTAGAGTTGGCTGCAGTTGTCTTTGCATTGAAAATTTGTAGGCATTATCTGTACGAAGAGAAATGTTAGCTCTTTACCTATCATAAAGGCCTCATATATATCATAACCCAAAAGGAGTTGAATCTTCGACAATGGAGATTAATAGAACTCCTCAAGGATTATGATCTTGACATTGACTACAATCTATACAAAGCCAATGTTGTAGCTGATTCGTACACCAACTCATTGCAAGTCTTGTAAGTATTGTTATTGATAAATAAGTTTAATATGTTAATTCATACACCAACTCATTGCAAGTCCTTGTATTGTAGCTCCTCAAGCGTTCAATGCCCACTTTCGTCTTAGGAAGCATCGCTGCTTCGTAGCTTAACTTCAAGTTTAGTCTACCATTACATCAAGAATTCAAGCATTGCAAAGACAATATTCTATCATTCAAGCTATCCTTTCCAAGTTGCAAGATAACCCTGATTTTAGAGTAAATTCTTAAGGGCTCTTATGTTTTCGTGATCGAGTATGTATACCTGATAATGAATATATTCACACCGATATCCTTAAGGAAGCTCATTCGAGCTCTTTCTCTATTCACCCGGGGTCTGCGAAGATGTACAATGACCTACAGGGAGCTCTATTGGTGGCTGGGCATGAAGTAAACCATAGTTGAATTCGTATACAAGTGCCTTACGTGTCAGCGTGTTAAAGCTGAACATCGTGTTCCTACTGCTTATTGCAACTCATCGATCTACTGCAATGGAAGTGGGAGAAGATCACTATAGACTTTGTTAGTGGTCTGTCTTTGACTCTTGCTAAACATGATGCCATTTGGGTCATCATGGATCGTCTAACCAAGTCAGCACAGTTCCTACCGGTTCGAATGGACTATGGACTTCCCAAGTTGGCTGACTTGTATATCAAGGAAATCATCCGACTATATCGGGTGACTCAATCGATCATCTCTGATTGGGATCCACGATTTTTTTTTGATTTAGGTCATCATGGATCGTCTAACCAAGTCGCTGATTCGTTGGACCCTTCGTGCTTATTGAAAAATAATGGCCTATCGATTGTTGTTTCCATCGGACTTGAGTAAAATCCATGATGTGTTTCTTGTATCCATGCTTTGGAAGTATCGTTCTAATCCCTCGCATATCATTGAGCCTGAATCCTTGGAAATTCAACCGAACTTGTCCTATGAAGAATAACTAGTTCAGGTTCTTGCGAGGGAAGTCAAAAGACTTTGCAACAAGACTATTCCATTTGTCAAGGTACTTTGGGAAAGACACACCACTAAGGAAGCAACATGGGAGCTGGAGGAAACAATGCGAAAGCAATATCCTCATCTCTTTGATTAGGTAAAATTCGAGGACAATTTTTTCTTTAGGGGAAAGAGTTGTAACACCCCAAAATCTAGCCTAGTCAGAATTTGGTTATGGCGATCGAAAACCCTAAATTAGAAAGGTCCAGATATTGTATTGACTATGACCACAAGGTCAATTGTGTTGATATTGGACTCTAATTGAGCTGAATTATCGTTTAAGAACCTTATTGGAAGTATTGAAAACTTATTTAGTGGCTAAGATGCAAGAATTGAAAGTTTGGGGATAAAAGTATAAGGAATAGAGATTTGAGGGACTGATCTTGCGATTAGCCCCTCCTTAATTATAAACAATCCTACATGGGGTATTCTGGTGACTTTCCTTCATATGAAGGAAAGCTTATTCTTTAAAACATATGAATAGCAAAAAGAATTGAAACTTACCCGAGAGTTGAAAAGCAAGCACCTCCCTCTATCATCATCTTCACCTAAGCAAGCACCTCCATTGGATCTAGATTTCAATCTTGTATTTTCTTCAATTTATTGTTATTGAATCATTGCTATCGATCAGGTAAGCTATAATCCCTAAACAATCAATGAAATCTATGGATAAATCAAGCTTAATCATAAAGTTAGAGTTTTGACTATCCATGGAAATCTTGTAGCTAAAGGCTTTTAGTGTTTAGTTACTGATTTTGATATCATTATATTGTTTACGATATCGTATTGATGATTCTAATACGATCCTATTGATTTCCTAGTTCAAGAAATTGACAAGTAGTATCCATCAACTTCACCAAAGACTAGGAATAAAGGGCTTGTCATCCGAGAGCTGTAAAAGCATTGGATTATCAAGGTGAGTGTAGTCGGAGTCTCGAGACTAGGCTAGGTGCCTTTTCTGATTCCACTGCCATTGTATATAGTATTGATAACATCATTGTTAAGGACCATTGCATCGAACCACGCAAGTGGATTCCATTGGTAAGTTAAGGTAAGCCATTGCAACAAATGTCGACCACTGATATTGTTATAGTCATTGCCATCGCTCATTGTCATTAGATTCACCATCGGTATAGTCATTTTATTGTTGAAGCGTTAAACAATGGACATAGAGTATAGTATAGTCCTTGTTATTGTCATCGTCATTGATACTGTCATTGTATATTGACATCGTCAAAGTTATTGACATCGAATCATTGTAAATGAAGCATCGACCATTGTTATTGTCATTGAGACCATCCAACATTGCCATTGTTATTGATATTGTCATTGAACATGGACACTGGAACATTCTTTATTGATAAGAACATTAAACATAGTTTTTGTCATTGAATAAGAATTATTGATATTGTCACCGGACCTTGGATTCGAGAGGACTTTGGATACAATTGACATGCCATGGAATTCATGAGCTTAGTGTACAGGTGGACTACGGTCCTTGGGCTACGATGTATATTGATTTGGTGAGGCGGAGGGATGTATTGTGATATTGGTCATATTGGCGAGGCAGAGGGACTAGACCATTCATTGATTTTGTGAGCTGTAGGATTTCGCGTATCCACTATCCCGAATCGATCTAAGGGTTATTGTTGAAATGCAGATTTAATGTTATTAAACATGATCATTGCATTGCTACTTTTGATTCATTGCATTGATATTGTTAAGATATGATTTGGAATGCATTTCATTGATAATGTGTTTAGTTGTGACTACCTCACCAGGAAAAGTATGCCTAATGCATTTCATTTCATACATTTCAGGTTAAGGAACTCATCGCTGGAGATCGGAGAAGTTGATGCGATGCACAAGTCACAAACAAGCCTAAAGTAAAGTAATTCGTACCTATGAACGCCTAGTAGGGTGGCAAAGTACTTGAACTAGTCTTAAGAAGGCTCTTGATGTGTACTTTTTGTAGTTGTGATTAAATGCTCCTAATACCTTAAATAGACTATTGGTAAGGCTTAAAATGAACTAAAGATGCATATCGGGCCCCTAAAGGTGAAATCCTAGCAAACAAATTCAAACGACCCTGAAATTTGGTATTTTATAACATGGAAATATTGTATGAGAAATTTCATCGCATATTGACTTCGTATGGTGGGTTAATTTGATTTAAAACCACACAAAATATGTTACTACAGTGCAGGCGTATCAATACGGGTGGTAGCGTATCGATATAGGTAAGCATAATTGGTCTTGACAAAATAGGGCGTACCGATACAGGTCTAGATTTATCGATATGGATTTTGATAGTGAGGTCTAAAAAATAAATAGTATCGATATGGCCTCAAGGGATATCGATATAGGCCTTGGTCCCAGTCAAGGTTAGTCAACTCGTATTGATACGGGTCAAACTATACCGATACAAGTCTTTGAGTTTTTGGACAAGGGTCAATGTCCTTGCTTGGGGTATCGATACGGTATCCATTGTACCGATATGGATATTGGTAATTCCGTTTGGAGCCTATGTCAAAGTGTACCTTTACCGATACGGGACTAAGGTGTATCGGTAAGTTGGTTCTTAATTCTGTTAAAAGTTAATGAATCTAGTTTTCATTGTTTACGAAATGGTCACTGAATATTACAAGGCCTAATTGGATAGGTAAATGAGCTGTGAATAATATGAAAATTTACATTGTCATTGAATTTTATACGAATTTCATCATAGTGTAATTAATTGCAAGAAAGGACCTCTAAAGTATGAAAATTATAGTTTAGTCCCTAAGGTTAGAAAAGTCTAAAATTGACCTCAAATTTGAATAACAAGTTAAATATTGAGTCATTTCCATTGGTTATTGTTATGGTTTAGCATCGCACTAAGAGTCAAATCAAAAATTATAGCACCATTCGTCGTATCATTCATCGGTAGCACGCTCCAACCCCGTCCTCGACCAAGCCAGGAACAAGGGTGTTACAATGAGCTTGGGATCGGTACAGGTATATTCCGTCGGGTCCCTATAGGACTTTTACAACCCATCGAGCTAACCTTGTGGGAATAGGATTGTATAGCCGTGGATTTTGTAAGTGTAGTACCTTTATCCCCAAGAAAGGATGATGTAGTATGGGTAATAATCGATATATTTTCTAAGTTAGCTCACTTCATACCTATTCGAATGAATATGAGCTTGGATTAGTTGACTGACTTGTATATACGAGAAGTGAAACGTTTCATGATGCCCCTGCCTCAAGAATCTCATATCGAGGTTCTCAGTTTACTTCTAGGCTTTGGAATTCTTTGCAAAAGCCTTTGGGAACCAAGACAAGTCTCATAACATTTTTCCATCCTCAATCAGATGGTCAATTGGAAAGAGTGATCCAGATTCTTGAAGATATGCTTCGGGCCTGTGTGATTGAATTTGAAATGAATTGCGAGAAATCTGTATTGTTGCCAGAATTTGCATACAATAATAGCTATCAAGTGTAACACCCCATCCCCGGTCTGGTAGAGAACTGTGTCGAAAAGTGTTAGCTGAGGTCGGAGCCAGAGATTGGAATCGAAATTGGGGGTTGATTTAAAACTTTTCATACTAAAAGGACCAAGTTGCAAACATTATTATTTAATGATCCTAATCTGAGTTCTTTATTACCAACTTGTATTTAGACTCCCTAATTATGGACCTGAGAAGTTTCATTGTCATTGGATATTTTTAACCTATCCATTTGAGCCATATAATAGCTAGTGACCAACTTGTAATCTTTTAAAACTATTTCTCAAGCCTTTTAACAGATTTATCTGACATCGTACTGATACACTATAGGCCGTATCGATATGCTAATTTGAATATTATACTTTCCAAGTTCAAGGTCAATCACCCCGTATCGATATGTCTGTGCCCGTATCGATACGCTTTGACTTGGGTTGACTCATTTTGGTACACCTGAGGTCGTACCGATACAATTATTTTTCCAGACCATACTGTCAAGGTTTTTATCGGTACGCTTTCTAGTGTATCGATACTCCCTGCTTCCTCAAGACTAAATATGTAAGGCCGTATCGATACATTTTTCACTGTATCGATACATCTAGCATGCAATGACAAATTTTATCTAGTTTTTATATAATTTAACCTCTCAAATGTTGTCCAACCATTACCAAATTTTACTAGTAAGCCTAAAATTTATTAATCTACTGTCATACCAAATTTTATAGCATTTCCAATCTGTTAACCTAGTTTTCACTTTAGGGTCATTTCAGGTTCATTTTAACAAACTAAACATTCCCAAAACATACCATTTCATGCAAACAACACTAGGTCATTATAGGACTTTTATACAACCATCAAAATGCTCATACAAAACATGTTCGAACCATATGCCACTTGACTAGGGGTTTAAGGCAAAAGATAGACATACATATACTTAAGAAAAGGTGATTTGCAACGGAAGCGCACGATCGGAAGCCGAAATACTTTAGGATCCTGAAATGCATAGGACACAAATATGTTAGGCTTACATAGCCTAGTGAGGTAGTTATCATAAAAATAATTTAATAGGTATTGATATGAATGATATAATAGAAAATTCATATACAAATCTCATGCTCAAATCATATAGTTGCATGCTTTCATATATCAGATTACAAATCAAATCCCATACGAGTTCCTTGGACATGGTAACCAATGGATACACAGATCCCTTGTACACTGAAATATCAAAAATAGGAAATAGGTCGTATCCTTGAGCCATAGCTTCGGATAGTCCCTCACACAATCCATCCTTATTTCCCCCACAAATAAGCCGTAGCCCTGTACCATAGTCCACCCTTACTTATCGAGCTCAAATAATCCTATGGCATGCCAATTGTATCCAATGTCCATGCTTATCCAAGTTCACATATCATAACATAATTCACATATTTTCATTCATAGAATATCAGATATCAAATAAGCCTTAGCTTTATATCAAGTATCATACTCATATTATCTTATAATCATACCAAATTCACATATAGCATATCAACTTATATCAAAACTTACCAAGCCTTGCGTTGGACATCCACATCAATACCTGCTCTATTTGATCTTAGATCATATGTACAATCAAATTCGACATAACAAATGCAACGAGATGGCATCGAGCCTATCCCTTGACACAACTACTCTCACCTTGATTACGAGGCTCTTGGATTACAATTCTGGAGTGCCTAGTCTCCTTTGAAGGTGACAATGAATATTTTCTACTTCTTGAACTAACACAAATTAGGAATTGGATTAGAAATCAATCGAAGAGTTCAGAGTTATATTTTAAGCTCACTAAAGCTTAAAGACAACATCGAATTGATGAAATTGCCATCTTAACTCATGGGCTTTCTTTTGAACATAGGAAACCTAATTTTGAAATTAAACTTCAATGGAAGGTAGAATCATCAAATCAATATAGGGGTTTTACTCGTTGTGACGTGGGCTTTCAAACGGTATATTAAACTTTAACAAGGATTGAAGGTTGCACCGAGGTGCTAGCTTAGCTCAAGGTAGAAGATGAAGATGGTGGTGCTTGCTTCTTTTGATGACAAGAGTGAATTTGGTTTCGGTAGATGGTAGGAGCAATGTTGATACTTTTCCCCTTTACTAATTCATTTTAAGACACATTTTACCCCTTTTAATAATTATCCACCTAAACTTAAGCCAATGAAAGTATTTCCCTTTAGTGAGGGTTTACTCAACCCAAGGCCATCATCTAATCACTTTTTTTTACTTTGCTTTTAGTCACTTTTCTGGTGACTTCACATGGGAAAGTCAAACAATGATGTGAGTAAGCACCTTGCTTATTTTCCCCTTTCAATTTGGCTTCAAACAGATTAAGAATAGGGAACCCGTATCAATACTCTCATAACCGTATCAATACGATTGTGCTAAAATAGGCAAGTCAATTATTGACAGTTAGGCCGTACCGATATTGGCTTGACCGTATCGATACACCTTGCCTAGAATTAGCATTTTCTCTTTGATTGACATACAAGGAAATCCAATTACCCACATAGAATCAACGTGTAACTTAATTACAAGAAAAGAGGTACAAAGGTCATTTTTATAACATTTTACACGTCGGATTCAAAACTTCTGATCACCGGAACATAATTCTAACTCGGCTAGTTTTCGGGATGTGACAACTCTCCCCTTTTAAGAAAATTCATCCTTGAATTTTCACTTTAGCTGAATAGATAGGGGTACTACTTTTGCATAGTTTTTTCAAACTCCCACGTTGCTTCTTCAACAGAATGACTTCTCCATAGAACCTTTACTAAGGGTACAAATTTATTACGAAGTCGTTTAACTTCTTGTGCGAGGATCTGCATAGGTTCCTCATCGTACGTCAGATTGGATTGGATCTCTACAGGTTCTAGTTCAATCACATGGGAAGGATCTGACCGGTACATAGGTAGCATAGATATATGGAAGACGTTAAGAATCTGACTTAACTCTTGAGGAAGAGCTAATCGGTAGGCAACAAGTCCAATTCTTTTGCTTTGTTCGAACAGACCGATGAAACGAGGACTTAACTTTCCATTCTTTCTGAAATTAAGGATCTTCTTCCTCGAAGATACCTTGAGAAAGGCTTTCTCACCAATCTCATACTAAATATCTCTTCTTTTTAGGTCAACTTAGGACTTGTGACGATCAAAGGCAACTTTGAGTCGATCACAGATAATTGATGTCCTTTCTTCGGTTTCTCGAAGCAAATCAGAGCCTAACACCTCGCCTTCACTAATTTCTGTCCAATAAAGAGGGGTTCTACATTTCCTTCCATAAAATGCTTCGTACGGGCCATTTGAATTGAAGCCTGGTAA
Organism: Hibiscus mutabilis; assembly: GCA_019671005.1. Classification (NCBI taxonomy): domain Eukaryota; kingdom Viridiplantae; phylum Streptophyta; class Magnoliopsida; order Malvales; family Malvaceae; genus Hibiscus; species Hibiscus mutabilis. The sequence goes on along the minus strand of CM033711.1, from coordinate 57,260,536 downwards.
CTGTTGTTGTAAACGAACTCAACTAAGGGTAGGGATTTCTCCCACGTGCTCCCAAAGTCAACGACACAAGCTTAGAGTGTATCTTACAGGATATACAAGGAAGAATCGAGATTCATAAGGATTATTTATACACTCGAATCGAAGGGAGATATAAGGTTACCTGAATAACCCTTTCAGATTGACTATCGGTCTGAGGATGGAAAGCAGTTCTTAGGTTCACTTTAGTTTTCAAAGCCTCGTGTAGGGACTCTATGCAAATGAATGACTTTATGGATGTACAGTTCTGCGAGCTTAGGTAGACTGAAATCCATTCTCACTGGAAGGAAATGAGCAAACTTAGTGAATCGATCCACAATGACCCAAATATCATCATTTTTATTTGGTGTCATGGGTAGACCACTTAGGAAATCCATCGTGACACACTCCCATTTCCACTATGAGAGCTCGATAGGTTATAGAAAACTAGTTGGTACCTTGTGCTCAACTTTGACTCGTTGGCCAGTCAAGCATCTAGCCACAAAGTCTGTGATTTCACTTTCCATACTGGACCACGAGTACAATTCTTTCAAGTCTTTGTACATTTTAATAGTTCCCGCATGAACAAAGAAAGGGATAGAATGAGATTCACTCAAAATTTGATTCTGAAGATCATTATCATCGGTCACACAGATGCGGTTACAAAAACACAATAGGCATTCAAAATTCATGGCAAAGTCAGGATCCGAGCTATCCTTAACCTTGGCAATGATAGGTTGCAACTCCTCATCAGTTTCTTGGAGTGCGTTGATTCGAGATACAATGGTTGAATGGACTCTTAATTAGGCTAACAATTTGCTATGCTTCTTGAGTCGAAAGTGTGCATTTAAGCATTCTAGAGAGTGAGTAGGCTTCTAGCTAAGGGCGTTAGCCACAATATTGGCTTTACCGGGATGGTAGTCAATAACCAGATCATAATCTTTCAATAGCTCCATCCACCAGCGTTGACGAAGGTTCAACTCTTTCTAAATTAGGAGGTACTTTAGGCTTTTTTGATCAGTGTATAGGTAACACTTCTCACCATAAAGATAATGTCATCAAATCATCAAAGCAAACACGACTGCGGGTAACTACAGATCGTGAGTTGGATAGTTTAGCTCGTGAGGTTTGAGTTGACGTGAGGAATAAGCTATGACTTTGCCTTCTTGGATCAGAACACAACCTAATCCCAGGTGGGACGCATCACTGTATACGGTGAAGTCCTTGCCCAACTCGGGTTGCACCAAGACAGGGGCATGAGTAAGGACTTGCTTGAGCTGATCGAATCTTCTTTGTTGATCAATGGTCCACATAAAAGGGGTTTCTTTTCGGAGAAGCTTTGTTAAAGGTTCAGCAATCAGTCAAAATCTATTAACGAATCTACGATTGTAGCCTGCAAGGCCCAGAAAGCTACAAACTTCTCCTACATTCTTTGGAGGAATCCAGTCAAGGATGGCCTGGATGTTCTTTGGGTCAACTTTGATTCTTGTTGAGGAGATCACATTGCCCAAAAAAGATAATTCTGATAACCATAATTCACACTTACTGAATTTGGCATAGAGTTGTTTCTCTAAAAGAGTTTTCATCACAATCCGAAGGTGTTCTTTATGAGTAGTAGGGTCTTTGGAATAAAACAAGATGTCATCTATAAAGACAACCACAAACTTATTGACATAGGGCCAAAATACAAAGTTCATTAGGTCCATGAAAGCTACAGGTGCATTCATAAGCTCAAAAGGCATCACTAAGAATTCACAGTGGTCATATATAATTCGAAAGGCGGTCTTTGGAGCATCAGACTCTTTCACCAACTTTTTGTAGTATCCAGACCGAAGGTTAATCTTGGAAAGACTGAAGCATCTTTCAATTGATCAAAAAGGTCATCGATCTTTGGAAGCGGATACTTGTTTTTGATCGTCACTTTATTCAACTGACGATAGTCAATGCACAGGCGCATCGACCTATCATTCTTCTTAACAAATAAAATCGGTGCTCCCCAAGGCGAGGAACTCGGTCAGACAAATCCCTTATCCAAAAGGTCTTGGATTTGGGTCTGTAGCTCTCTTAACTCTACCGGAGCCATTCTACACGGAGTGATAGAGACCGGAGTAGACCCAGGTTACACTTCTGTCCCGAATTATACTTCTTGGGTGGAGAAAGTCCAGAAGTTTATCAGGAAGTACATCAGAGAATTCTTTCACAACTGGTACATCTTCGAGCTTTAAGTCTTCCTTAGACTCCATGGCACACATAAGGGTCTTTTTAAGCTCATCTTTGGACTTCCTCAAAGTTATACTCTCCTTACCGAGCCCACGGAGGTATAATTTCTTCTTCGAGCAATCTACCCAAGCTTGTTGTCCAGTCAGCCAATCAAGGCCTAAAATGAGATAGAACTCTTGGAATGGCAAAACTATCAAATTGGCCGAAAACGGGATCCCTTGGATCCTCAGAGGACATGATTTACAAATCCATCGGATGATCATATTATCTCATCGCATCGACCTATCCTTCTTTTTAACAAATAAAATCGGTGCTCCACAAGGCGAGGAACTGCTGCACCGGTTTTCCTCCTTACTTTAGGTGGAGGAATCTCTTGCGCCTCTCAGCGACGTAGTGATCACTTACATATTTTTTGCGAAACTCCTGGAGAAAGAAGTCCCAAGTAATTCGATGTTCAGACACTGTAAGTCTCATAGTATCCCACCAACTTTGGGTTTTTTCGGCGATAAGGGTCAGGGCACATTCCATCTTGTGCTCCTCATGGCACTTCATCTATTTTTTCAACACCTTCAAGGTATTCTCCAGCCAACATTCTACGATTTTAGGGTTATCAAGATCCTGGCCAGTGAATGTACAAACTGGGTACTGTTTGAGCTTATCAACTGGAACTCAGGACACAGGCTGAGAAGCTTCAGTAGGCTGAGAAAGTGGTTCCTATCGAAGGGACACCGCAACTTGCTTAATCATATCCGCCATCGAGAAAAAGAGACTCCTGCTGAGCTGGAGGCATCGGAATTGGACGAGGCAGGTCATTCTGCCCCACTTGTAGAAGAGGAGTCGAGATTGGGCTCATTTATAGCACGCCAATTAGTAGGTGCTGGCATTCTCGAATCTATTAGAGAGAAGAATTGAATCGTGTAAGCTACAAGTTATAGATAACGTATACAAATGAACTCCTAAGTGGCATTTGCAAATACAGACTCATAACGAATACCTATTTAGTCCTAGAATCGACTAAACTTAGGCTCTCATACCACAACTATAACACCCCCTTCTTGTTCTAGTAGAGAATCGAGTCCAAAAGTGTTATCGGAGGTCGAAGCTATAGATCAGAATAAAAAATGGGGGTTGACTTAAAACTTTTCAAACTAAAAAGACCAAGTTGCAAATGTTATAATTTAATGATCCTAATCTGAGTTCTTTGTTACCAACTTGTATTTAGACTCGCCAATTATCGACCTGAGAAGTTTCATTGTCATTGGATATTTTTAACCTATCCATTTGAGCCATATAATTACTAGTGACCAAGTTGTAATCTTTTAAAAATGTTTCTCATGCCTTTTAACATATTTAACTAACACTGTACTAATACACTATAGGCTGTATCGGTATGCTAAGTTGAAATTTACACTTTCCAGGTTCAAGGTCAACGACCCCGTACCAATACGTCTATGCCCGTATCAATACGCTTTGACTTGGGTTGACTCGTTTCGGTATGCCTGAGGTCGTACCGATGCAATTATTTTTCCAGACCTTACTGTCAAGGTCTGTATCGGTACGCTTCCTAGCGTATCGATACTCCCTGCTTCATCCAGACAAAATATGTAAGGTCGTATCGATACCGTCTTCCCCGTATCGATACGCCTGGCATACAATGACAGATTTAATATGGTTTTTTATCTAATTTAACCTCTCAAATGTTGTACAATCATTACCAAATTTTACCAGCAAGCCAAAAATTCATTAATCTACTGTCATACCAAATTTTATAGCATTTCGAATCTGTTAGCCTAGTTTTCACTTTAGGCTCATTTTAGGTTCATTTTAACAAACTAAACATTCCCAAAACATACCATTTCTTACAAACAACACTAGGTCATTATAGGAATTTTATAGAACCATCCAAATGCTCAAACAAAACATGTTCGGACCACATGCCACTTGTGTAATGTTGCACGTAATAAGTGCTCCGTAATTGTGCAAGTGTACACGTCGCAAGTTATACTATAAAAGATATCGTCTCCAAAGGGACTGGTCCCACTTCAAGAATCTAGTCTCTTGCACTATAAAAAGTAAAAGAACACAAGTAGAAGATTGTAGGAGTTTTAACTAACAACTAAACTAGAAAGCAATAAAGTAAAAGAAGATGTAATCAAAATAGAGAATAGGCCAGGTTATCGTGAGTTGAGGAGTGATAGCCAATTGGATCATCTTGGTAAAAGAGTGCAAGGGCAACTCAGTTGCCCTGGCAACTTGCGCAGTGGGGTTACCTTGGCAACTAATCAACGTTTCCTAGGCAACTGGCTGGGCAACAACTTCAAGGTTCGGCAGAGCATTCCTCAACGGTTTATTGTTATGCCTAAGTCAAAACTTTAGCTAATTGTGCATGCCTTGATAATACATCCCTACGTGAATCAAGGGTGAACAACAACCAATCTTATGCTCCTCTTAGCCGTTGAAATCCTTAACTTATTCCTAAGCCGGATTAATATTCACCATCAATAGATTGAATAAAGACCATACGCATTCGTTTCTTGAATCTAACTCTCCAGATATTAGATAAATAGATGAAGTTACGAGATCCTCTCCCAATTCACTCGTAAATAAGAATAAAACCCAAGAATAAGCAAACCTTAAATTGAAGTGCAAAATCTTATTACCTAAACAAAATCCAATAGTTTCTCACAACTACAAAACACAATAACCTTAGCCAAATAGATTTAGTTCATCGCTAGGTTCCAAAGAAACACAAAACAAAGAATCCCTAACATAAAACTAATCGAACAAGAAATAAAAAGATGAAGAATGGTTGAAATCCCTTGTCGAAATCTCTCCCCTTTTGCTCTCCCTTGAGTTTGACGGCTTGGTCTCCTTTAAATAGAAGATGGCAAGGTTAAAGTCCTTCTTGAGGAGGAAGTTAAGTTGGAATTAAATATTTTAAAAGAATATAATTCTTTATTATATTTAAATTCCTTCTAGATCTTTTTCTATCTTTTCGGGATTTAATTTCTCTTTGACCTCTTCTTGGAAATCAAACTCTTTTGGGATTTAACTTTGCTCCACGTCATCTTGGGCTTATCTAGTCATCAATTTCGACTTCCATATCATCTTATCCCTTATCAACAATTGCCCTAGCAACTAACTTAGCATCTCCTTCATGCATTGCCCTGGCAACTGCGTCTGCATCTCTCTTATGCACTGCCCTGGCAACTAGTTTCAGCCTTGTTTAGGCAAGTGATTCTGACACACACAAAAACAACTATCGTCAGCGCCATTTTTCCACAAAATTAAGCAAAATATGAAATCAAGCTTGTCCACCAAGGAAACAATGCAAATATGCATTAATGGCTAATAATGTAACTAATATGAGCCTAAGTCTAGCAATAATATGAATAAAAATGGTGAATAAAATAGTATGTTTAGACACTTAACACACCCCCAAACTCAAACTATTGCTTGTCCTCAAGCAAAGCAAACTAATAATTACCCACCAAGACTTCAATTTTCACAAACTTAGCTTTGAACTTGATCTCAATCCTCAAAACCGTGGCACAAAGTATGATTGGCTTTTCATTTTTTGGAAAACTTAGGAGTTATTCAGAATCAAACTATAATGCTTGTGAGTGTGTGCGGAGTTGTGTGCAAGTTGATTTTTCAGATTCTATGCAAACAAGAGGTTTTCAAATTACTTCCTTGGGTTCTTTTAACATGTTTTAACTAGAGCCGGTTTTGGGCACCTCTAGTGTTTTGTTTTTAGTTTTCTTAAGTTAATTAAGTTATTTGACTAGAGCCAGTTTCAGGCACCTCTAGCGATCAATTTTTAGCACATACTAGAGCCAATTTTGGGCACCTCTAGCATTCATTCAATTTTTATTCTAATCCCCCAGATTTTTAACTATCAACCTAAGTTCGCTAGAATTCCTTAAATCGATCAAGTCACAACAGTGTTTCATCAAGTTTAGCATCATATTAAGATTATAAGTGTTTCCACGTTTATCCTAGAATAAAAAGTTCTATCAATTAAGTACATTGACAAAGTCATCACTGGATATTCATCAAATCTAGGCAATTCTTGTTCCAACTAAAGGCATGGCAAGCAATTTATGTATCCTAAATGCAATACTTAAGATGAATGCAACTAAACATGGTAACTAACTAATAACAATCCCCCTAACTCGAGTGAGGCATTATCCTCAATGCATGTAATAAAGAATAATAAAAAAAATAAAAAAAAATAAAGAAAAGTAAAATGCACACGAGGACTTACTCTGAGAATTCATCATCGTGGATGATTAGTTTCCTTTTGGCATGTGTCTTGATTCTTTTGCTTGAACGCGGTGGTTGCTTTCTTATTGCCAATGGTGGAATCGATCCTCGTATAGGGGTGTCCTCTTCCTCATTGTTATTGGCCTTTCGCTTGGGCTTCGAAGATTCGATTGGTGTGGTCTTCGTTGATGCAATAGGGGACTCGTCTGAATCTAAAAAATTAGACAATGATTCAGTACGAGTTGATTCGGGCATAAGTGCTTTACCTTTGGCTTTTGCAGTGGTTGTCGGGGCGTCTTTAGCTTTGCTTGCCGCAGAATCTTCTGTTGCGGTTGCCGTGGTAAGGATTTTGGCAGGAAAGATGGGGATCGGCACGCTGCTGTTCGGGTACTTTTCTAGGATGACTTGGGTGATGGCATTGTTGTGATCCTCATGTACCGCATGAACATTAGTTGCCGGTCTTCAATTTGCCTAAGGCGGTTCGCGAACAGTTGTAAGAGTGCTTCAAGTTGTCCCGAGGTTGCTGTCTGAGTTACCCGAGTATCAGTTGCTTGGGCATTAAGAGTTGCCGAGGTGGCAGGAGTTTCCGTGACAATTGAAGGCATTGGGGATGTTATCGGTGCCTCTCCCATTTGCTTTCGGATTTGTGCTCGATTCCAAGTGGACTTTGGTAGGGCCTTTTCATCAGCGGACTCACTTGGGACATGCATCTCCTTGCAGAGATTGAAATTAAGCAAGGGAAGAAAAGAGAACCTTTGTCTTTTGTGCTACATACAAAAATATCATCACAAATAATTTTTCCAATGTTAATGATGCGATTATGCAAGATAGAATGTATGGGTAAAATATTAGGTGTATCAACAGTGGTATTGTGTGTGGTCGAAATTAAAGAAGTTTTAACAAACTTATTCCATAATTTTGCCTCAAGTTTAAGCCAAAGGTGATTTACCGTCGTTCCAATGAGTTCCCAGTAGAGTGAGTTCTTGAAGCACCTTGTCGAATTGCTTGGGCGTGAGTTGATCAACAAAGGCTTGATGCTCATCCTTCTCAATGTAGAGCCCGTAAAAGGTATTGATGTTTTCGGGGCTTATGAGTATAGCCTTGTCACGAACAAAAACATAAGGATTTTCCAGGTTAGGTGAGTGAGCATAGAATTCTCTTACCCATGAGATGTTACCCGGTTCTGATTGATGGCAAAAGATTTGCCACTTTTTATGTGCAATCCTTTGGAATATGAATGGTTCAAGGCCGAAATCTTGATAAGAGTAGGAGTATTCGAAGCCTTGTTCTTCGCAAATCTTCTGGCTTTCAAACTTAGAGTGAAATCTTTCTTGAACCACCGGTGTTGCAAACTTCTTGTATCTTTGTTCTTTGAAGGAACTTTGATGAACCGAAAATTCAATTTTGGATGCCATGGATGATCTTGGTTGTGAGTTTGGCAGAAACAAAGAAAAGAAAGAAAAAGAAACTAAAGAGTTGCAAGGTGAAAAGTAGGAATAGGTTTTTTGGAAGTTAAGGGTGATGGGTTATATAGAAAAGATAGGTAGTAAATATGGTGGGTGGGATTGATTGAAAAGAAAGAAAATAAGGGTTTTGATTGGGGGAAGGGAATGGCTATGAGATTTGGGGAAGAGGAAGGGTTTGGCTGGCTAATAGGGTTTATTTAAGGTAAATTGGAGGCTCAATATAAGCCTTAGATTTAGCCCATTAGTTTCCTTGTTGAAGAAGCTTCCTTCTTGAATCAAATTCATCTTTATCTTAAACTCTCTTCCTAAGAACAAATAAAATAAGGATTAAAATTAAAGATAAACTAATAAAAGAAAATAAATAATGATGTGCAAAGAAATTCTTAAACCTAAAATTTAAAAAAAATTAGATAAATATGAAAGAAAGATGTAGTCTTAATCTTAAAGAAAATAAATCTATCATAAGAAGAGAAATAACCAAAATTAATAAATAAAAAAATTAAATAGTTCGAAAAAATAAAAATAAAAAGAAAATATCGAAAGGAGAGCATGCTCATGCATCTCCTAAGGTGACCACTTCTTCGTTACGTTCCACATGGGCGCCGTTGTAGTGCTTCAATCTTTGTCCGTTGACTTTGAATTCATATTCGACAGTGATGGACTTGATTATCACAGAACCATGGTAGAATGGTTTGACAACTTCGAATGGTCCTAACCATCTTGATTTCAGTTTTCCCAGGAAAAGTTTCAATTGAGAATTGAATAAGAGAACTAGTTGCCCTGGCATGAGTTGTCGCGGCAATAATTTCTTGTCATGCCATTGCTTTGTTTTCTCCTTGTAGATTTTTGCATTGTTATAGGTGAGTGCATGGAATTCTTCTATCTCATTGAGGTCCAACAAACGCTTTTGCCTGACTCTTTCCCAATCCATATTCACAGTCTTGATTGCCCAATATGCTTTGTGTTCGATTTCCACCGATAAGTGATAAGTCTTGCCATAGATGAGGCGAAACAGGGACATTCGCAAGGGTGTTTTGAATGTGGTTCGGTAAGCCCAAAGTGCTTCATCTAGTCTTGTAGACCAATCTTTTTGGGAAGGATTTACAACCTTCTCGAGGATACCCTTTAATTCTCGGTTGGAAATTTTTGCTTGCCTATTGGTTTGTGGGTGATATGCCGTGGCAATTTTGTGTGACACACCGAAGCGTTACAACATCTTGGCAATAAGTCTGTTGTCAAAGTGCTTGCCTTCATCACTGATAATTGCTCTCGGCATCCGAAACCGTGTAAATATATTTTTCTGCAATAATCGTTGCATGACAAGTAGATTGTAGAGGTTGCCGAATGAAGATGGGAAAGGTCCCATAAAATTGATCCTCCATACATCGAACAATTCCACCTCGAGGATATTTTGGAGCGACATCTCACGTCGTCTAGAGATATTGTCCGTCCTCTGGCAACAATCACATTGCTTGTAAAACTCTTGGGCATCTTTGTACAGTGCTGGCCAATACAAACTGGATTCCAAAACTTTGGCCACAGTACGTGTTCCTCAAAAATGTTCTCCATAGGGTGAAGAATGGCATTACCAGAGTACATTCTACTGCTCCTTTTCAGGGACACATCAGCATATAACATGATCTGCACATCGTTTAAACAAAAGAGGCTCGTCTCAAAAGTAATGTTTAGCATCATGGCGGAACCGCTTCTTCCCTTGGTGAGTAAGGCCATAAGGTAAAATACCACAAACAAGGAAATTAACTAAATCCGCATACCAGGGTATTGCCAAGGCATCTGTGGTTGCCGTGGCAACTGCTTCCATGGTTGCCAAGGCGTGCATGTCTAGAGTTACCGAGGCATCGAGGGTTGCCGAGGCATGCACATCCATGGTTGCCGAGGCAACTAATAGTTGCTCACCCGGGAATGCATTGCATATCTCTAAATTTGCATCCTCCTCCCTATTGCATTGTAACCATGATAAGTGATCGACCACTTGATTTTCTGTTCCTTTCATATCCATAATTTTAATGTCAAACTTTTGTAAAAGCAATATCAAATGAATCAAACGAGGTTTGGCATCATTTTTAGCAAATAGATACTTAATTGATGAATGGTCCGTATGGACAATTACCTTTGTACCAATCAAATAGGATCAGAACTTGTCGAATGTGAAAACTACAGCTAGTAACTCTTTCTCCGTTGTTGTGTAATTCACTTGAGCGCTATTAAGAGTTTTACTAGCGTAGTATATCACATAAAAGGTATTACCTGTGCGTTGTCCTATGACTGCTCCTACTGTAAAATCACTTGCATCACACATGAGCTCAAAAGGTAGCGTCCAATCGGGTGGAACGATAATGGGTGCCGAGGCAAGCTTTTCCTTGAGGGTTTCAAATGCTTGGGTGCAAGAATCATCAAAATTGAAGACTTTATCTTGTTCAAGCAAATTGCACAAGGGTCTAGTAATCTTAGAAAAATTATGAATGAACCTCGTGTAAAAACTTGCATGTCCAAGAAAGCATCAGAATCCTTTAACAGAACTTGGTGGGGTTAATCTCTCGATCACGTCCTCCTTGGCTTTGTCTACTTCAATTCCCTTGGATGAAATCTTGTGGCCGAGCACTATTTATTCATCTACCATAAAATGTCACTTCTCCTAATTAAGGACTAAATCGAATTCTTCAATCTTGCCAACACATTCTCTAAATTGCTAAGGCAACTATCGAAGTCATTACCAAAAATGGAAAAATCATCAATGAAGATCTCAAGGAAGTCTTCGACCATGTCTGAAAAGAGTGCCATCATGCATCTTTGGAAGGTTTCCAGGGCATTTCACATTCTGAACGACATCGTTCAGAAAGCATTAGTACCGTATGGGCATGTGAAGGTTGTATTTTCTTAATCTTCTGGTGCTATAGCAATTTGATTGTAACCTGAATAACCATCAAGAAAATAATAAAAGGGTTTACCTATAAGACGGTCAAGCATTTGATCAATAAAGGGTAAGGGGAAGTGATATTTCCTAGTGGCTTTGTTTAGCTTTCGGTAATCCATACAAACCCTCCAATCAGTCACAACCCTGGTTGGAATGAGTTCATTGTTTTCATTACTTACACGTTGTATTGGACTTACCCATGTACTATCAGATATAGGGTATATGATGTCAACGTCAAGCCACTTGATGATTTCTTTCATTACAACCCCTTTCATGGCATGATTCAGTCTCCTTTGGGCCTCAATCGAAGGTTTGTGGTCATCTTCCAACAAAATCTTATGCATGCACACTGTCGGGCTAATTCTCTTCAAGTCGGCAATTGTCCATCCTACCGCCTTCTTGCGTAGCATTAACATGTCGATCAGCTTCTTTTCCTGCTCAGGCTGTAACTTAGAGGAAATAATTACAGGCAATGTATTATCAGTTCCCAAGTAAGCATATTTTAGTTGCCCTGGCAACTATTTCAACTCAAGAATCGGTGGTTGTTCAATGGAGGGCTTTTCGAGTTTACCTTTCTTACCTGAGTAATCCAATGGTTCAAGGTATGTACTTAGTCGATTGACTAACCAATTTGCCTCTTCTTGTTGTTCCTCATCGATTGGTTCTTTATACTCCTTAGGTTCCTCTTGATCTGTAATGTAGTTTCTGAGGCAACTAAATTCCTCATCAAAGTCAAACTCTGTTGTGGAATGAAGAAGTTGGCATTCTTCCGGATCATCAGCATTCCTTAGCGTTTGAAACACATTCAGTTTAACTTGCTGGTCATTTACCCTCATTGTGAGTTCTCCCTTTTCAACATCGATCAAAGTTCTCCCTGTTGCTAGGAAAGGTCTCCCGAGAATGATAGGTGCATGCTTATCTGCTCACAATCCAAAACAATAAAGCCAGCGAGAAAAATAAATTTATCAACTTTTACCAGTATGTCTTCTATTTTTCCCTCTGGATGCACATAGGATCTGTCGGCTAGCTATAGCATAACTGTTGTAGGTCTTGCCTTCCCGATTCCTAGTTTTTGGAAAACCAATTTAGGAATTAAGTTTATGCTTGCTCCAAGGTCACATAATGTTTTCCCGACATAGTGGTTTCTGATGGAACAAGGTATTGTGAAACTTTCGGGATCTTTCAACTTGGGTGGCATGCGATTGTGCAACATGGCCATGCATCCCTCTGCTATGGCAACTGTTTTAAACTCTCCTAGCCTTGTTCTCTAGGACACAATGTCTTTCAGAAACTTGGCATAGCTCGGCATTTGTTCAATCGCCTCAACTAATGGCAAGTTGTTGTGGACTTGCTTTAGGATATCAAGAAACTTCTTGAATTGATATTCTTGCTTTTATCGCTTCAACCTTTGTGTGAATGGTGATGGAAGTCGGATATCTTCGATCCTTTCATTGGTATGGAACCTGATTGAGGGTATTGTCGAGGCATTGTCAACTGGGGTTGCCGTGGCATGCCTATCGTTGATTGCCGATGCATGCTTATTGCTGGATGCCGAGGAATGCTTATCACCGGTTGCCGCAACATTTCTTGGTTCAGCATCTAAGGCTTTGCCACTGAGTTCATCTTGTTCTTTTTGTGGAGTTTTGTTTGACGAGTGAACTTGAGCCTCTTTAAGTTGTTGGCCACTTCAAGTGGTGATCGTCTTACATTGCTCATGGCCAGTTCCTTTTGCGACTTCAGTATCGCTAGGTAAACTTCCTTGCAGTCTAGTATTTAGGTTTTGTGCAAATTATCTGACTTGATTTTCCAATGATTTGATTACCGCCTTTTGGTTTTGCAATCTCATCTCAGTCCTGTTAATAAAAGAATCAGTTCTTTTTATTAAGTTACTATTTTCAACCATATAAGATTCAATGTTCAACATAAAAGCATTAAGAGAATTTTCCAAAGAACTAGATGTTGTCGGTTGTTTCTGCAGCAACTGTTGCCGTGGCATATTCTGCTGGAATCCTGATGCTTATGCATTCTGATTGTTATGGTTGAGAGCATTGTTGGGATTACTCTATGAAAAATTCGGGTGCTTCTTCCAAGCTGGATTATATGTATTGGACATCACATTGTTGTTCCAGTTGTAATTCCCCACATAAAAGCTGAATTTCAGATTTTGCATACATTCAGAAGAATTATTGTTAGCACCACATAACTCACAAAAGGAATCTATTACCTTGACCTCTTGTGTTTTGGTTTGTTTATGCATGTTCTGGACCATCTTGGTTAGAGTGGCCAATTGTACTGAAATTGAATCTGATGATCCCAGTCCATGTATTGTGGCTTGGCATCTAACTCCTCCTCTTCTAGCAGATGGGAACTGATAATCATTCTTGGCAAGCCTGTTCAGGATTTGCATTTCTTCTTCCAGCGACTTGTCTAGGAGTATGCCGTTTGCCGAGGCATCTAGCATCATCCTTGTTGGTGTATTCACTGCGTTGTAAAACATTGTTACTTGTGTCCACACTAGGAATCCGTGTAGAGGGCATTTTTGTAGAAGTTCTCTATATCGCTCCCAAGCCTTATACAGGGATTCATCATCTTCCTACCTAAAAGAAGTAATTTCGTTAGGAAGCTTATCAAACAAATTTGTAGGATTAAATCGAGCAAGGAAATCACGGCAAAGATTGGTCTAAGATCCTATTGATCCGGTAGGAATACTATTCAACCATGCTTTTGCCTTATCCCTAAGTGAATAGGTGAATAATCTTAGCCGTAAAACATCTAGTTTGACTCCTTGTATTTTGAATGAATTACAAATCTCGAGGAAAAATTTAGGATGTTGTCGTACATCTTCAGCTGCTGAGCTGCCAAATTGACCAATTGTGTTGATCATATTGAACGTCACCAATTTCAACTCAAAGTGGCCGGCTTCAATTTCAGGTGTGACAACTCTTGGATTAAGTCCTTCAAGATCTTCTTCAAGATAGTCTCGAATAGTTATGTTTCATGCAAGAATCACTCCTCCTCCTGTTGGGGCATCCTGATTAATATTGCCATCTTGATTACCCATTGCTACTCTTAACCTTTGTCTGAGTCTTTGCAAGGTTCGTTTGGTTTCTGGATTAAAGGGGTATTTTGGCGTAATCGGTCTCACCTTGGTCATATACCAAGGCAAAACCAAATTTTGTTAACCCTTTGAATCTTAAAGAAGAAAAATAAAAAGTGCAACAAATTAAAAACAAAGTTGCTATTGCCAATCCTCGACAACGGCGCCAAAAACTTGTTGCGAGTAATAAGTGCTCCACAATTGTACAAGTGTACACGTTGCAAGTTATAGTATAAAAGATATCATCTCCACAGGGATTGGTGCCACTTCAAGAATCTAGTCTCTTACACTGTAAAAAGTAAAAGAACTCAAGTAGAAGATTGTAGGAGTTTTAACTAACAACTAAACTAGAAAGCAATAAAATAAAAGAAGATGCAATCAAAAGAGAGAATATGCCAGGTTATCGTGAGCTGAGGAGTGATAACCAATTGGATCGTCTTGGTAAAAGAGTGTAAGGGCAACTCAATTGTCGTGGCAACTTGCGCAACGAGGTTGCCTTAGCAACTAATCGACGGTTGCTTGGGTAACTGGCTGGCAACTGTTTGGGCGACTGGGCAGCAACTTCAAGATTCTTCAAAGCGTTCCCCAATGGTTTCTTCTTATCCCTAAGTCAAAACTCTAGCTAATTGTGCATGCCTTGACAATACATCCTTGCGTGAATCAAGGGTGAACAACAACCAATCTTGCACTCCTCTTAGTCATTGAAATCCTTAACATATTCCTAAGTCGGATTAATCTTCACCATCAATAGATTGAATAAAGACCATACCCATTCGTTTCTTGAATCTAACTCTCCCGATATTAGATAAATAGATGAAGTTACGAGATCCTCTCCCAATTCACTCACAAACAAGAATAAAAACCAAGAATGAGCAAACCTTGAATTGAAGTGCAAACTCTTATTACCTGAACAAAATCCAATTATTTCTCACAACCATAAAACACAATAACCTTAGCCAAATAGATTTAGTTATGGCTAGGTTCCAAAGAAACACAAAACAAAGAATCCCTAACATAAACCTAATCGAACAAGAAAGAAAAAGATGAAGAATGGTTGAAAGCCCTTGTCAAAATCTCTCCCCTTTTGCTCTCCCTTGAGTTTGACGGCTAGGTTAAAGTCCTATTGAGGAGGAAGTTAAGTTGGAATTAAATACTTTAAAAGAATATAATTCTTTATTATATTTAAATTCCTTCTAGATCTTCTCCTATCTTTTTGGGATTTAATTTCTCTTTGACCTCTTCATGGAAATCAAACTCCTTTGGGATTTAACTTTGCTCCACTTCATCTTGGGCTTATCTAGTCATCAATTTTGACTGCCATATCATCTTATCCCATATCGACAATTGCCCTGGCAACTAGCTCGGTATCTCCTTCATGCATTGCCCTGGCAACTGGTTCTAGCCTTGTTTAGGCAAGTGATTCATCACACACACAAAAACAACTATCGGCAGCACCCTTTTTCCACAAAATTAAGCAAAATATGAAATCAAGGTTGTCCACCAAGGAAACAACGCAAACATGCATGAATGACTAATAATGCAACTAATATGAGCCTAAGTCTACCAATAATATGAATAAAAAGGGTGAATAAAATAGTACTTTTAGACACTTAACATGTAACACCCCCTACCCGGGTTAGTAGTAACACGGTTCAGGAGCGTTACTTGGCAAGTAAGCAAAGACAAGACAAAGTATGGCATTCGAACAAAGCAAGAACATAGATAAGGAAAGGACATTACAAGCATTACATATTCATACTTGACTTCAATAACCATCCAAAGCAATCGGCAACATCATATTTTACTCATAATTCATCCTAGCATTCGAACTAAGCAAGCAAAGAGAGAGCAAGAATTCAAACTAGGCAAAACCAACCATTCATTCATTTGTTTTCATGCAAGTAATCTCAAAATTAAATCTTAATCTAAACTATTCATTCGAATAGGTCACCAAACTTAACACAATTCATGCTTACGATACAAACAAGCAATACACATTTGTGCCTTAAACATGATACCATTCGAATAAGACCAAAGCAAGGGACATTGCAATGCAAGCAATAGCAACCAATCATACATTTCTTAGCATACAAGAAATCTCATAAGTGACTTCAATTTCATCCTAAGGCATTCAGCCATAATCACAATACCACTAGATTAGCTCCTTTCATGTTTACACTTCAAGGTATCATTTACAAGTTACTACATTAGCAATACACTTTGATTTATTTTTTCCTTACTATTCGAATGATTCTATATGTGTCATGCTTCCATTCAATTCTAGGTTCCTTATATTTCATACTTTTAGTCATTTCTTTTCTAGCTTACTAAGCAAAATTAACTAGCCTTTAATAGTATGTATCTAGTTTCATTTAAACCTATTTCAATACCTAACCATTCAGCCAAGTTCATGCTAGAACTAAACACATGAATCATGTTGTAAACATACACAAGTGATCATAAGTATTGCATGACAATCGAATGGAATACAATAAACATGGTTTGGTTACCTTACTTTCTATTCAAGCAACCCATATACAAAATTATAGCATTCGAAAGTCATCAAGATAGCTATATTAACTTTAAGTCATTCCATCAACATATACGCAGCAACATTCAACCATATAAGTTAATTGAGTTAATTAAAAACCTTAATCTATGTACAAATCATAGATAGGCTATCAAGCATTATAAACAACCCTTCAAAATGCATGTTCAAGCTACTTAGATACAAACTAGTGCCACCATTCTAGGAGAATACAAAACAAGTATGGATCATACTTTAACAAAGATTGTGTAGAATGCTTCTTGCTCAAGGAATCAAGCTTCAAGATCAAGCAATGTTGAATCCTTTAACCTGTAGGTTTGGAAGAATGAAAGAAGAGTGATAAGTACAAAAATGTACTTAGTGAGGTAGTAACCAGTCTATCCATTTTGTTATTTCATGTTTCATGTTTTTTAGATCAAGTGTAGACCTAGCTAAGGCTTCCAAGCATTAAAGTAGACTTAGCTAGTCTTTC
The DNA here is from genome assembly GCA_019671005.1 of Hibiscus mutabilis. NCBI lineage: Eukaryota > Viridiplantae > Streptophyta > Magnoliopsida > Malvales > Malvaceae > Hibiscus > Hibiscus mutabilis. The sequence goes on along the minus strand of CM033711.1, from coordinate 57,243,517 downwards.
AAGTATCAAGAGTGACCTTATCTAGTCTTTCAAGCATCAAGAATATCCTATCTAGGATAACATGCAATTCGGCCAACAAGATTAGGAAACAAGAAATCATAATTCATGAATCAAGCATCATGCTTGTAAAACAAGAAACCAAGGAGTCATGCTTTCAAATCAAGCAACATACATTTCATGGCATACAAGACAAGTATCATGTATAATTGAATCTTATTCCATTTGTTATTTCACTAAACAACCCCTTCGTACTTAGTTTGTGTAGGTAATCGAGTCTTCAACCAACTGTCGCCACATACGTACCCACCGTCTGTCGCCAAATAGGGGCCTTAGCCCTGGACCATAGTCCACCCGTACACAATGAGCTCTAGACTCAAAGGCATGCCTTTCTACCTAATCCAACTAGCTACCAAGGTTGTTCGAATTACCATTTATTCAAGTTATCAAGTTCAATATCATGTTCATGTCAATCAATATCATTTCATGTTAAGCCCTTAGGCTATTGAGCCTTAGCTCTCAAGTCAGGTGGTTTCAAGATTTATTTCATCAAATGAGATAACATCATATCTCAACAAGTCTTCAACATACATTAATGTTGCATCATAGCACATACAAACATTTAAGCTATCATCAATCATGCTTAGCAATTCGAAATAGACATGTACATAAGATTAGGATCATGTTTCATGTGTTTCTTTAATCATCCTTCCCTTATTAAGTCAAGTTCATGCTTAGATTCATTATTGTAACAAGAATGTAACAAAAAACATTGGTTAGGACCTAGTCCTAACCCTAAAGGTAACTGCACACACAATACAATCCAAGCAAGCTAGCAATTATCTTGTATGGCTATCCCCTTGTTCTTAGCCCTTGAATGATTTCCTTTTTCTTCCTCAATTTGCTGCCCTTGGTCTAGCAAGCATAACACATATACAATTCATCAAATCAAGCACAATATATCATACAATCATAGTAGCAATGTTATCACAATGTACCTAACATTTAGGTACTATTTTTATACTTCCTTTTAAGTATTTCTTACCAATTTATCTTCACATTGTTATTACTTTATTTTAAAGCATAACTGGACAGACTACAGTGTCCCAAAACTGTTTTGGAAACAGTTTACAACTAGGTGCAAAAATAGTCCCAAACTGCCCAGGACACGGCTGCCTGCCAGTTTGCACACTATTTTTTTAAATGGCCATATCTTTTAATCTGTACGTCGGAATTTCGATTTCTATACACTGTTGGAAAGCTAACAAAATTTCCTATAAGACCATGTATGTCTTGAATTTTATTTCTTATCTAATGAATACAGTTTATTGTTCAAAGACAGGGCATTTACACTGCTTGGACAATGCAAACTGTCCAGCAATTCCTATTTACAGTGTCCAGCATAGGGCCCAGTTTTCCACTCTGTTTTCACCTAATGAAAATATACATTCTAAGTATCATGTCATTAAAATTTCAGCCCTTAATTCAATCTATACAATATTTGGTGAATTTTCAATGTGACTGCCCAGAACAGAGCAATTCTGGGCAGATTGCATCTAATCACATTTCAATGCCTTAACTTCAGTTTAACCTATGTCTTGGCCTTATAATTCAATTCATATGATATCCTAAACATGTTAAGCCAATGTTAGTTCATTATACAAGGCTGCCAAAATAGGTTACAATGCCTAATCTTGCATGTTTACTCAATTTCAATTCCACAAAACAGTTTCTATGTTACATAACTATGTTCATACTTTTATCTTCCATTTCCAGCATTGTTTGCTAACAATTCAATTTGTTTAACACCTTCTATACATTACCTATTCATGATCACCATCAATTCAATAATTCCCTAGCTCAATTTTATGTTCTAATCATTCAATTTCCACTTCAATAACACAATAAAATTTTCCAGCAACCTAGCTTATTACACAAACACAAACACAAACACATGATTTCCAGCATTGAACCTAGTGTTCGTTCTTCAAATCTGTATAATTCAACAACCATTCAATCATCTAACAACATATTCAATGTCTAATTCCATCTATAATCATCAAAACAGTCCAATTTCAACAATATAGTTACCTATTCAATTGAATACAAGTAAAATCATACTTACTTTGCTTCTAGCTTAATTTCAATGAAAAATTCCTACACATGCAAGCTTAGTTCCTTCTTCAATGGCTGAATTTTCCAAGCTAACAACAAACCATGTTATTGGAATTGTGTATTGTCTAAATTGTCCCTTAATTAGCTACTAATCATGTAATTAGTGAAGGGCAAATAAGAGAACCATGAAGTTTATCATGCATTCCTCTTCTTTTTTGTTTAATTCAATGTAGTCATTCTAATTTGGTCACTTAATTCATACATTCTTTCAATTAGACCCTTGACTATTCAATTTAGCTTAATTCTAGATTTAATTAAGCTATCAACTTATGCAATTTAGTTCCAATACTTCTAGGCTAGAATTTGGGGTGTTACAATTTGACTAGGGGTTTAAGGCAAAAGATAGGCATACATATACTTAAGAAAAGGTGACTTGCAACGGAAGCACAGGATTGGAAGCCGAAATTCTTTAGGATCCTGAAATGCATAGGACACACATATGTTAGGCTTACGTAGCCTAGTGAGGTAGTTATTACAAAAACAATTTAATAGGTATTGACTTGAATGATAGAATAGCAAATTTATATACAAATGTCATGCTCAAATCATATAGTTGCATACTTTCATAAATCAAATTTCAAATCAAATCACCCACTAGTTCCTTGGACATGGTAAACAATGGATACACAGATCCCCTGTACAACGACATATCAAAAATCGAAAATAGTTCGTAGCCTTGAGCCGTAGTTCCGGATAGTCCCTTACACAATCCATCATTATTTCTCCCACAAATAGGTCGTAGCCCTGGATCGTAGTCCACCCTTACTTATACGAGCTCAAATAATCCTATGGCATGCCAATTGTATCCAATGTCCATGTTTATCCAAGTTCACATATCATAATATAATTCACATCTTTTAATTCATAGAATATCAGATATCAAATGAGCCTTAGCTTTATATCAAGCATCATACGCATATTATCATATAATCAACCAAATTCACATATAGCATATCAACTTATATCAAAACTTACAAAGCTTTGCCTTGGACATCCACATCAATACCTGCTCTATTTGAGCTTAGACCATATGTACAATCAAATTCGATGTAACAAATGTAACGGAATAGCACCAAGCCTATCCGTTGACACAACTACACTCACCTTGATTACGAGGCTCTTGGATTACAATTCCGAAGTGCCTAGTCTCCTTTAGAGGTGACACTGAATCCTTCTTCACTTCTTAAACTAGCACAAATTAGGAATTGGATTAGAAATCAATCGAAGAGTTCGAAGTTGTATTTTAAGCTGACTAAAGCTTAAAGACAACATCGAGATGATGAAATTACCATCCTAACTCATGGGCTTTTTTTTGAACATAGGAGACCTAATTTCGAAATTAAACTTCAATGGAAGGTAGAATCATCGAATCAATATAGGGGTTTTACTCATCGTGACGTGGGCTTTCAAATGGTATATTGAACTTGAAAAAGGTTCAAAGGTTGCACCGAGGTGCTAGCTTAGCTCAAGGTAGAAGATGAAGACGGTGGTGCTTGCTTCTTTTTATGACAAGAGTGAGTTTGGTTTCGATAGATGATAGGAACAATGTTTAGACTTTTCTCTTTTACTAATTCATTTTAAGACACATTTTACCCATTTTAATAATTATCCACCTAAACTTAAGCCAATGAAAGCATTTCCCTTTAGTGAGGGTTTACTCAACCCAAGGCCATCATCTAATCACTTCTTTTAACATTGCTTTTAGTCACTTTTCTGGTGACTTCACATAGGAAAGTTAAACAAGGAGGTGAGTAAGCATCTTGTTTATTTTCCCCTTTCAATTTCGCTTTTAACGGATTAAGAACAGGGGAACCCGCATCGATACTCTCATAACTGTATCGATACTGGCTTGACAGTAACGATATGACTTGCCTAGAATTAGCATTTTGGCTTCAATTGACATACAAGGAAATCCAAATACCCACATAGAATCAACATGTAACTTAATTACAAGAAAATGAGTACAAAGGTCATTTCTTATAACATTTTACACATCAAATACAAAACTTCCGATCACTGGAACCTAATTCTGACTAGGACGGTTTTCGGGATGTGACATCAAGCCTCTATTAAAATGGCCCCATTTAAGGCTCTATATGGAAGGAAATGTAGAAATCCCTTATGCTGGTTAGAATTTGGTGAAAACAAAGCTTTAGGGCCAGAACTACGCAGAAAAACAGACGAACAAATACTTGTTATACATAATATACTAAAAGAAGCCTTCGATAGACAAAAAGCGTATTCTAATTCAAAAAGGAGAGATATTCAATATAATGTAGGAGATTAGGTGTTTTTGAAAGTCTCTCTATGGAAGAAAGTATTCTGATTTGGAAAAGAAGGGAAAAGCTTAGTTCTCGTTTCATTGGACCTTTTAAGATTATCGAAAGGATTGGTTTTATTGTTTATCTTTTAACTCTTCCCAGTGAATTTGATCAGATTCACAATGTGTTTGATGTCTCTATGCTCTGTAACTGTCGATCTGATCCTTCTCATGTGGTTGACCCATAAGATGCATAGCTTGATAAAGATTTGTCCTACGAAGAGTACCCACTCCAAATCTTAGATCGTGATATCAAAATACTTTGCAAAAAGTCTGTTTCCCTTGTTAAAGTATTGTGGAGAAACCACAAGGTTGAAGAAGCTACTTGGGAACCTAAATCAACTATGAATGTAACATCCCAAAAACCGGTCTAGTAGGAATTGGGTTTCGGTGATCGAAAACCTTACATCAAAAAGGTCCAAATATGATATTGACTTTTTCCACAAGGTTAATTGCAATGATAATGGACTCCAAATGACTCAAATTATTGTTTAAAGACCTTATTGAATGTATTAAAAATCTGTTTAGTGACTAAATTATAGAAATTGAAAGTTTGGGGGTACAAGTATAAATAATTTATAGTTGAGGGACTAATCTTGTGATTAGCCCCTCCTCAATTATAATCATCCATATGTGGGATGATCAGGTGCAATTCCATCATATAAAGGAAAGCCTTGTCATTAAAATTTTAAAAGAAAGATGGATGGCAAATTTAGCTTTACCCGATTACTTAACTAAGCACACACCTCTACCTCATCTCCTTCCTCCAAGCAAGCACCTCTATTTCTGAGGTTAGAGAAGCTTGAAATTTCTTCGGTTTATCGATATCAAATCATTACTATCGATTGGGTAAGCTATAACCCCCAAACAATTGTTAAAATCCATGGATGGATAAAGCTTAATCTTAAGCTAGGGCTTTGTCTAACAATGGAAATTTTGTAGCTAATGGCTGTTTTGTGTTTAGATATTGATTTTGATATTGTTATATTAATTTTGATATCGTGCGGTGAATTCTAACAATTTCCTTATTGTTTACCTAGCTCAAGAAGTGGAGAAAGAACATCAAACATCACCATGGAAGGCTAGGAACAAGGGGATTGTCATTTAAGAGCCATTAGAGCTTTGAATTTTCAAGGTGAGTGTAGTCGAAGTCTCGAGATAGGCTAGGTGCCTTTCCCAACCCCATTATCATTTATTATTGTATTACTCACATCATTGTTAAGGAATATTGCACTGAATCACTTTGTGGATGCTATTGGTAATCATCGTTAAGTATAGTCTATATTATTGAGCATCGACATTACCATCGACATTGTTATTGGACATCGGTATCGATTTCGCTATTACCGTCATTATGGAATTATAGAAACATAGAACATCGATCATAAAGAATAGTCATTTCTATTGTCATTGTTATTGTCATTGAGCATTGTTATTAATATAGTTATTGTTATCGAAATTTCATAAATGAAGCAATGATCATTGCCAGTCATTGAGATTATTGAGCACTAACATTGTTATTGATATTGTTATTGAACAATGGTATCGAATCATTGCTTAATGATAAGAATACTGAACATTGCTATTATTACCAAGAACCGATCATTGATATTGTTGCCGAACCTTGGATTTGAAAGGACATTGGATACAATTGGCATACCATAGAATTCATGAGCTCAATGTACAAGTGGCCTACGGTCCTTGGGCTACAACATTTATTGTGGCAAGGCGGAGGGATGTTTGTGTTATTGGTCTTATTGGCGAGGAGGAAGGACTAGACCATTCATTGCCCTAGCGAGGTGTAGGAATTCGCGTATCTACTATCCCAAATCGATCCAAGGATTAATATTGAAATATGTACTTATTGTTATTGAACATCATCATGCATTGTTAACATGGTATTATTGCATTGTTATTACCTATACATGACTTGAAATGCCTACCATTACAATTGATATTGTTTTAGACTACCTCACTAGGCAAAAGTATGCCTGAAGCATTTCAAGTTAAGAGATTCACAGTTGAAGATCTGAGCAGTTGAAGAGTTTGACAAGTCACAATCAAGGCCAAAGTAATGTATGTTGTCTCTATGAACTCCTAGGATAGTGGCAAAGCAGCTAGAATAGTCATATGTGGTCTTTTTGGTGTGTATAAGCTATGCTTGCCTTGTAATAGTGTCTAAGGCTCTAAATGGCTTTTTAGTTGGCTTAAAAATGACTAAAATGGCATATTGGGCACAAAAAGGTGAAAACCTAGTAAACATATTCAAATGGCCCTAAAATTTGACATGCGAGTAGATCATAGTGATTGAATATTGCTGGTAAAATTTCATTTCATTTGGACATCATTCAACATGTTAAATTGGCTAAAAACTATGTAAAATCTGTCATTACAATACAGGACGTCCCGATACGGGTTCACCTATTTCGGTACTGCACTGCATATTTTGCCAGTTAACGCCCAGGTTAACCTAGGTATATTTAAATGACCTAAAGGTTTTTCAATATGGAAACTCACAAAAGCATTTACGATTATACTTGCATCGATACGACCTTAGGGCGTATCAAAACGGGTTAAAGAAGGTCAACGGGTACTGGTACATCTTGAGCTGTACCAAAACGATATCTTGAGTTGCTAGAAATTGGGTTATCACCCTTGCATGCTATACCGATATGGTCCTCAACCGTATCGAAACGAGTTTGGGCAGTGAAGTCTGGCTTACATAATCTAATTTTGTCGTACCGATACGGCCTACAATGTTTCGGCACGAGAGTGGTTAAATCCGTTATAAGCCATTGATCACAGTATATTGAAACATTACATATTGGTCACTAAATCTTGGTAAGTCTAATTGGATGGGTAAATGGCATTGGATTAATATGAAAATTTATAGACATACTATTTATTGATTGAATTACATAGTCTTGTGGCTAAATTCAGATAAAGACCCCTAATTCCTAAAATTTATAGTTTAGTCCCTAAAAGTTGTACAAGTTTAAAATTGGCCTTAATCTGAATATCATAGTTTTGTATTATTTCATTGCCTTAATGTATTGATATCGTATTGCATTATGTTGTCTAGCATTGAATTGTTGTTGAAAGATATCGCAATGTTCATCGTATTGTTCATCGTTAACACTTTTTTACCCGGTTCTCTACTAGACCGGGAAGGGGGTGTTACAATTGTGGTTCAAAGCTAGAGTTTAGTCAATTCTAGGACTAAACCGAAGTCTATTGCATTGTTGTTGTGTTACTTTGCCACCTAGGAGTTATATATTTTATATATTAGGACTTGTCAACTAATTCGATCTTCCTATATTATAAATATAACAGAAACAAATGAAGCTCATGTCAATGAGCCTGCTACCAGCTCCTCGACCCATGGCGAGGATATAAGGGGGAGATCCTCCAATTAAGTAGGATCCTCCTACGTAAGGCACTGGACTTGTGGTGCTTACTACTTAGGTCGAGTGTTATAGGAACATGGTTGATATGTTTAAGTAGTTTATGGCTGCAATGAGGGCCGAGCAAACTACAAAACCTACTGCTCCTACTGTCCAATATGCTCAGACCCCTATTGACAAGCTATCATAGTATCAAGCCTATACTTTTACCAGTCAGGATGATGACAATACTGAGGTCGCCGAGTATTGGCTAGACCACACCCTAAGAATCTTGAATAAATAGTTGCAGTGTGCGGATGAACACACATTGGAGTGTGCCATCGCGTTGCTTGCTGATGAGGCGCTACATTAGTAGGAGACTACTATTCTTACTATCTCCGAGGACACTGTGACCTAGGAGTTCTTTCTTTGAGAATTTCAAAAGAAGTATATTAGGGAGTTCTATCTCCCATAAAGATGCATCACCTTTCTCCACTTCAAACAAGGTAGGCGACCAGTCGAGCAGTATATTCATGATTTTTGCAAGTATTGCCGATATGGTGCTGAACACATTAAGAAGGAGGAAGAAAAGTGTCACATGTTCATTGCCAGGCTTAGTGACGAGCTTTGCCCATGTTTACCGCTTTGAGCATCTTTGATTTCCAGGACCTGGTGAACCTGGTCAAGGCTACCGAAGCATCTCTAAAAGCCTAAAAGACCGGTGGGTAGGGAAAGTATGAGAAGAGATTCCAATATGATTCTCGACCTCCTAGGTGGAGTAGGAGAGGGAAGTATTTTGAACCTAAGCAGAATGTGTTCCCACAGCCTCCCCATTCCAAGAATATTGAGATGCCCCAGTATGTGGCTCTATATTTTGCTAGAACTGCTTCAATTGAAAGCACTAGAGGCTCAAACTGGAGTACACAACATCTAGTTTGTAACTACTGTCAGAATAGACATCCAACAGGCTTGTGCCGTAATCATACTAGAGCTTGTTTCTTTTGTGGTAAGTAAGGCCACTTAATTTGTGATTGTCCCAAGAACGCAACCAAATCCAGTACTTCACCGGCTAGAGCTGCAACCCCTTCTCAGTCCTTTTGAGGTAAGGGGTAAATACAAGGATCATCGGGAGCTGCAGGGAGACTTAGTGGCTCCAAAAAGGCACCGAGTAGATAAGAATACAAGGTTCATGCTCAGATGTATCATGTGAGGAGCAGGGAAGATGAGAACGAACCTGATATCATTACAGGTATTATTGAATTGTACTCACATCCTCTGTATGCATTGATTGATCCTGGTTCTACGCGCTCCTTTATAAGTATTGTGTTAATTAAGAAACATAGATTATCCTCTAAAGCTATAGCATCGAGAATCTTTGTAGCCAACCCTTTGGGTGATTGTCTCACTATAAGCTTTGTATGTAAGAACTTCCCCTTATTGATTCAAGGGATTCCTTTTATGGCCGATTTGTTGGCTCTACCGATCTATGAGTTTGATGTGATATTAGGATTGGATTGGCTCATGGCTCAGCGAACATCAAGCGTTGGTGGATTGTAGTAAGCAAAAGCTATACCTTCGAGGCCTTGGCAAGGAAAGTATTGTGTTGATAAACTCGAAAAATCCTTCCCTACATGCTTTGACATTAGAAGCCAAGGATGAACCTAGATTATCGAATTTTGGCACCATATGTGAATTCCCTAATGTCTTTCCTGATGAACTTTTGAGATTGCCTCCAACCCATAAAGTTGAGTTTGGCATTGAAGTGCAACCTGGTACTACCCTAGTTGTTATTGCACCTTACCACATGGCATCGTTGAGCTCAAAGAGCTAAAGGCTCAAATTCAAGTCCTTTTGAATAAAGGTTTATTCGATCGTGTTCCCCTCCTTGGGGAGCATCAGTTCTTTTTGTGAAGAAGAATGATGGTTCCATGAGATTCTGTATCGACTACCGACAGTTGAACAAGGTAACCATTAAGAATAAGTATCCATTACCAAGGATAGAAGACCTATTCGATCAGCTTAAGGATGCCTTTGTGTTTTCCATGGTCGATTTAAGGTCTGGGTATTATCAAATGAGAGCTAAAGAATGTGATGTACCCAAGACAGTTTTTTGAACAAGATTCAGACACTACAAATTCTTCGTGATGCCTTTTGGGCTAACCAATGCACCAGTAGCCTTTATGGATCTAATGAATCGAGTTTTCAGAAACTACCTTGATAAATTCGTAGTGGTGTTCATTAACGACATTCTGATTTATTTTAAGAATCCTGCCGAGCAATGAGATCACCTTCGAATTGTACTTCAAATCCTCCAAGAGGTGTAGTTGTTTGCTAAGTTCTCTAAATGTGAGTTTTGGCTTACCGAAGTTGTCTTCCTTGGGCACATTATATCGGCTTCAAGCATCCAGGTGGATCCGAAGAAAATCCAAGCCATTGTTGATTGGCACTTGTTGCACGTATTGAGTGCTACGTAAACGGTGCAAGTATACACGTCGCAAGTAATAAAGTGATATGATAAGTATCGAGTATCATCTCCATAGGGATTGGTTTGGGCCACTTTGCTTTTGTTATTGCACTGTAAAAGTAAAAGCACAATTGATAATTGTAGGAATTCTATCTAACGAATAAAATAAAAGAGCGAGTAAATAAAATAAAGATGTAATCAAATGAGAGAGAGTAGGTCGGGTTATCGTGAGTTGAGATGTGATAGCCAAATGGATTGTCTTGGTAAAAGAGTGCAAGGAAAACTCAGTTGCCGTTGCAACTTGCACAGTGGGGTTGCCTTGGCAACTAATCGACGGTTGCCTGGGCAACTGGCTAGGAAATTGTTTGGTTGGCTGGGCAGCACTTCAAGGTTCGACAGAACGTTCTTCAATGGTTTCTTCTTATCCCTAAGTCAAAACTCTAGCTAGTTGTTCATGCCTTGACAATACATCCTTGCGTGAATCAAGGGTGAACAACAACCAATCTTGCGCTCCTTTTAGCCATTGAAATTCTTAACTTATTCCTAAGCTGGATTAATCTTCACCATCAATAGATTGAATAAAGACTATACTCATTCGTTTATTGAATCTAACTCTCCCGATATTAGATAAATATATAGAATTATGAGATCCTCTCCCAATTTACTTACAAACAAGAATAAAAACCAAGAATGAGTAAACCTTGAATTGAAAGTGCAAACTCTTATTACCTAAACAAAATCCAATTGTTTCTCACAACCACAAAACACAATAACCCAAACCAATCAAGTTAGTTCATGGTTAGGTTCAAAAGATATACAAATAATAATCCCCAAACCATGAATCTAATAGATGCAAAGAAGAAGAAGAATAAATCGATAAGCCCCATTGAATTCTCTCAATCGAGCTCTTCCTCCAAACTTTCTCTCAATCGAACTCTTCCTCCAAACTTTCTCCCAATCAAACTCTCTCCCCCTTGCTCTCTCCCTGAGTTTGATGGCTTGGTGTCCTTTAAATAGGAAAGGGCTAGGTCAAAGTCCTTCTTGAGGAGGAAGTTAAGTTGGAATAAAATACTTTAAAAGAATATAATTCTTTATTATATTTAAATTCCTTCTAGATCTTCTCCTATCTTTTTGGGATTTAATTTCTCTTTAGCCTCTTCATGGAAATCAAACTCCTTTGGGATTTAACTTTGCTCCTCGTCATCTTTGGCTTATCTAGTCATCAATTTCGACTTCCATATCATCTTATCATTTATCGACAATTGCCCTGGAAACTAGCTCGGCATCTCCTTCATGCATTACCATGGCAATTGCGTCTGCACACACAAAAACACACCAAAGCAGTATCTTTTTCCACAAAATTCACCAAGTTATGTAATCAAGCTCAACGGCGGAAAGAAACATGAATTAATGCATGAATGACTAATTATGCAACTAATATGAGCCTAAGTCTAACAATAATATGAGTACAAATGGTAATAAAAATAGTACGTTTGAACACTTAACAACACCCACCGAAGAACATTGGTGAGGTAAGAAGTTTTCTTGGTCTCGATGGCTACTATAGAAGATTCGTCGAAGGATTTTCCATGATAGCAGCTCCTCTGACTAAGTTGTTGAGAAAGGAAGTTTCGTTTGTTTGGTCTGTGGATCAACAAAATAGTTTTGATCAATTTAAGCAAGTGTTAACCCATGTACCTGTCTTAACCCAACCTGAGTCTAGAAAGGACTATACCATTTATAGTGAAGCTTCACATCTCAGGTTAGGATGTGTATTGATGCAAGAAGGCAAGGTTATTTCATATGCATCGAGACAACTTAAGCCACATGAAATGAATTATCTCGCTCATGACCTGGTGTTGGCTGCAGTTGTATTTGTGTTGAAAATAAGGAGACACTATCTCTACGGAGAAAAATGTTATCTCTTCACTGATCATAAGAGCCTTAAGTATTTATTAACTAAAAAATAGCTAAATCTTTGGCAAATGAGATGGATGGAACTACTCAAGGACCATGACCTTGTTATTGATTACCGTATGGGCAAGGCCAATGTTGTAGCTGATGCACTCAGCCGCAAACCACTGCCTGGTAAATATTGTTATTGATCATTAATTCCAATATATTGATTAGTATATTGACTTACTATTAAGTGCTTGTATTGTAGCTCCTCAAACTATCAATGCTCACTTCCGTCTTCGAAAGCATCATTATCTTGTAGCTGAACTTCAAGTTCAGTCTACTATTGTATTGAGAATTCAAGCATTGCAAAAACAAGATCCTAAGCTTCAAGTTATCATTTCCATGCTGCAAGACAACCCCAACTTTAGAATAAATTCTAAAGGGCTCTTATGTTTTCATGATCGGGTCTATGTACCCAATAATGAATCTCTTTGTGCCAATATCATTAAGGAAGCTCATTCAAGCTCTTTCTCTGTCCACCCAGGGTAGATAAAGATGTACAAGGCCCTACGGGAGCTTTTCAGGTGGCCAGGCATGAAACAAGCTATATTTGAATTCATGTCCAAGTACCTTACGTATCAGCGTGTTAAAGCTGAACATTGTGTTCATACCGGCTTATTACAACCTATCTATCTACCATAATGGAAGTGAAGAAGATCACTATGGATTTTGTTAGTGGTCTACCTTTGACATCTACTATACATGATGCTATTTGGGTCAATGTAGACCATTTCACCAAGTCAGCGCCCATTTTTTGCTAGTTCAGACAGATTACAGTCTTCCTAAGCTAGTTGACTTGTATATCAAGAAAGTTATTCAACTCCACGGAGTGCCTCAGTCAATCATTTCTGATCAAGATCTATAATTTGCATCTTGATTCTGGAAGTCATTGCAAGGAGCTCTGGGAACCAAAGTTGATCTTAGTAATACTTTCCACCCTCAGTCTGACGGTCAGTCAGAAAGGGTAATCCAAATCTTAGAAGATATGCGTCAAGCATGCATCATTGATTTTGTAAACTCTTGGGAGAAATCCCTACCTCTCATAGAGTTTTCCTACAACAACAGTTATCAAGCTTCCATTAAGATGGCATCGTTTGAAGCATTTTGTGGTAGACGATGTAGAACTCCATTATGTTGACCTGAACTTGGTGAAGGCATGGTGTTGGGCCCTGACTTACTTTGGGAAACTAAAGAATGAGTTACCATCATCCATGACCGATTAAAAGCTGCCATTGACTGACATAAGTCCTATGTCGATCTTAAAAGAAGGGATATAAGTATGAAGTTGGTGAAAATGTCTTCCTTAAAGTCTCACCGTAGAAGAAAGTTTTGAGATTGGAAAAAATAGGGAAGTTGAGTCCCCGATTTATTGGACCTTTCAAGGTTATTGAGAAAGTTGGCATTGTGGCTTATCGTTTATCGTTGCCCTTAAAACTTAGTAAGATCCATGATGTGTTTCATGTATCCTTGCTTCAAAAATATTATTAGACCCTTCGCATATCATTGAACCCGAATTTGTAGAAATCCAACCAGATTTGTCCTATAAGGAAGATCCAGTTTAGATTCTGGCAATGGAAGTTAAAAGACTTCGCAACAAGACTGTTCCTTTGGTTAAAGTGCTCTGGAGGATCCACTCAACTAAGGAAGCAACATGTGAACTACAGGAATTGATGAAGAAGCAATATCCTCATCTCTTCGATTCAGGTAAAATTCAAGGATGAATTTTTCTTAAGGGGGAGCGTTGTAACATCCCAAAAACTGGTATAGTCATAATTGGGTTCCGGTGATCAGATACTTTACATCGAAAAGGTCCAAATATCATATTAACTTTGACCGCAATATCAATTGCAACTATAATGGACTCCAAATGAGTTAAATTATTGTTTAAGGACCTTATTAAATGTATTAAAAATCTGTTTAGTGACTACATTATAGAAATTGAAACTTTGGGGGTACAAGTATAGATACCTGAGAGTTGAGGGACTAACCTTACGATTAGCCCCTCCTCAATTATAATCATCCATACGTGGGATTATCAAGTGCAATTCGTTCATATGAAGGAAAGCCTTGTCATTAAAATGTCAAAAGAAAGATGGATAGAAAATTTTAGCTTTACCGATTACTTAACTAAGCACACACCTCTATGCCATCTCCTTCCTCCAAGCAAGCACATCCATTTTTAAGGTTATAGAAGCTTGAGATTTCTTTATTTTATCGATATCAAATCATTGTTATCGATAGGGTAAGCTATAACCTTCGAACTAATATCAAAATCCATGGATGGGTCAAGCTTAATCTTAAGCTAGGGTTTTGTCTACCCATGGAAATCTTGCAGCTAATGGCTATTTTGTGTTTAGATATTGATTTTGATATCCTATGGTGAATTGTAACAATTTCCCTATTGTTTACGTAGGTTAAGAAGTGGAGAAAGAACATCCACCCTAACCATCGAAGGCTGTGAAGAAGGAGATTGTCATCCGAGATCTATAGGAGCTTCAAAATTTCAAGGTGAGTGCAGCCGGAGTCTCGGGATAAGCTAGGTGCCTTTCCTGATCCCATTGTCATTGATTATTGTATTGCTAACATCATTGTTAAGGAATATTACACTGAATCACTTTGTGGATGCTATTGGTAAACATAGGTAAGTATAGTCTAGATTATTAACATTGACATCGCTATCAATTTCGCTATTGTCATCGTCATTGAATTATAGAAACATAGAACATCGATCATAGAGCATAGTCATTGCTATCATCATTGTTATTTTCATTGAGCATTATTTTTTATATAGTTATTGTAATCGAAATATCATAAATAAAGCATTGATTTTTGCCATTGTCATTGAGATTATTGAGCACTGACATTGTTATTGAACATTGATATCAAATTATTGCTTATTGACAAGAATACTGAACATTACTGTTGTTACCGAACACCGATCATTGATATTGTTACCAAACCTTGGATTCAAAAGGACATTGGATACAATTGGCATACCATAAATTTCATGAGCTCAATGTACATGTGGACTAAGGTCCTTGGGCTACAGCCTTTATTTTGGCGGGGTAGAGGGATGTTTGTGTTAATGGTCATATTGCCGAGGCGGAGGAACTAGACCATTCATTGTCCTAGCGAGGCGTAGGAATTCACATATCCACTATCTTGAATCGATCCAAGGATTAATATTGAAATATGGACTTATTGTTATTGAACATGATCATGCATTGTTAACATGGTGTTATTTCATTCTTATTACCTATACATGACTTCAAATGCCCACCATTACTATTGCTATTGTTTTAGACTACTATTAAGTGTCCAAAAGTACTATTTTATTCATCCTTTTTACTTATATTATTGCTAGACTTAGGCTCATATTAGTTGCATTAGTAGTCATTCAAGCATGTTTGCATTGTTTCCTTGGTGGTCAAGCTTGATTCCATATTTTGCTTAATTTTGTGGAAATAAGGGTGATGCCGATAGTTGTTTTTTGTGTGTGAAGAACCAGTTGCTAGGGCAGTGCAAAAAGGAGATGCCGACACAATTGCCAGGGCAGTGCATGAAGAATATGCCGAGCTACATGCAAGGGCAATAATCGACAAGAATGGATAAGATGATGTGGCAGTCGAAATTGATGACTGAATATGCCCAACATGGAGAAGTCAAAGAAGGATTAAATCCCAAGAAGATAGGATAGGGTCTAGAAGGAATTTAAATATAATAAAAAAATTATATTCTTCTTAAGTATTTAATTCCAACTTGACTTCCTCACAATAAAGACTTTGACCTAGCCATATCCTATTTAAATGAGCGCAAGCCTTCAACTTCAAGGGGTGCAAGAGATGAGAGAATTCGACAAGAGGCTTCGAACATCTTCATCTTTTTCTTTCTTGTTCAATTAGGTTTATGTTAGGAAAACTTTGTTTTGTGTTTCTTTGGAACCTAGCCATGAACTAAATCTATTTGGATAAGGTTATTGTGTTTTGTGGTTGTGAGAAACGGTTGGATTTTGTTTAGGTAATAGAGTTTGCACTTTCAATTCAAAGTTTACTCATTTTTGGTTTTTATTCTTGTTTGCGAGTGAATTGAGAGAGGATCTCGTAAATCTATCAATTTATCCAATATCAGGAGAGTTATATTCAAGAAATGAATGATTATGGTTTTTATTCAATCTATCGATGATGAAGACTAATCTGACATAGGAATAAGTTTAGGATTTCAACGGCAAAGAGGAGCGCAAGATTGGTTGTTGTTCACCCTTGATTCACGCAGGGATGTATTGTCAAGGCATGCACAATTAGCTAGAGTTTTGACTTAGGTTTAAGAAGAAACCATTGAAGAACGCTCTGCCGAACCTTGAAGTTTGCTGCCCAGTCGCCCAAACAGTTGCCCAGTCAACCGTTCTACTAATTGCCAAGGCAACCCAGCTGTGCAAGTTGCCACGGCAACTGAGTTGTTGCTGCATTCTTTTACTGATATGATCCTTCCGACTATCACACATCAACTCACGATAACCTGGCATACTCTCTCTCATTTGATTACATCTTCTTTTACTTTATCTCTTTCTAGTTTAGTTGTCAGTTAAAACTCCTACAATCATCTACTTGTGTATTTAATTTTACAGTGCAAGAGACTAGATTCTTGAAGTAGCACCAATCCCTGTGGACGATATCTTTTATACTATAACTTGCGACGTGTACACTTGCACAATTACGGAGCACTTATTACGCGCAACAAGTTTTTGGCGCCGTTATCGGGGATTGACAATAGCGACTTTGGTTTTATTTTATTGCACTTTTTTATTTTTATTGTTTAAAATTCGAAGTGTTAACAAACTTTGGTTCTATACTGGTATATGACCAAGGCGAGACCAACTACACCATAATATCCCTTTGATCCAGAAATCGAACGAACATTGCAAAGACTCAGAAAAAAGTTAAGAGTAGCAATGGCTAATCAAGACTGCAATATGAATGCCAACAACAACCAGAATGTTCCAGCTGGAGGTGGAGTGATTCTTGCACAAAACAGAACTATTCGAGACTATCCAGAGGAAGATCTTGAAGGACTTAATCCAGGAGTTGTCACACCTGAAATTGAAGTGGACCACTTTGATTTGAAACCGGTGATGTTCAATATGATCAACACAATAGGTCAATTTGGTGGCTTAGCAACTGAAAATGCACGACAACATGTTAAATCTTTCCTCGAGATTTGCAAGTTATTCAAAATATAAGGAGTCACCCCATATGTTTTACGGCTAAGATTATTCCCCTATTCACTGAGGGATAGGGCGAAAGCATGGTTGAATAGTGTTTCGGCCAGATCAATAGGATCTTGGACTAATCTATGCCATGATTTCTTTGTTCGATTTAATCCTACAAATTTGACTGATAACCTACGTAACGAAATTACTTATTTTCGGTAGGCAGGTGATGAATCCATGTACAAGGCTTGGGAGCGATATAGAGAACTTCTACAAAAATGTCCCCTACACGGATTCCCAGTGTGGACACAAGTAACAAAATTTTACAATGCTGTGAATACACCAACAAGGATGATGCTAGATGCCTCGGCAAATGGCATACTCCTAGACAAGTTACTAGAAGAAGCAATGCAAATTCTGAATAGGCTCGCCAAGAATGATTATTAGTTCCCAGCTGCTAGAAGAGGAGGAGTTAGACACCAAGCCATAATACATGAAGTGGGATCATCACTCAATTTCGGCACAATTGGCTACGTTAACTAGGATGGTTCAGAATATGCATGAAAAAAACAACACACAGGAAGTCAAAGGTAGTATATTCTTTTTGTGAGTTATGTGGTGGTAACCATGATTCTTCTGAATGTACGCAGACTCTAGAATCCAACTTTTATGTGGGGAATTACAATTGAAACAACAATGTGATGTTCAACACATACAATATAGCCTGAAAGAAGCACCCAAATTTCTCATGGAGTAATCCCAACAATGCTCTAAACCAGAACAATCATAATCCACAAGCATCGGGATTCCAGCAGAATATGCCACGACAATAGTTACCGCAACAACAACCGACAACATCTAGTTTTTTTAAAAATTCTCTAAATGCTTTCATGTTAAAAACTGAATCTTACATGGCCGAGAATAGTAACTTCATAAAAAGAACTGATGCTTTTATTAACAGGACCGAGATGAGATTGCAAAACCAAGAGGGGACAATCAAATCATTGGAAATTCAAGTCAGACAATTTGCTCAAAACCTAAATACTAGACCGCAAAGAGGTTTACCCGGCGATACTGAAGTCCCAAGAGGAATTAACCACGAGCAATGTAAGGCGATCACCACTAGAAGTGGCCAAAAACTTAAGGAGGCTGAATATCACTCATCAAACAAAGCTCCACAAAAAGAACAAGATGAACTCAGCGGAAAAGCTTCAGATGCTAAACCAAGAAATGCCACGACAACCCCAGTTGATGATGCCGCGACAACCAACGATAAGCATGCCCGAGGTGAGCATGCCGTGGCAACCAACGATAAGCATGCCACGGCAACCCTAGTTGACGATGCCTCAGTAACTCTAGTAGCCTAGACAATACCGTCAATCAGGATCCAGACCAATGAAAGGATCGAAGATATCTGACTTCCACCACCATTCCTACAAAGGTTGAAGCGGCAAAAGCAAGAATATCAATTCAAGAAGTTTATTTATATCTTAAAGCAGGTCCATATCAAATTTCCGTTGGTTGAGGCAATTGAACAAATGTCAAACTATGCCAGGTTTTTTAAAGACATTGTGTCCAAAAGAACAAGGGTAGGAGAGTTTGAAATAGTTGCCGCAATAGAGGGATGCATGGCCATGTTGCACAATCGCATACCACCCAAGTTGAAAGATCCCGAAAGTTTCACAATACCCTGTTCCATCAGAAACCACTATATCGGGAAAGCATTATGTGACCTTGGAGCAAGCATAAACTTGATGCCTAAATCGGTTTTCCAGAAACTAGAAATCGGGAAGGCAAGACCTACAATAGTTATGCTACATCTAGCCGACATATCCTATGTGCATCTAGAGGGAAAATCAAAGATATATTGGTAAAAGTTGATCGATGTGAAGTAGATGAGCATGCACCTATCATTCTTGGGAGACCCTTCCTAGCAACAGGGAGAACCTTGATCGATGTTGAAAAGGGAGAACTCACAATGAGGGTGAATGACCAGCAAGTTAAACTAAATGTGCTCCAAACACTTAAGCATGCCGATGATCCAAAAGAATGCCAACTCCTTCATGCCACGACAGAGTTTGACTTCAATGAGGAAATTAGTTGCCTTGGCAACTACATTGCCGATCTAGAGGAACTGGAGGAGTATGAATAACCGATCGATGATGAATAACAAGAAAAGGCAAATTGGTTAGTTAATCGACCATGTACATACTTTGAACCACTGGATTATTCAGGTAAGAACTGAATCTTATATGGCCGAGAATATTAACTTCATAAAAAGAACTGATGCTTTTATTAATAGGACTGAGATGAGATTGCAAAACCAAGAGGCGGCAATCAAATCATTGGAAATTCAAGTCAGACAATTTGCTCAAAATCTAAATACTAGACCGCATGGAGGTTTACCCAGCGATACTGAAGTCCCAAGAGGAATTAACCACAAGCACTGTAAGGCGATCACCACTAGAAGTCGCCAAAAACTTAAGGAGGCTCAATATCACTCATCAAACAAAACTCCAAAAAAAGAACAAGATGAACTCAGCGGCAAAGCTTCAGATGCTGAACCAAGAAATGCCACGACAACCCCAGTTGATGATGCTGCGATAACCAACGATAAGCATGCCCGAGGTGAGCATGCTGTGGCAACCAACGATAAGCATGCCACGGCAACCCTAGTTGATGATGCCTCAGTAACTCTAGTAGCCTAGACAATACCGTCAATCAGGATCTAGACCAATGAAAGGATCGAAGATATCTGACTTCCACCACCATTCCTACAAAGGTTGAAGCGGCAAAAGCAAGAATATCAATTCAAGAAGTTTATTGATATCTTAAAGCAAGTCCATATCAACTTTCCGTTGGTTGAGACAATTGAACAAATGCCGAACTATGCTAGGTTTTTTAAAGACATCGTGTCCAAAAGAACAAGGCTATGAGAGTTTGAAATAGTTTCCCAATAGAGGGATGTATGGCCATGTTGCACAATCGCATACCACCCAAGTTGAAAGATCCTGGAAGTTTCACAATACCCTGTTCCATCAGAAACCGCTATATTAGGAAAGCATTATGTGAATTTGGAGCAAGCATAAACTTGATGCCTAAATCGGTTTTCCAGAAAATAGTAATCGGGAAGACAAGACCTACAACAGTTATGCTACAGCTAGCCGACAGATCCTATGTGCATCTAGAGGGAAAATCAAAGACATATTGGTAAAAGTTGATCGATGTGAAGTAGATGAACATGCACCTATCATTCTTGGAAGACCCTTCCTAGCAACAGGGAAAACCTTGGTCGATGTTGAAAAGGGAGAACTCATAATGAGGGTGAATGACCATCAAGTTAAACTGAATGTGCTCCAAACACTTAAGCATGCCGATGATCCAAAAGAATGCCAACTCTTTCATGCCACGACAGAGTTTGACTTCAACGAGGAAAATAGTTGCCTCGGCAACTACATTGTTGATCTAGAGGAACTGGAGGACTATGAATAACCGATCGAAGATGAATAACAAGAAAAGGCAAATTGGTTAGTTCATCAACCATGTACATACTTTGAACCACTGGATTATTCAGGTAAGGAAGGTAAAATCAAAAAGCCCTCCATTGAACAACCACTGAGTCTTGAGCTAAAACAATTGCCAGGGCAACTAAAATATGCTTACTTGGGAACCGATAAAACATTGCCTGTAATTATTTCCTCTAAGTTACAGCCTGAGCAAGAAAATAAGCTAATCACCATGTTGACGCTACAGAAGAAGGTGATAGGGTAAACAATCGCCAACTTAAAGGGAATTAGTCTGACAGTGTGCATGCATAAGATTTTGTTGGAAGATGATCACAAACCTTTGATTGAGGCCTATAAGAGACTAAATCATGCCATGAAGGGGGTTGTAATGAAAGAAATCATCAAGTGGCTTAACACCGACATTATATACTCTATCTCTGATAGTACATGGGTAAGTCTGGTACAATGTGTACCAAAGAAGTGAGGGATAACGATGTTAAGAAATGAAAACAATGAACTTATCCCAACCAAGACTGTGACCGGTTGGAGGGTTTGTATGGATTATCGAAAGTTAAATAAGGCCACTGGGAAAGATCACTTCCCCTTACCCTTTATTGATCAAATGCTTAACCGTCTTGCAGGTAAACCCTTTTATTGTTTTCTTGATATTTACTCAGGTTAGAATCAAATTGTCATAGCACCAGAAGATCAAGAGAAGACAACCTTCACATGCCATACGATACTTATGCCTTTCGAAGGATGTCGTTCGGATTATGAAATGCCCCGACAACCTTCCAAAGAGGCATGATGACACTCTTTTCAGACATGGTCGAAGACTTCCTTGAAATCTTCATGGATGATTTTTTCGTATTTGGTAATGACTTTGACAGTTGCCTCAGCAATTTGGAGAAGAAGTTGGCAAGATGCGAAGAATCTGATCTAGTCCTTAATTAGGAGAAGTTCCATTCAATGGTAGATGAAGGAATCGTGCTCGGCCACAAGATTTTATCCAAGGGAATCAAAGTAGACAAAGCCAAGGTAGATGTGATCGAGAGATTGCTGCCACCAAGTTCAGTTAAAGGAATATGAAGCTTTCTTGGACATGCAGGTTTTTACAGGAGGTTCATTCATAATTTTTCTATGATTACTAAACCCTTGTGTAATTTGCTTGAACAGGATAAAGTCTTCAATTTTGATGATTCTTGCACTCAAGCATTCAAAACCCTAAAGGAAAAGCTTGCGTCAACACCTATAGTTGTTCCACCAGATTGGACACTACCTTTTGAGCTCATGTGCGATGCGAGTGATTTTGCGGTAGGAGTAATCTTAGGCCAACGAACAGGTAAGACCTTTCATGCGATATACTAGCTAGTAAAACTTTTAATAGTGCTCAAGTGAATTACACAACAACGGAGAAAGAGTTACTAGTTGTAGTTTTTTGCATTTGACAAGTTTCAGTCCTATTTGATTGGTACAAAGGTAATTGTCTATACGGACCATTCGGCAATTAAGTATCTATTTGCTAAAAAGGATGCCAAACCTCGTTTGATTCATTGGATATTGATTTTACAAGAGTTTGACATTGAGATTAATGATAGGAAAGGAATAGAGAATCAAGTTGCCGATCACATACGACGCTTAGAACGCAATAGGGAGAGGGACGTGGATTTAGAGATATACGATGCATTCCTGTATGAGCAACTGTTAGTTACCTCGGCAACTCCAGATGCGCACGCCTCGGCAGCCGCTGAAGTAGCTACCACAACAACACATGCCTCGGCAACCCCTGATGCATCAGCAACTCAAGATGCGCACGCCTCAGCAAGTCTAGTTGCCTTGGCAATACCCTGTTATGCGGATTTAGTTAATTTCCTTGTTTGTGGTATTTTACCATATGGCCTTACTCATCAAGGAACGAAGTAGTTCTGCCATGATGCTAAGAATTATTTATGGGACGAGCTCTTTTATTTAAATAATATGCAGATCAGGTTATACGTCGATGTGTCCCCAAAGAGGAGCAGCATAATGTACTCTAGAATGTTATTCTTCACCCTATAGAGGGCATTTTGGAGGAACACATACCACAGCCAAAGTTTTGCAATCCGGTTTGTATTGGCCCACACTTTACAAGGATGCCCAAGAGTTTTACAAACAATGTTATCGTTGCTAGAAGACGGGCAATATCTCTAGGCGACATGAGATACCGCTCTAAAACATCCTCGAGGTGGAATTGTTCGATGTATGGGGGATCAATTTTATGGGACCATTCCCATCTTCATTCGACAACCTCTACATTCTACTTACCGTTGACTACGTGTCTAAATGCGTTGAGGTAGCTGCAGTTCCCGCCAACGATTCGAAGGCCATGCAACGATTCTTGCAGAAAAATATATTTACACGGTTTGGGATGCTGAGAGCAATTATCAATGATGAAGGCAATCACTTTGAAAACAGACTCATTGCCAAGATATTGCAACGCTTCGGCGTGTCACACAAAATTGCCACGGCATATCATCCACAAACTAATGGGCAAGCAGAAATTTCTAACCAGGAATTAAAGAATATCCTCGAGAAGGTTGTCAATCCTTCCCGAAAAGACTGGTCTTCAAGACTAGACGAAGCACTTTGGGCTTACCGAACCGCGTTCAAAACACCCCTGGGAATGTCCCCATTTCGCCTTGTCTATGGCAAGACTTGTCACTTACCGGTGGAAATCGAACACAAAGCATATTGGGAAATCAAGACCGTGAATATGGATTGGGATAGTGCCAGAAAAAAGCGTTTACTAGATCTCAACGATATAGAAGAATTTTGTGCACTCGCCTATGAAAATGCACGAATTTACAATGAGAAAACAAAGCAATGTCATGACAAGAAACTATTTTCGCGACAATTCATGCCAGGGCAACTAGTTATTCTATTCAACTCTCGACTGAAACTTTTCCTGGGAAAACTGAGATCAAGATGGTCAAAACCATTCGATGTAGTCAAGCCATTCTCCCATGGTGCCGTGATAATCAAGTCCACTATTGACGGACATGAATTCAAAGTTAATGGACAAAGATTGAAGCACTACAACGGTGCCCATGTGGAACGAAATAAAGAAGTGGTCACCTTAGGAGATGCATGATCATGCTCTCCTTTTGATATTTTATTTTCTTTTTATTTTTCTTTTATTCGAACTTATTATATTATATATTTTTTTGATAATTTTGGCTATCTTAGGATAGATTTATTTAGTTCATTTAGGTTAAGACTACATCTTTCTTTCATATTTATCTATTTGTTTTTGAATTTTAAGGTTAATAATTTCTTTGCACATATTTATTTATTTATTAGTTTATCTTTAATTTTAATCCTTATTTTATTTGTTTTTTGAACTGTAGGAAATGAGTTTAAGATAAAAAGGAATTGGATTCGAGAAGGAAGTTTCTTCAACAAGGAATCTAATGGGCTAAATCAAAGGCTTATATTAAGCCTCCAATTTACCCTAATTCACCTACATAGTCGGCCAAACCCTTCCTCAATCCCCTTTGTCGCCTTCTTCCCCCAATTAAAACCATTGCCTTTTTTCTTTCCAATCAATCCCACCCACCATATTTACTACTTATCTTTTCTATTTAACCCATCACCTTTAGCTTCCAAGAAACCTATTCCTACTTTTAACCTTGCAAATATTTAGTTTCTTTTGGTTTCTTTTCTTTGTTTCTACCAAGCTCACAACCAAAATCATCCATGGCAACAAAACTCAAGTTTTTGGTGCACCCAAGTTCTTCCAAAGAACCAAGCTACAAGAAATTTGCTACACTGGCGGTTCAAGAACGATTTCAGTCCAAATTTGAAAGCTGAAAGATTTGCGAAGAACAAGGCTTCGAACACTCAAACTCTCATCAAGATTTCAGCCTTGAACCATTCATCTTCCCTACGGTTGCACACCAAAAGTGGGAAATCTTTTGCCATCAACCAGAACCGGGCAACATCTCATGGGTAAGAGAATTCTATGCTCACTCGCCTAACCCGAATAATCCTTATGTTTTTGTTCACGACAAAGCTATCCTCATAAGCACCAAGAGCATCAACACCTTGTACGGGCTATACATTGAGAAGGACAAGCATCAAGCTTTTGTTGATCGACTCACACCCAAGCAACTCGACAAGGTGCTTCAAGAACTCACTCTACCGTGAACTCATTGGAACGACGGTAAATACAAGGGCACGGTAAAACACCTTCGGCTTAAACCTAAGGCAAAATTATGGAATAAGTTTGTTAAAACTTCTTTAATGCCCACAAAACACAATACTACCATTGATACACCTTGTCTTTTGCCCATACATTATATCTTGCATAATCGCATCATTAACATTGGCAAAATTATTTGCAATGAGATTTTTGTATGTAGCACGAAAGACAAGGGTTCTCTTTTCTTTCCTTGCCCAGTTCCAATCTTTGCAAGGAGATGCATGTCCCAAGTGAGTCAACCGATGAAAAGGCCCTACCAAAGTTCGGTTAGAATCGAGCACTAATCAGAAAGCTAATGGGAGAGGCACCAGTAAAATCCCTAACGCCTACAGTTGCTGTGGCAACTCCTACCGCCTCGGTAACTCTTGATGCCCCAGGCATCTGATGGCTGGGCAACTTGGCCAACAATCCCAGGACAACTTCAAGCACTCTTACAACCGTTAGCACACCGCCTTGAACAGATTGAAGCCCACCAACTAATGTTCTTGCAATACATAAAGGACCACAACAATTTCATCACCCAAGTTATCCTGGAAAAATGCCTGGATAGCTGAGTGTCGTTCCCTATCTTTCCTGCCGACATTCTTACCACGACAATCGCAGAAGCAGTTGCCACGACAACTGCAACAGATGCTGCTGCGATAACCTACACAACACCTATCCCAGCAGTTACCCTGGTAACCCACACTGAAGATACCGCAACAACCAAGACTGAAGCTACCCCGACAAATAATGCAAAAACCAAAGGTAAAGTACCTACGCCTAAACCAACTCTTACTGAATCATTTTCCAATTTTTTAGATTCGGATGAATCCTCCATTGCACCAACAAAGACCACACCAGTCAAATCCTCCAAGCCCAAGTAAAAAGCCAATGACATTGAGGAAGAGGATGATGAGGACGATGATGACACACCCGTACGAGGATCAATTCCACCATCGGTAACAAGGAAGCAACCACCGCGTTCAAGTAAGAGAATCAAGACACCGACCAAGAGGAAACTAATTATCCACAAAGATGGGCTCTCAGAGTAAGTCATCATTTGTATTTTATTTTTTTAGTTTTATTTTTCTTTTTCTTTCCTTTGCATGCATTGTGGACAATGCCTCACTCGAGTTTGGGGGATTGTTACTAGATAGTTGTCATGTATAGTTGCATTCATTTTAAGTTGCATATAGGACACATAAATTGTTTGCCATACCTTTAGTTGGAACAAGAATTGCCTATATTTGATGAATATCCGATGATGACATTGCCAATGTACTTAATTGATATAACTTTTTATTCTAGGATAACCGTGGAAACACTTAGAATCTTACTATGATGCTAAATTTAATGAAACACTATTGTGGCTTGATTGATTCAAGGAATTCTAGTGAACTTAGGTTGATAGTTGAAAAATTGGGGGATTAAAATAAAATTTGGATGAATGCTAGAGGTGCCTGAAACTGGCACTAGTATGTGCAAAAAATTGATCGCCAGAGGTGCCCAAAACTGGGTATAGTCGAATAAAAGAAAAACTCAAGAAAAATAAAAACAAAACCCTAGAGGTGCCCGAAACCGGCTCTAGCTAAAACATGCTAAAAGAACCCAAGGAAGTAATTTGAAAACCTCTTGTTTGCATAGAATCTAAAAAATCAACTTGCACACAACTCCGCACACACTCACAAGCATTATAGTTTGATTCCGAGTAACTCATAGGTTGTCCGAAAAATAAAAAGTCAATCATACTTTGTGCCACGGTTATGAGGATTGAAATCAAGTTAAAAGCTAAGTTTGTGAAAATTGAAGCCTTGGCGGGTAATTATTAGTTTGCATTGCCTGAGGACAAGCAATTGTTCAATTTTGGGGGCTTGTTAAGTGTCCAAAAGTACTATTTTATTCACCATTTTTACTCATATTATTGCTAGACTTAGGCTCATATTAGTTGCATTAGTAGCCATTCATGCATGTTTGCATTTTTCCTTGATGGTCAAGCTTGATTCCATATTTTGCTCAATTTTGTGGAAAAAGGGTACTGCTAATAGTTGTTTTTGTGTGTGCATAACCAGTTTCCAGGGCAGTGTAAGAAGAAGATGCCGACGTAGTTGCCAGGCAGTGCATGAAGGATATGCCGAGCTAGTTGCCAGGGCTATTTTGGCAAGAATGGATAAGATGACGTGGTAGCCAAAATTGATGACTGGATATGCCCAACATGGAGAGGTCAAAGAAGGATTAAATCCCAAGAAGATAGGATAAGATCTAGAAGGAATTTAAATATAATAAAAAAGATTTATATTCTTTTTAAATATCTAATTGCACTTGACTTCCTCCCCAAGAAAGACTTTGACCTAGACATCTTCTATTTAAAGGAGACCAAGCCGTCAACTCCAAGGGGTGCAAGAAAGGAGAGAATTTGACAAGAGGCTTCAAACGTCTTCATCTTTTTCTTTCTTGGTCGATTAGGTTTATGTTAGTAAAACTTTGTTTTGTGTTTCTTTGGAACCTAGCCATGAACTAAATCTATTTGGCTAAGCTTATTGTGTTTTGTGGTTGCGAGAAACGGTTGGATTTTGTTTAGGTAATAGAGTTTGTACTTTCAATTCAAGGTTTACTCATTCTTGGTTTTTATTCGTGTTTGCGAGTGAATTGGGAGAGGATCTCGTAAATCTATCAATTTATCTAATATCGGGAGAGTTAGATTCAAGAAGTGAATGAGTGTGGTTTTTATTCAATATATCGATGATGAAGACTAATCCGGCTTAGGAATAAGTTTAGGATTTCAATAGCTAAGAGGAGCGCAAGATTGGTTGTTGTTCACCCTTGATTCACGCAGGGATGTATTGTCAAGGCATACACAATTAGCTAGAGTTTCAACTTAGGGATAAGAAGAAACCATTGAAGAACGCTATGCCAAACCTTGAAGTTTGCTGCACAGTCGCACAAACAGTTTCCCAGGAAACCATTCTACTAGTTGCCAAGGCAAACCAGCTGTGCAAGTTGCCGCGGCAACTGATTTGTCGTTGTATTCTTTTACCGAGATGATCGTTCTGACTATCACACCTCAACTCACGATAACCTGGCCTACTTTCTATGATTTGATTACATCTTCTTTTACTTTATTGCTTTCTAGTTTAGTTGTTAGTTAAAACTCCTACAATCATCTACTTGTGTTTTTACTTTTATAGTGCAAGAGACTAGATTCTTGAAGTAGCACCAATCCCTGTAGAGACGATATCTTTTATACTATAACTTGCGACTTGTACACTTGCACAATTGTGGATCACTTATTACGCGCAACAACTACCTCACTAGGAAAAGTATGTCTAATGCATTTCATGTCATACATTTCACATTAAGAGATTCACAGTTGAAGATCGGAGCAGTTGAAGAGTTTGACAAGTCACAATCAAGGCCAAAGTAATGTATTTTGTCTCGATGAACTCCTAAGAAGGTGGCAAAGTAGCTAGACTAGTCATATATGGTCTTTTTTGTGTGTATAAGTTATGTTTACCTTGCAATAGTGTCTAAGGCTCTAAATGGCTTTTTAGTTGGCTTAAAAATGACTAAAATGGCATATTGGGCACAAAAAGGTGAAAACCTACTAAACGGATTCAAATGGCCCTAAAATTTGACATGCTATTGGATCATAATGATTGAATATTGCTGGTAAAATTTCATTGCATTTGGAAATTATTCAACATGTTAAATTGGCTAAAAATAGATAAAATCTGTTATTACAATGCAAGGCGTACCGATCACAATGTTGAAATATTACATATTGGCCATTGAATCCTTGTAAATCTAATTGGATGGGAAAATGACATTGGATTAATATGAAAATTTGTACACTTACTGTTTACTGATTGAATTACATAGTCGTGTGGTTAATTTCAGATAAAGACTCCTAATTCCTAGAATTTATAATTTAGTCCCTAAAAGGTGTGCAAGTTTAGAATTAGCCTTAATTTGATTACCTTAGCTATGTATCGATTCCTTGCCTCAGTGTATTGATATCGTATTGCATTGTATTGTCTTGCATTAAATTCTTGTTGAAAGATATCGCATCGTTCATCGTATCGTTCATTATTAATGCTTTCCGACCCGATTCTCTACTAGACCAGGAAGGGGAAGTTACAATGAAGGAGCAATATCCTCGTCTTTTTCCCTTAGGTAAATTTGAGGATGGATTTTCTTTTAGGGGAAGAGAATTGTAATATCCCAAAATGTGGCTTGGAAGTTTATTACTAATTTGAATGTGACTCAAATTGATATAATGCATCTTTAGAATAAAATAATTAAGTAAGTAAATGACCAATTAAGAAGTTTGTAAAGTATATTAGCTAAATTAGAAAGGACTAAATTGAAAGCCTTGCTTGAATGAAGGATTGCATGTAAACTTGAAGGACCCAAGGTCCTATTTGTAAAGAAGAAAGATGTATTGACGAGGCTTTGCATCGACTATCGATAATTGAACAAGCTCACCATCAAGAATAGGTACTCGTTGCCAAGAATTAAAGATTTGATTCATCATCTTAAGGATGATACAATGTTTTCCAAGATCAATCTCCGATTAGGGTACTATAAGATGAAGATTAAGGAATCTGATGTTCCTAAAACTGCATTCAAGACTTGATATGGTCATTATGAATTTCTTGTGGTACCTTTTGGCTTAACGAATGCCATTTCTACATTCATGGAACTTATGAACCGAGTCTTTAAACCTTATTTGGAAAAGTTCATAGTAGTCTTTATCGATGACATCCTTATCTACTCCAAGGATAAGGATGAAAATTCAAAACACCTTTGAATGGTTCTACAAACTCTATGAGACAAGAAACTTTATGCTACATTCAGCAAATGTGAATTCTGGTTATTTGAGGTATCTTTCTTTGGACATGTTATATCTACAGAATGAATTAAAGTCAATCCAAAGAAGATCAATCTCAGACAAAGAAGGTGGATAGAGTTACTCAAAGATTACGATCTAATCATTGATTATCACCCGGGGAAAGCAAATATTGTGGCTGATGCACTCAATCACAACCATTCAATTGGTAAGAATTTTAGTAAATATGCATAAGTTCTAACCAAATTCTAATCTTTAATCTAAATATATTTCATTGTATTGTAGCTCCTACTGAAATCAATGCCCATTTTAGGCTACAAAGGAATCTAAAACTTCTAGCCGAACTTAGGTTCAATCTGACTTGATTTTAAGGATCGAAACCCTCCAACAATCAGACTTGGAACTTCAAAACTTAATGCTTAAGCTAAAGGATGAACCTAATCCATACTTTTTTTCTTAAGTTTAATGGATTGCTCTATTTTCAAAAATTCATTAGGATTTAATCAAATAGCTTAAGGAATCGAATAGCTTAAGGAAGAAGGTGAAATACTCTTCCTTCTATCTTAATTTGATTGAATTTGAATAATTGGTTGAGAAATGTTCTTGAATCATATGTTACTAGATTCGTTTGAAGGTTAATTCATGTTAAGGAAATTCTAGGAATTTCTTGCATGATGTGCTTGATAACTTGCCATGTTTTGGTGTTATTGAAACTTGGTTAGGATGTTAGTTGTTGTCTTTGAATTTTAGAAGTTGTTATGTTGTTGATTATTGAATTGAATCATGTTGTGATCGAGTAGAATGCTTGAGATGTAGAAATTGATTATTTTGTTTAATGGTAATGAAACTTAGGTAATGCGAACTTAGATGATTCAATTAGGGGTTTTTTATGGAAATAAGGAACTATTTTTGGACTGATTTAATGAATAAACAAAAAAGGGGACTATTTTGAAAATATAAGGGTCGATTTGGTGATCTAAAAACAGAGGATTGTATTGCTAATAAATTAGACTATTTTGGTATATAAATATGTATATATGTATAAGTGGATTGTTTTGTGTATGTATGAGTGTATGAGTATATAATGGACTATTTTGTTGTATAAATATCTATATATGTATATGTGAACTATTTTGTGTATGTATGAGCACATAGTGGACTATTTTGGTGTATAAATATGTATATATGTACAAGTGGACTGTTTTGTTTATGTATGAGTACATAGTCGGCTGTTTTGGTGTTTAAATATGTGTATATGTATAAGTGGACTGTTTTGTGTATGTAAGAGTGCATAATGGACTGTTTTGGTATATAAATATGTATATATGAATAAGTGGACTGTTTTATGTATGTATGAATATATGATGGACTATTTTGTGTGTGTGTATATATATATATATATACATGTGCATTTGGACTGATGGTAAATGAAAGGCTAATGTAACATCCCAAAGTTGGGCTTAGAAGAATGTTACTAATTTCATTAACAGTTGAATTGCTTTTTTATTTTCATTTTGTTTTGAGATCCTGTGATATTCCAAAATATAGCTTAGAAGTATGTTTCTTATTTATTCGTAACTTGAATTGATGAATAGATATCATTAGATTAGATAATTAAATTAAAGTAAATTGAGGATCTAGGACCAATTTGGAAGAAAAGAAAGGAAAAATGACACATATTCAAGGACTAAACCAAGTAGTATGCTAAATTTGAGGTCTTCATGGTAAAGAAATTTTAAGACATGGTAATTACACATGTCATGCAAAGGTTAGACATGTAGGGGGAGGGGATTTCGGTGGAGAGAAAAGAAGAGTCATCTTTTTTATTCTCTCCAAGATGGCCGAACCTCCATTAATGCGTAAAAGAGAGTGAAGGTTGAGAGAAAGCTTGCAAGGGGGCATTGTTCATCCATTTCCTTAGCTTAAATCCTTGTTCGAGTAGTGTGGGAGAAAGGTAGTCTCATTCTTTTCTCCCTAATAAAGAAAAATTGGTGTTTATTTAAAGATATATGTATGAATCATGAGAATTGTTAGAAGTATTAGAGTTTTGAATTAGAGCTATACTTCTTGTTGTATTTAAATAGTAATATATTTTTAATGCATGAAAGGGAACATAGATGATTATGAATTTGATGTTTGAACTTGATTTGGATGGCATTGCTTGTTAAAATTTCAATATGAGACAGTTTTGTACACACATATGTGTATATATGAATTAAGGACTGAATTGATCATGTGAGTATTGTTTAAAATTGTTTTATTGAAATTTGAATGTTTTGGAATTGTTTTCTAAGTCATTAGGGGTTGTTTTGTGAACAAATTGAATTGTTTTGGACTGTTTTAGCATCTGAAACAAATGGACAGTTTTAAAGAGAACAAAAGGGGACTATTTCGTGATAAAATTAGATACTATTTTGATAATGATAAGAGGGTTGTCTGTAATATGTAAATAGGGGATTGTTTTGAAAGTTAATGGGGACTGTTTTACAAAGAAATAAGGGTTGTTTTAATGAAATTGTGGACTGATTTGTAAGCTAGAAAATAGGGAACTATTTTATGAAATTTTAGGGACTATTTTGCATTAAAATAAAAATATATAAGGACTATTTTTATCTTTTAAAGACTGTTGGGGATTGTATTGAAAAGTTTGGGGATGTTCTATGCATATACACAAGTGTTTTGGGACTATTTTAGGGTGAAGAAATACGTATGTAATACTATGGGACTGTTATGAATCTATGTGAACATATTAAGGATTGTTTTTGACTACTTGTGAATGTCATGGATTGTTTTGTGCCCATATGAATATATGTCTATGCATTAGGGATTGTTTTATAAGTATGAAAATGTTGTGGATTGTTGAATGTATACATATGTAATAGGGATTGATTTAGTGTGTGAGAATGTATGATCTTGCTTATAGTGAAAATAGGAGCGTGCCTAGCTTGGATCAAACAGTGAGTGTAGTTTAAAGTCTCGGGGTAGGTCTAAAACCTTCTCGAGCATCTTTTACTTGCTTAAACTATATTGTATAAATCATTATGCTAAGCTATGCTTGATTTTAAGCTTGGGATGGAGGTAAGTACCTAATTGCTAGGTACTATGTGTTATATAATGTTTGATTGAGCAATGTGATATGATTGAGAAATATGTGTGTCCATGTGTGTTAATGTGACGACTTATAAGACTTGATTATTTGATTATAAGAACATGAAATTATGCTCAAATTAGATTTTGACATGAAGTGATAATTTGCAGGTAAACTTTCATGGTACTCAGACATCGTTCAACAAGTTAATTTGAATAAAAACTAGATAAAAGCTGTCATTGTGTGACAGGTGTATCGATACAAGGCAAGCTATATCGATACGACCTTGCATATTTTGACCAGGTAAAATAGGGCGTATCGATATGAAAAAGGGGGTGTATCAATATGGATCTTGGCAGTGAGGCCTAGTAAATAAATTGCATCGATATGGCCTCAGGGTGTATCAAAATAGGTCAACACCGGTCAACCTGTATCGATACGGTCTTATCTATATCGAAATAGGGTCTGTTAAGAAAGGTCAATTTGAGTCAACCTATATCGATACAGTCTCAGTGGTATCGATACAAGGCCTTAATCACTCAAAGTATAAATTGAATCTATGCATATCCATATCGATATGGACCCAAGGGTATCAATACGGAGGTAGTTAATTATGTTTAAAGGCTTTGAACACAGTTTTGAATAATTCACTAAATGGCCGCTAAATATTTTATAGTCTAATTGGATAAGTAAACAACCTTAGTTTGTAATGAAATTTCAAAGTCTAATAATTAGAAAGTTAAACTTCTGATTGATAACATGAATTTCAATTACGGACCCCTAGTTTGTAAAATTTATAGTTTAGTCCCTAAGTTTAAAAAGTTAGTTCATTAGGTTTTAAAAGAGATTAATAAGACATTTTGAATAACATTCCAGACTCCGATTAAGCTTCCCATCTCTAAATCCATTTTTGGTAACACCTTCTAACCCGATTTTCTACCAGGCCAGAAAAGGGGTGTTATATTTGTTGTATCAGAGCTAGAGTTTAGTCGATTCTAGGACTAAATCGAGGCTTGTTATGAGTCTGAATGTGTATATGCCACGTAGGAGTTTATTTGTATATGATATTTGTGACTTGCAACTGACACGATCTAACCTTTACTGTTTGACTAGTTTTAAGAATGTCTCCACCCAACAATAGATGTGTCAAAATGGGACCACATCCCAGCTCCACCTCGACATAGGGGGACAATCTCGAACCTGAAGTTCGAATTGAATAGGTGGGATAGAATCTCCGACCCAATCCTCCACTGACGTCTCCCGCTCAACAATAGTATTTGATGTCTATGGCTAAGATGATTAAGCAGGTGGTCGTGTTTCTCAGGCAAGAGCCCCCACCTCAGCCTTAAAAAACATCTTTATCTGTTTCGAGGGCTCCTATTGACAAGCTCCGTCAGTATCCGGTCTATACTTTCACCAGACAAGAATAAGACAGTCCCGAAGTAGCAGCTTATTGGCTAGAAAATACTCTCAAACTCATGAACAAGCAGATGAAGTGTCCTGATGAACATAAGCTGGAGTATGCCCCGGCATTGAACTCTGAAGAAGCTGATAGCTGGTGGGACACCATGACACTCATCGTACCTGAGCATAGAGTTATATGGGATTTCTTCCTTCAAGAGTTTCGTAAGAAGTATATCAACGACAATTACCTTGCCGAAAAACGTAAGAAGTTCCTCTCTTTGAGGCAAAGAGGACGATCCATGGAACAGTACATCCACCACTTTTGTAAATACTCAAAGTATGGTGCGGATATCATACGCACAGAGAAGGAAAACTGTCGAATGTTTATCGATGGCCTATGTGATGAATTACTTCTTCTCTTCACTGCTTTGGAGTTTAAGGAATTTTAGAATCTGGAAAATCGGTCGATTGCTTCTAAGGCCTCCTAGAAGGCTTGTGAGAGGATAAAGGGGAATCAAGCTAGATCCGACAAGAGATTCTGAGATGATTCCATACCTCTCATACCTCAAAAGAAGAATAAACAGTGGGACCAAAAGTCTACCACCTTTTAGCAGCTGCCAAAGACAAGATATGTGTCACAATCCCAATCTTCGGGAACATCTGCTGCTCGTACAGCTTCAGTTAATAGTATGTGTGGTTTTGGAGGAGGCTCACATATCCCTTTATGTAGCTTTTATTAGAAGAGGCATCACGTGCAATATCGTAGACAGGCTGAATCTTTCTACCTCTGTGGTGAAGCTGGTCACTTTATCAAACAATGCCTGTAGAACCCAAATGCTCCTACCTTTGTGGCTTCTCAGAATAATTCTGCTAAAGGAAGAAGAGCCAAACCAGTGCAGTTTGGATCAGCAGGGAAACCTCACAACTCAAACCCTCTTTCTGTTAGATGTGACCCTTAGACCTCAGCTCAGATGTACCATGTCGAGGTCGAGAGCGAGAAAACGATCCTGATGTGATTGTAGGTATGGTAGAATTATATTCTGATATTATTATGCTTTGGTAGATCCCAGCTCTATGCATTCCTTTATTAGTGAACCCTTGATCGAGAAGCATGTCTTAGAACCTGAACCAGTTACTTCTGAGATTATTGTCTCTAACCCTCTAGGAGATAGTGTGGCTATACGGTTGATCTATAAAGCTTGCCCTATGAGGATCCAAGGGATCCCATTTTCGGCCAATTTAATGGTCTTGCCCTTTCATGAGTTTGATCTTATCCTAGTCCAACCCGAGAAGTAGAATTCAGAATTGAAATGCAACCGGGGACTACAC
Source organism: Hibiscus mutabilis (assembly GCA_019671005.1). Lineage (NCBI taxonomy): Eukaryota > Viridiplantae > Streptophyta > Magnoliopsida > Malvales > Malvaceae > Hibiscus > Hibiscus mutabilis. Next base: position 57,207,618 of record CM033711.1, on the reverse strand, counting down.
CACACCCCATTGCTCCCTATAGGATGGCTCCGGTTGAATTAAAGTAGTTGAAGGCCCAAATCTGAGATCTTTTGGACAAGAGATTTATTCGACTAAGTTCCTCACACTAAGGAGCACGAGTTTTGTTTGTCAAGAATAAAGATGGGTAAATGCAACTATGCATTGACTATCGTCGGCTCAATAGGGTAACTATCAAGAATAAGTACCCGTTACTAGGGATTGATGACCTCTTCGATTAGTTGAAGGGTGCTTCTATCTTCTCTAAGATAGGCCTACAATCTGGGTATTATCAAATGTTAGTGAAGGAGTCCGACATTCCAAAAACTAACTTCCAAATTAAATATGGCCACTATGAGTCCGTAGTAATGCCTTTTGTGCTTACAAATGCACCTGCAGTATTTATGGACTTAATAAATCGTGTGTTCTGGCCCAATCTAGATAGATTCGCGGTTGTATTTATAGATGACATCTTGATCTATTCCAAGGACACTGACACTCATGAAGAACCTTTCCGGATTATTCTTCACACTCTCTCGGAGAAAAAATATATGCTAAGCTCAGCAAATGTGAATTCTATCTATCTGATGTATCCTTTCTAGGACATGTGATTTCTTCTGCGAGAATCCAAGTGGACCCAAAGAATATTCAAGCGGTTGTTGATTGGATTCCTCCTAAGAATGTTGGGGAAGTTCGTAGCTTTCTAGGCCTTATAGGCCACTATCGTAGATTTGTAAAAGGGTTCTTGATGATTGCTACAACCTTGACGAAGCTTCTTCGTAAAGAAACTCCTTTTGTATGGACAGTGGAGCAACAAAGGAGTTTTGATCAGCTTATGCAAGTTCTAACCCATGCCACTATTTTGGTGCAACCTAAGTCAGCTAAAGACTTCACCGTGTATAGTTATGCATCCCACTTGGGATTGGGTTGTGTACTTATGCACGAAGGAAAGTTCATTGCCTGACCCTTACGTTACTTTAAACCGCATGAGCTAAACTATCCGACACATGACCTAGAGCTAGATGTTGTAGTGTTTGCCTTAAGAATTTGGAGGCATTACCTTTACGGTGAGAAGTGCAACTTGTACACTGATCCCAAGAGCCTGAAATATCTTTTGACTCAGAAAGAGTTAAATCTCCATCAACGTCGGTGGATGAAACTTTTGAAGGACTACAACTTGGTCATTGATTGCCATCTTGAAAAGGCCAATGTTATGGCTGGCGCTCTTAGTCGGAAGCCCACTCCCTCCTTGAGAAGTTTGAATGATTATTTATGGATCAAGAAGTATGGAAAATTGTTGGAAGAATTGAGTATTTAGTCAACCATCGTGTCTCAAATCAAAGCACTCTAGGAATCTAACGAGGAGTTACAAACTCTTATTGCTAAGATCAAGAATAAGCAGGATCCTGATTTCACTATGAATTCTGAAGGTTTATCGTGCTTTCAAAACCGTATCTGTGTCCCTGATGATGATGATATTCAGAATCAAATTTTGAGTGAAGCTCATTCAAGTCCTTTTTCTATTCATCCTGGAGCTATCAAGATGTATAAAGACTTGAAGGAGCTGTATTGGTGGTCTGGCATGAAAAGTGAAATCACAGACTTTGTGGCGAAGTTTTTAATCTGCCAATAGGTTAAAGCTGAGCACAAGGTGCCTACTGGTCTCTTGCAACCTATTGAGCTTCTAGAGTGGAAATAGGAATGTATTACGATGGATTTCGTAAGTGGTCTACCAATGACACCGAAGAAAAATGATGTTTTTGGGTCATTGTAGATCGATTCACCAAGACTGCTTATTTTCGTCCAGAGAGGATGGGCTTCAGCTTACCTAGACTTGTTGAGTTGTATATTCGTGAAGTCATCCATTTACATGGAAAAACCCTACATAAGGCTTTGGGAACCCGAGTGCAGCTAAGCACTACTTTTCACCCTCAAACTGATGGTCAATCTGAAAGGGTTATTTAGATTCGGGAAGTTATGCTACAAGCATGTGTTATTGATTTTAGGGATACATGGAAAAAGTCCCTATGATTAGTGGAGTTCGCGTACAACAACAGTTACCAAGCTTCGATTCAAATGGCTCCTTATGAAGCCCTTTATAGGAGAAGATGTAGAACTCCTCTCTATTGGATCGAGCTGGGTGAAGGTAAGGTGTCAGGCCCTGACTTACTTTGAGAAACCGAAGAAAAGGTAACAATCATTCGTGATAGGCTCAAGGCTGTCTTTGGTCAGCAGAAAGCTTATGCTGATTTGAAAATAAGGGACATTCAGTATGATGTTGGTGAGAAAGCTTTCCTTAATGTGTCTCCATGGAAGAAGATCCTTCCTTTTGGCAAAAAAGGGAAGCTAAGTCCTTGTTTTATTGGCCCATTCGAGATGTCGAGCGAGTTGGACCTGTTGCCTAACGACTAGCTCTCCCTGGAGAGTTAAGTCGTATACATAATTTCTTTCACATGTCTATGCTACAGAAGTACCGGTCCAATCCTTGCCATATGATCGAGCCGGAATATGTGGAAATCCTGTCCAACTTGACGTACGAGGAGGAACCAATGCAGATTCTTTCATGAGAAGTCAAGAGACTTCAAAACAAGTTCATGACCTTAGTGAAAGTCTTTTGGAGAAGACACTCAGCGGAAGAAGCAATGTGGGAGCCAGAGGAAACGATGAAGAAATAGTACCCTCATCTTTTCAGTTAGAGTGAAAATTAGAGGACAAATTTTCTTAAGAGAGAGTTGTCACACCCTAAAAATCGATCTAGTCAGAATTGGGTTTCGGTGATTAGAAATTTTTTTACCAGTTATGCCCAAATGGTGTAATTGCTTATCCTTGTACCTCATTTTAAAGTAATGGAAGTTATTTTAGCCTAATTGAAATGGTTGGACCTTTATGCAAAGAATGGAATTTAGGGGTTTCGTTGAAAATGCTTGAAATGTTAAATTTGAGCCAGGTATATTGGTACAGTAAGACATGTATCGATACGACCCAACCGTTTCTAACAAACTTACATAATTCATTCTAGTCGTATCGATACGGCGATAAGGTGTATCGATACGGGTCCCTGTCGAAAATTATTTTTGTGACCAATTTGTAAGGATTAAAAGTAAGGGGTTGAGTCACCTGCTAGCTTACCACTTCTCCACGTGAGAATGATCTGAAAAGGATGAAAATTAGTCATCAATTGTCAAAGTTGGAAAAGAATAAGAAAATGTGTTTATTAATGGGTTAATCAAACCTTTGACCAAAGGAAACCTCCCTATTCGCCCTTAGTGAGGTGGAAAATAATTATGGGGTATGGTTTCTTAAAGTGAATAAGGAAAAGCTTTCTTCATTATTTTGAATCTCTAGAAACCAAATCCCACTTTTTTTCTTAAAGAAACCAAGCACACACCTCCATTGTCATCTCCTTCCTCAAGCTCAAACAAGCACCTCTATCCAATCCTTGACCTTTGTGTGATTTCAATACACCAATTGAAAGCTTGTAATTGGCTCAAGTGGTGGAAGGCAAGTCATCTTGACCTTTGTGTACGTATATGTGATCAAAATAGTCCAGCATGCATTCAAATATATTCAAAACAATCCAAAATTCATGTTTATACATATATGTGATCAAAACAGTTCATTTTTCCTTTTGTCAAAACAGTCCTTTAATTTGAATATATGTTTACACTATATATCAATTTAAACAAAAAATGTCCTTAGATCAAAATTACCAAGCAGTTCATTTGTTCCCTTTAAGCCACATGATCACCATTAAAATTTAAATTTTCTAACAGCCACTAGATTCATAAAAATCTACCATTAAATACTTAATTTAAGCATGAATAAGGAGACGAGAAGAGTGTGATTATCTTCCTTCCCTAGCTGTTGGATTTAAATTCACAACACGAACTATGAAGCAATAATTTTTTGCAAGTTTTCTCTTTCTCTACTTTAATAGATTCAGTATCATGGAGATAAAGAAGATGATGGTAATTTTTTTGGTTATAGAACACACGTGGTCAATATCTCTAATAGATCTCCCTTCTTCCTCATGATATGTGTCAAAGTCCTTGGTTATAAATTCATTTAGCATACCACCTTGTAAGTTTACAAGGTATTCGATTTACCCCTTTGCTAAATGGCTATTCATGTTTTCTTTATTTCACTTTGACCCTAACTCATGCAATTGATTCATCAAGATACACATTAGAACAAATGTTTAGCAATCGAGTTGATAGCACACTTCTAAGCTAATTTTTGGGGTATTGCATGTTTAAAAGGTAAGCCAAAGTTTCCTTGAAACCATATTAATCTTTGTGCCACAATTTGTATGAATGGCCTTAATCCTTCTTGATTTTGTTTGTAAGTCCATCCTTGTTTGTTGGTTGAATGTTCTTGATTGTTTATAATGTGTCTTAACTCGGTTTATCTTCTAAACCTGTCAAGGGGTGTAACATGTATTGGTATCAGTGCTAGAGTTTAGTCAATTCTAGGACTAAACCAAGCCTCGTTGCAACATCATTTGTTACATGTGCCACCTAGGAGTTAAATTTGATAAGCACGTGTGATCTATGTTTGATAAAAGCTTCCTTTTTGTGATTAGTCAATAGAATGTCTAAGACACAGTTGGGTCGGGATGATGACAGCCCGACTAGCTCCTCTAATGAAGTAGGAAGTGTAAGAATGAACCATGAGCGTCAAGAACCCCAAAAAACTGTTAAACCTCAACACGAAGCTCCTTCAATTCATCCCGTATAACGGGAGTGTCTCCTTAACATGAAGGAGATGTTTGAACAGTTAGTTACCTTCTTAAGACAAAACCCTCCAACTCCACCCACTACTCCTATATTAGTGTCAACAAGAGCTACGGTTAATAAATTGGTTCAACATCGAGCTTATACGTTCACAGGTGCCGATAATGAAAACCTAGAAATAGCTGAGTACTGGTTGAGACAACTACTAGGATCTTGACCAAACAACTACAATGGTTAGATGAACATAAACTTGACTATGACCTAGCATTTTTAGCTAATGAGGCCATAAGTTGGTTGAAAACTACGACCCTTACTACTCATACTAATGTTGTTATGTGGGATTTATTTCTCGAAGAATTTTGGAAGACATACATAAGTGAGAAATATCTTGTAGAACATAGAAGATGATTCTTGTATATGAAGCAAGGGGGCAGGCCAATAGAACAATATGTTAGTTATTTATGTAAATATTAAAAATATGGGTCCAAATTTATCAAGAAAGAGGAATACAAATGTCGGATGTTTATTGACAGACTCAACAATGAATTAGGCACTATGTTCACAGCTTCTAGGATCACTAACTTTCAAGATTTGGTAAGTCGAGCCATTGCTACAGAAGCTAAGATGAAGGCATCTGAACAAATGAAAGGGGATTAGTCTAGGAATGATAAAAGATCTAGAAATGATAACAAGCCACCGTGGCCATCCAAGAAGTCAACGAATCAAGGAGGCGGTTCTTCAAATTTCAAATCTTCTCTAAAGTGTAATTTCTTACCTAAGCCTCAGACTGTGGTTATGTCTTCTACATCTTCAGCTCTATAAATAGCACTAGGAATATGGGCAGGGATTCACAAGCCCCTACCTGCAACTTCTGCTAGAAGAAACATTAAGGAGAATGTAGGAGACAAGCAAACGCATGTTTCATGTGTGGAGGATTAGATCATTATAACGAGGATTGTCCTCAGAATCCAAACAATCTTCCAACTCATACACCAAAAAATTCAAATCTTATTCAATCACCCCGAAGTAAGAGACCAAAACAAGCCCAGTCCATAAATTATGGGATGAATCGGGGACAAGCCTCCAATGCTACAGATCAAGAATTTCATTCACCTACTTGAGTATATCATGTTCGAGGTCGGGAAGAAGATGACCTCCTGATGTTATTGCAGGTATAATCGAATTGCACTCAAATCATGTTTATACTTTATTTGATTCTGGTTTAACTAATTCCTTTATATGTTCTACCCTAATCAAAAAATTTAAGTTGAATCCTGAACCTACAAACTGTAATTTGGTTGCCACCAATCCCTTAGGAGATAGAGTTGTTGTTAATCGAGTATGTAAGAATTGTCCTTTGTTCATACAAGGCATTCCTTTTCCTGCTGATATGTTAGCCTTACCTTTCAATGAATTTGATCTTACTTTGAGTTTATATTGGTTAGGAAGACACCATGCTTGGGTAGATTATTCTAAGAAAACACTTTTCATCCTTAGGTTAGGAAAAGAATCAATAATCTTATTAGATAATAAGTCATCAGAGCCAATTTGTTTATTTGCTGCTATATCTAATATTAATGAAACCAAACTCTCCATTGACTCTATCCTAACCGTCTCTGAATTCCCTGATGTATTTCTCGAAGAGCTTTTGGGATTACCTCTAACATGGGAAGTTGAATTCGGAATCGAAGTTCAACTGGGATCAGCTCTGGTTTCTATGACTCCCTATCTTATGGCTTCGATTGAGCTTAAAGAACTCAAGAATCAATTGCAAGACTTATAAGATAAAGGTTTTATCAGGCCTAGTTCATCTTTTTGGGGAGCTCCGACGTTGTTCATAAAGAAGAAAGATGGATCAATGAGGCTTTGCATTGACTACCAACAACTAAATAAGCTTACCGTCAAGAATAAGTATCCATTATCGAGAATTGCATATTTGTTTGATCAAGTTAAGGATGCCATAGTATTCTCCAAAATCGATCTTTGATGAGGATATTATCAAATGAAAGTCAAGGAATCTGGTGTTCCTAAAACTGCATTCAAGACTAGATATGGTCACTCTAAATTTCTTGTGATGCCTTTTGGCTTAACGAATGCTCATGTCGCATTCGTATACCTCATGAATAGAGTTTTTAAACCTTATTTGGATAATTTTGTTGTAGCTTTTATCAACGACATCCTTATCTACTCCAAGGATACGGATGAACATTCAAAACACCTTCGAATTGTTCTACAAACTCACCGAAACAATCAGTGTTATACAAAGTTCAACAAATGTGAATTTTGGTTGTCTGAGGTGTCCTTCCTTGGACATGTTATATCTTTGGAAGGGATTAAAGTCTATTGAAAGAAGAATTAGTCAATTGTTGATTGGAGACCTCCAAAGAATGTTGGTGAAGTTAGAAGCTTCCTAGGGTTAGTCGGTTATTACCGGAGGTTTGTTAAAGGATTCTCTATTTTGGCTGCTCCTTTGACCAAGATTCCTGCCATTTGTTCACCTGAACCATCTAATCTGTCTAGCAAACTTCGAGGCCCAAATTTGGGGTGTTACATGACTCCCCTTTACTCAAGCATCAAGTAGATAGTTAGTCCAACAATTCAAGATAAAAGCATTGAATTTCAAATAAATAAAACAAATAAATACATGAAATTTAATTGAACATGCCATTTATGAAATATGAAACATAAGCATACAAGGCATGTCAAAAAGGAGATAGAACTGTCCCATTTTGCCTATGCGTATTGGCATGGTTGAAGCTGTATCAGTACAGGTTGATGGCCGTATCGGTACGGTATGGGTGGTACCGGTACCAAAAGCATGAAATGGTGAAAAACTATAGAAAAAACAACTTAAAATGCCCTACAACTTTGCTTTTAGTTCACACAAAGGATCTATTAAGTCTTATATATACATTATGCACATTTTGCTACACATGCTTCTCAAAAACATAACAATTAACACATAGAAAGCATGATTTTACCAAAACCAACCAAACATTACAAGTTTAAGGCCAAAAACAAAAAAAATCAAGCATAAAGGCCAAAAACATGCAACTCATGCAATTTGAGACCCTCAACTATATGCAATTATGCACAACATGGAGTCATACAAACATGCTTGGATCAATATCAAAAATTAGACTTGGAAAAATGCGATCAAGAAAATTGCATGAAAAATAAATTTTACCACTTTAACCAAGGTAGGATGTTAAGCCTTCCTTCTCCAAGTGTCATTCCTTCTTTGTATGTCATGAGCTTCCAAGATTTGACTTTGGTCATCAATGGCTCAAGCACACCTAGAAAATACAATTAAGTAATTTATGGTATCCAAATTGCTTTGGATCCAATAGCATTAGATCCAAAAATTTTAGTCTCTTAGAAATCCATTTTCAAATTTCATCATTTTTCTTTGAACAAATTAGACCCTTAGGGAACCAAATGTCCTTAACAATTTTACCTTTGAAAATTTTAGGGGTACTAGATTGTCTTTGATAAAAATTTGTTTTAACAAAATTAGATTTGGAGCATTCTCCAGTTTCACATTATTGAACATTTTTGTTAAACAAATTCTTTTTGATGTCGTCAATTTACCTTCGATGATCCTCTTGAACTATAGAAAGAAAATTTTGCAAGTATGAAATTTTAGTTTTAAAATCTTTAAAAATAACTTGTATTTGATCAAGTTTGCTTTCAAGTTCTAAATTAGTTTTGGAAAGAAAATCATTTTCAATTCTGAAATCAATTTCTTGTTTTTCGAAAAATGAAGTTTTAAACTCCAAAATTAACTCATCATAGGCATCTTGTATTTCATCAAATGTATATGAAATTGAAGTAGATGAATTAGAAATTACCCTTAAATCTTCTTGGATGACCATGAGACAAAGGTGGGCTACCTTATTTTTGGTGGAGTCCTCTTCATCACTCCATGTAGCCACATATGCCTTCTTCTTATGTCTTGATCCCTTCTTCTTGAATTTAGGGCAACCATACTTTATGTGCCCAAGCTTCTTGCACTCAAAGCATATAATGATATACGTTCTCTTCATTCTCGATTCATGCCTTAATTATTCCTTATGGTACTTCATGAATTAGGCAAAATTCTTGAAGAGCTTGGCCATCTCTTCTTCTTCACTATCCTCTTGACTTGAATCCTCTTGTTAGCTTATTGAGGATTAAAGAGCAACAACATTAGGTCAATTCCTTACTCGATCATCTTCTTCTTCCCCATATTCTTCTCTTCCTTTTTCTTCTTTTCCTTTCTTCGTAATTTATGAGTGGGAAATGACCCCATGAGAGCATCAAGCTTGAAGGCCTTAAGATCCTTGGCTTCAATGATGGTGGTCTTCTTTGAGTCCCATGACTCAGGTAGAGATTAGATAAGCTTTCGGACAATCCTGTCATCTGAAATGATTTCTCCACGACCTTTAAGTCCATTGGTGGTGACAGAGAATTTATCGAACATCTTGGTGATGTCTTTATTCGGTTCCATCTTGAAGTTCTCGTACTCAAGGTTGGGAAGAGCAATCTTGGTCTCCTTCACTTCATTGGTTTCTTCATGAGTGACTTCAAGCTTGTCCCTAATCTCCAAGGCACTCTCACAAGAAGATACTGTTAGGATATTTGTTTTGATATAATAATAGTTTTGGAATAAATTGAAAAGATTTCAAAATGATTTTAAGTCCAAACAACTTGAAAATAAGTTTGAGATATTTTCAAATGGTTTTGGAAGACTTTGAAACATTTTTTACGTAGCCAAACTCATGTTTTCAACATGATCGTACTGATACGGTACACCTAATATCGATACCCATTAGGGTTTCAACTACAGTATTTTATCAAAACCAAAAACCCGTACCAGTATGCAACTTCGCATACCAATACACATTGTTTTGTAACCCCCCCCAATGGCTAGTTTCCAAGAAGAGCATATCGATACGCTTAATAGAGTAAATATACCCATAGTACCGTACCAATACGAAAGTATCATAGTACCGGTACGCTTAACGACATTCAATGGCTAGTTCTCTAATTTAAATGAATGTACGCTACAGACATCATGCGTACCGATACCCTCTGCCCACAACTGCCTCCAATGGTTGGAAAATATCCCCAATGGCTCCATTTCATCCCCAGTGTTCACCAACAACCACAAGCACATTCTTAACTATATTATGAAGACTGGAACACTTGAAGATGGAGAGAGAACACATCCAAGCATCATGATCAAGAGAAATTAGCTTCTAATTCATATTTTTTATTGCTATTGTAAATAGTGTTTAAGAGGGTATTTTTTTATTTTTTTCATCCTATACACTCTTGTGAGCATAAATCGTGTAAACACCCACCTTGTGAGGTATCTAGTTTACCAAACAAACCTTTTAAAAGGGAGAGGTTCTAGTTTAGCCTAAGTAGAAGCTAGAGTGGTTCTATCTTAGCCATTAAAAGATAAGGTTGTAAAGGTTTCCACCTAAGCCTTGAAAAGGGGACAAATTCTTAGTGAATTGGGAAATCCTTTGTGGTGTGCTAAGGTAGTGGATGTAGACTCGGTTGGGTAGTCGAACCACTCTAAAATCCTTGTGCAATTTGTCTACCTTTCTTTTGATTTTTATCCAATTCATCTAATGACCAAATATAACCCACTTGGCGGTTTTCAAAGATTGATTCAGACGTGCTACAAGCCTATCAATTGGTATCAGAGCCTCGTCTCCAATGAAGGACTAACATCTGGGAGTAAAGATCATTTGCTCGAAGTCCACCGTTCAAGGAAATGGCTAGATTTGAAGAAGGCCGCTCCATCTCGTGTCCTCCGCTCTTCAAAGGAGAAGCATACTTCAAATGGAGCAATGTCGTGAAGTATTTCATCAAATCTCTTGATTTTGAGGTTTGGGATATCATTGAAGATGTTTACTAGGAAGCTCCTAAGAAGAAGAAGAAGAAGAATCAGAGGAGTGCAAATGACATGAAGGCCAAGCTAAACACAAATGCATGCATACTCTTCTTTGTGGACTCAATGAAGACGTTTCCAAGAAAGTCTCCGCATGCAAAAGTTCCAAAGAAATATGGGAGAAACATGAGAAATTATATGGCAATGAGAAGGGAGAGAAGAAGGATAATGCTTCATCTTGTGCAAACCTCCTCTCAATCCCTAAGGTGGATGGTGTTTTAGCTCTTGAGGAGCCCAAGGTATCTTCTAACTCAAATGATTTAAATTCATATACAATTGAAGAGTTACAAGATGCTTTTGATGAATTATTGTTTGAATTTGAGACCATGAATTCCAAATTTAAGAAATGATTTCAAAACATGAAATTGAAAATGATTTTCTTTTGAAAACTAAATTGGATTTTTAAAACCAATATGAAATTTAGAAAAAATGATTTAGAGTTTTCAAAAACAAGCAATGAAGTTTTAGAAAAAGAAAATGTTGATTTGAAAGTTAAGCTTGAAAGCTTAACGAAAGAAAAATAAATTATTTTTAATAATTCATCTTGTCACATAATGGCAAAATGCTCACATTGTATTTATTGTGGTCATTCCTTACATACTTGTCCTATAAAGAAAAGAAAAACTTATAGGATTAGACAAGTATGGGTCCTTAAGGGAACTAAAGACATTGTAACTAATGTACATGGATCCAAAGAAATTTGGATACCAAAAATCAAGTAAATGTCTTTTGTATATGTGTTGGAGCAATGGCGATGATAGCAAAAATCTTGGAATGCTTTAGTCACACGTATGAAGAAGATGGGTAACCTCTATGCTAATTCTTTATCTATTAGGTTATATACCCTATTGTTTTGAAGACTTGGATACATTGAATTTCATTTGCTCCTAATTTGATTTTATCTTGAAATTTAATATCTTTTAAGTGCCAAGCATTTGAGCAAATTTTTTTTGGAATGTTTGAGTAAGGGGGAGCCTATTTTAGAACAAAATTCTTATTTTATCAAAATTTGTTTTAAACTCTTCATTGTTATGGACTTTAAAAGTTTACAAACTTAGTTTGAACCATTTTTGATATAACAAAAAGAAGGAGAATGTTTGAAAAATTGAATTTTCAAATGAAGAAAGGGGAGCTTTAACTATCTTTAAATTTGAAACTCTTATTCAAAACTTATATTTACTAAGGGGGAGAATCTCAAAAACAATTTTCAAGTTCGTTTTATTATACCAAAAAGGGGGAGATTGTTAGTATATTTGTTTTGATATAATAATAGTTTTGGACTAAATTGAAAAGATTTCAAAAATGATTTTAAGTCTAAAGAACTTGGAAATAAGTTTGAGATATTTTCAAATGGTTTTGGAAGGCTTTGAATCATTTCTTAAGATGCCAAACTTATGTTTTTAGTAGGACCGTACCGATATTGTATCCCCCCGTATCGATACCGGTTAGGGTTTTAGCTATAGTAATTTTCCAGAACCAAAAACCCATGCCTGTATAGGCTTATGCGTACCAATACAAAAAGGGTCATACCAATACGCAACTTCATGTACTGATACACTTTGTTTTGTAACCCCCCTAACGGCAAGCTTCCAAGAAGTTCATACCGATAAGCTTAACAAAGTACCGATACCCCTAGTACTATACCGATACAGAAGTATTATGTACTGGTACGCTTCGTGGCCTTCTACGGCTAGTTCTCTAATTTAAATGCAGGTACGATACAAACATCACCCATACCGATACCCTCTGCTCATAACTGCCTCCAACAGTTGGAAAATGTCCCCAACGGCTCTATTTCATTCCCAACGGCCACAAGCTCATTCCTAACTATATTATGAGGATCGGAACACTTGAAGATGGAGATAGAACACATCCAAGCATCATGATCAAAAGAAATTAGCTTTTAATTCATATTTCTTTATTTCTCTTGTAAATAGTGTTTACGACAATGTTTTTTATTGTTTTCATCCTATACACTCTTGTGAGCTTAAATTGTGCAAGCACCCACCTTGTGAGGTATTTAGTTTACCAAACAAACCTTGGAAAAGTGAGAGGTTCTAGTCTAGCCTAAGTAAAAACTAGAGTGGTTCTATCTTAGCCATTAAAAGATTGGGTAAAAGGGGATGAGTTCTTAGTGAATTGGGAAATCCTTAGTGGTGTGCTAAGGTAGTGGATGTAGACTCGATTAGGTGGTTGAACCACTCTAAAATCCTTGAGCAATTTGTCTATGTTTTTTTTGGTTTTTAGCCAATTCATCCAAGGACCAAATCCAACCCACTTGACGGTTTTTAGAGATTGATTCAAGTGTGCTACAAGCCTATCAAATACTTTGGCGTATTCATTCGAGCCAAGTGCACAAAAGAGAAAGTGCAAGGCCTTTGTGTTTAGCTCTATCTTCTTGCGGTCATTCGTACTCCATTTCACCTTGCTTCGATGTTGAATGAATGAGCCATCAAGGATGATATCACAAAGATGGTAATGTTTGGCTCTTAAGAAGAACATCACCATATTCTTCCGATAGGCGTAGTTGGCAGTATCAAAGTAAGGAGGCTTGTTGATGGATTGCATCATGAACTCTTGTTGATGTAGAATGGTTGAGCACCTCTAGGATCGACTTTAGGATGTTAATCTGATGTCGAGTCAAAGCTTTGATACCAATTGTTAGGAGGCTCATATGATCAACCGAGTTGCCAAGAATGGATGAATTGGTTTTAAGGTGATGGTGGAGAAAGCAATGGAATTTAAAAAATCACACGAAGATTTATAGTGATTCAATCTTCTAACCAAGCTCTACATACACTACCTTACCGTCCCACTAAGGATTTTCCTAAATTCACTATGAATTTCTTCCCCTTTTCTAGAATCAAGAGGAAACCTTTACAACCTCAAATCTTATACCCCAAAGCTTTGAGAAAATCCTCTCTTATAAGAGAAAAAAAATAAGAAAACTAGGAAAACCTCTAAAGGCTGATATGTTTGCAATTCTAAGAACTCACCCAAAACCTAACACTTCAGCATATATGACAATTAAGCTCACAAGTGTGTTTTACAAAGAAATTGACAAATAAATTACAAAAACACGTTTCTCATCATAGAATGTTGGCTTCTTGTTTCTTGTTCTTCCATATATGCTTGGTGAGGTCTTTTAAACCCTATAATAACTTTATGGTCCTTACTAGCCGCTGGTGTTGGTTTGGAGCCGTTGGAGCCTTTATTTCTTGCAATGAATGCAGTTTTGGAGTCCTAGGTATCGATGCATGGGGACCCGTATCGGTACATTTTCTTCAAAAAACTAGCAATTGCAGCATTTATAACACATGGGTATCAGAATGCTATACAAACGTATTGATACACACCTTTCCATATCGATACAATCTAAGCCATATCGGTACTATTATTGGATACTGGAATTTTGCAAACATTTGGGACAAAGGATTGTATCACTGCAGGCTTGGTCGTATCGGTACGGGCACTCTGGTTTCGGTATAGGTTAGACCATATCGGTACTCAGGCCTAGCTTTTGACACTTTGGCTATTTAAAATCATTTATACTATGTCAAAAACCCTTTGAAAACATTTCAAACATATTTTCAAGTTTATGGACTTTTGAAATATTTTTGCAAATTTGTTTAAGTCAAAAAACATTTTTCTTTATGTTATATCAAAATCAATTAGGTTTATCAGCAACAATTGCCACGAGAACGAAGGCTTCACCCAGTCATGATGGAAGTTGACAAGAATGAGGTAATCAAATGGTTGGGTGTTGATATAATTTTTCCTATTAATATATTCATACATTCAGGAATAGTAGCAAGGTGGAAGGTATGCATGGACAACAAGGAACAAGAAAAAAATGACACCTCCACAAAGAAAGTGCACGTAAGAGTGGTTACGATCATAGTGTCCCAACTCTTTTTGGGAAATATTGTCACTTGATGGAGGGTGCAGATGGACTATAAGAAGTATAAAAAACGACCCTCATCAAGCTTTCTATAACACCCCTACCCGGGCTAGTAGTAATCCGGTTCGGGAGCGTTACTTAACAAACAAGCAAGGACAATAAACATGGCAAACAATACAATACAAGAATCAATCAAGCAATCGCATACTTAACTTATCTAACAAGTAAGCTCTCATTTGATTTCAAATGAAAGTAAGGCATTTGAACAAGGCTAAGGCAACCATTCATACATTACTTTTCATGCAAGTAACCAAACAATTGATTCATATTCCAAACTATCCATTTGAATAGGTTACTAAGTTTAATTCATTTCATGCTTACTATTTGAATAGGTCATTAGCCTTAATTAGGTTCAAGTTTACAACAACAAGTTACTACAATTTTACCATATTTTACTTCATTTTATTCTCTATCATTCGAATTGATCTAGTACAACCTAATTCTATTTAATTAGTTTGTTTCTTAGACTTATACATGTACACCTAACCCAAAATTTCTAACATGATTATTTGATCATTCAACATATCCAATTCTAACAAGACATGTACACAAACAACCATTAGATAATTCCAATTAAATTTACACAATTTGCGCAGCATCAAGATTTCATTTCCTGAAGTTTAAGTTCTTTACATACTTAACAATAGGTTCACCACATAGTAGGCCCATCAAGATATTATATACAAGCTTCAAAAGGCATGATCAAGCTATCTATATACATGTAGTACCACCATTCTAGGAGATATACAAAACAAGTATGAAATCATACTTTAACTATGCTTGTGTGAGTTGCTTCTTGCTCAAGGTAACAGGCTTCAAGATCAAGCAACCTCGTATCCTTTATCCTGTAGGTTGGGAAGAATGAAACAAGAGTGATAAATACAAGATTGTACTTAGTGAGGTAGTATCTAGCCTATCCATTTGTTGTTTCAAGTTTCATGTCTTTTAATCAAGTGTAGACCTAGATAAGGCTTTCATGCATTAGAGTGATCTTAGATAAGCTTTCAAGCATCAAGATTATCCAATCAACGGATATCAAGTATTCGGCGATCAAGATACAAGCATCAAGATTTCATACTTCATGAATCAAGCACACATGATTGCAAAACAAGAAATCAAGGAGTTATGCTATCAAGTCAAGTAACATACATTTGATGGAATTCAAGACAAGTATCATGTATAATTGGATTGTTTTTACATTTTTTATTCATTAAACAACCCCCTTGGCGCTTAGTATTTATAGGTAATCGAGTCTCCAACCAACTGTCGCCACAAGATGCACCGTAGTGCTGGTCAACCCTCCTACTGTCGCCAAAGGCCATATACGTACTCTCCGTCTGTCGCCAAAGGCCATATATGTACCCTCTGTCTGTCGCCAAATAGGGCCTTAGCCCTGGATCGTAGTCCACCCGTACACAATGAGCTCTAGACTATAAGGCATGCCCTTCTATCTAGTCCAACTAGCTACCAAGGTTGTTCGATTTACCATTTATTCATGTGTTTCAAGATCAAGATCATGTCAAGCAAGTTCATTTCCTGTTAGGCCCTTAGGCCATTGAGCCATAGCTCACATTTCAAGTAGTTTTCATGTTTCATTTCATCAAGATGAGATGTTATCTCAAGCATGTTCTTTAGCATTCAATCACAAGCATCATGCCACATACAAGCACCAATATACTTTACAAACATGCTTAGCATTCGAAATAGACATGTATTCAAGGCTAGGATCAAGTTTCATGTATTACTTTAGTCATCCATCCCTTATTAGGTCCAGTTCATGATTAGATTCATTTAACATGTCAAGAATGTAACAAGAATACATTGGTTAGGACATAGTTTTAAGCCTAGAGAAAACTACACTCACAATACTCCAAGCTAGCTAGTTTTGGATCCACACTCCCTTATTCTTGGATTTAGGATGATCCAATCTATCCTCTTCCACCAAGTTTACTCCTGGTTCTATCACATTACAAGTACAAATATGTCAAGACAAGTTCATTCAATCAAGCAATGTTACAACCATATAACATTCACAAATTTGGCAGCATGCTCATATACATTTTCCATTACACTTAACTACACTTATCAACATTATAGTTCATGTAAAACAAGGCATAATCAAAGGACTAAAACTGTTTACAAGTCAGTTTACAAAATTCCACAAAACAGTGTGTAATTGCCTATATTGCTACTGCCAGGCAGCTTGCACTCTAGTCACTTAATCATGCATAATTTTATTCCACACGTCAAAATTTCAATTGGTTTACACCGTTGGAAATCTAACAAAATTGTATTTATGAACATATAAGGATTTTATTTTAGCTCTGTCCCAATTAATACAGTTTTTAACTTAAAGACAGGGCATTTTGCTATACTAGACAGTTTGCAGTGTCCCTAGTGTTTCTTCTCTACATTTCAGTATACAACCCAGAGTTCAGTTCTGTTTTCTCCTAATGAATATAGACATACCAAGGTGTTTACCATAAAAGTTTCATCCTTAAATTCATTATACACAATTTATAGTGATTTTTCAAAGTTATTTCTTAGAATAGAGCATTCTGGGCAGATTACACTAGGTTGAATTTCTAGCTTCTTAATTCATTTTAGCAAGGTCCTAACATGGAAATTCCATTCATGAAAATGTTCATACATGTTTATTTCATCATAATTCACCTAGAAATGTTCTTAAAACAGGGCATTATCATGTTGAACCTACTTTGATCTATTTGATCACATTTACACATCCAATTCATCAACTAGGTAGTCCATTACCTAATTTAACTAATTCAATTAGGTGTAGTCATTTTCCAGAAACATATCTATTCAATTAAATCCTCATTTTACCTAGAAACATGATCAAAATAGGGTTCTATGTTCATTTGGCATGTTTACACAATTTCTCCATCAAAACAATCCCCACTGAAGACTGTTTTCAACCATGTTCATTTTTCTCAAATTTCCAGCAACCACATATATATTTCATTAGCAATTTAGCTACTAGCTTTCAATTTCCAAGCTCTGATTGAAGCTAGCATAACCCTAACATACATGGCAATCATCCAATTTCATCAAGGCAACAAGAACATCATCATTTGCATATTCAAACAATCTATAACAAGTAAAGTCAAACATTATACCTTCTCCGAGCTAAGTTTGATCAATGGATGAATCAAGAATCTTGAATTGAAGGTGTTTGTATGCAAATTTTCTCTCCCCTATCGCTCTCTATGTTTTGGCCAAAGGATGAATTAGGGAGGAAGATGACAATATGTTTGGTCATTATTCTCCCTAGCCATGAGTCATCATCCAAATTGGCACATGTTCTCCTCCAATGAAGACATGTGTCAAGGCCTTGATTTAATTTCTATTTTACATGCAATCTATAGAATTTTGCATGTTCACGTTTTTATCCTTTCATTTATGCCTTATAGTTTTCATTTCAATTCAATTTGGTTCAATTTCACTTATTATTTGATCTCAGGGATGGCTAATGTTCATTCTTCTTTAAATTGATTAACTCAAGAATTCAATTAGCCTATAGTTTAGATAGTGGTAACATTTCTAGGCCAATTTTAGGGTGTTACAATTTTGCTCCCATTAAAATAAATTCGTCCTCGAATTTACCTGAATCGAATAGGTGAGGATATTGCTTCTTCATGACCTCTTCAGATTCGTAAGATTCCTCTTTAACCTTGTGATTTCTACAAAAGACTTTGACAAGAGGAACATTCTTGTTTCAAAGTCTTCTGACTTCCTTGTCAAGTATCTGAATAGGCTCTTATTCATACGATAGATCAGGATTCAATTACACATTTTCAGGCTCAAGAACATGAGATGGATCAGACCTATATCTTCTGATCATAGAGACATGGAAGACATTGTGGACCTTATTGAATTCACTAGGAAGTGCCAATTGATAAGACACTGGACCAATCCTTTCAATGATTTCAAATAGCCCGATAAATCGAGGGCTAAGCTTTCATTTTCTTCCAAATTTGAAGACTTTCTTCCAAGGAGATACTTTGAGAAAGAACTTGTCTCCAACATTGAATTGGATGTCTCTCCTTTTCAAGTCAGCATAAGCTTTTTGTCTTCCAAAAGCTGCATTTAATCGATCATGTATGATCTTCACTTGTTCTTCGGTTTCTCTGAGCAATTGAGGTCCTAAAACCTTGCTTTCTCCCAATTTAGACCAGCACAAGGGAGTTCTACATCTTCTTCCATATAGAGCTTCAAAAGGAGCCATATGAATAGATGTCTGATAGCTATTGTCGTAAGGAAACTCTACTAGATATAGAGATTTCTCCCAATTCTTTCCGAAGTCTATAACACAAGCATGTAACATATCTTCGAGTACTTGAATGGTTCTTTCAGATTGTCCATCTGATTGAGGATGAAAGGTTGTACTAAGGTGCACTTTAGCTCCTAAAGCCTTATACAAGGAATTCCAAAATCGAGAAGCAAATATGGGATCACGATTAGAGATTATAGCTGTAGGTACTCCGTGTAATCAAATTACTTCACGGATGTATAGATCGGCTGAGGTTTCCAAGCTTATGTTCATTCGAACAGGGATAAAATGAGCAGACTTTGTGAATCTATCAACAATCACACATACAACATCATTCTTTCTTGGAGTGGAAGGAAGACCAGTAACGAAATCCATTGTAATACGATCCCATTTTCACTAAGGGAATTCGATAGGCTGGAGCAATCTAGTAGGGACTTGATGCTCGTCTTTAACTCTCTGACAAGTTAGGCACTTTAATACGAAGTCTGTGATAGCTGATTTCATACCCAGCCACCGTATAGTGGCTTTAGATCCTTGTACATCTTAACCGATCTCGGGTGAATCGAGAGAGAGCTTTGGTGAGCTTCTAGTAACATTTCTTGTCTTAATTCCTCATTGTTAGAAACACATACTCTATCCTTGAAATAGAGGAGTATATTCGACTTAAGGGAGAAGTCAGAATTAGACTCAGAGTCTAGCTTGGATACGATCTTTTGAAGATCTAGATCAATTTGTTGGAGATCATTAATTCTCGAGATCAAGCTAGATTGAACTTGAAGATTAGACAAGAATTTACGTCCTTTGGGTAAACGGAAGTGAGCATTGATAGCCAAGGAAGCTACAAAGAATGAACAAGATCATTAAGAGAAAATTTTGAGTAGTTACTTGCAAACCAAGTAAGGTATTCAAATGGTTACTTGTGATCCAAGTAAGTTCAAATATGATTTAGATATTCTATAATTTATATTTAGAGGTTTAACCGAGTATGGTTTGCGACTAAGGGCATCAGCAACCACGTTTGCTTTCCCCGGATGGTAGTCGATAACCAAATCATAGTCTTTAAGGAATTTTAGCCATCTTCTTTGTTTCAGATTCAAATATTTTTGAGTCAATAGATATTTGAGACTCTTGTGGTCCGTGGACAAGTTACATTTCTCCTCGTACAAGTAATGTCTCTGTATTTTAAGAGCAAACACGATAGCTGGCAATTCTAGATCGTGTGTTGGATAGTTTGACTAATGTGGTTTTAGTTTCCTTGAAGCGTAAGATACCGATTTTGCATCCTGCATTAGGACACATCCTAGTCCTAAATGAGATGCATCACTATAGGCAGTGAATTATTTACCCGATTCTGGTTGGATAAGAACCGGTGCATGAGTCAGGGCTTGTTTAAGTTGATCGAAGCTTCGTTGTTGGTTCTCCGACCAAACAAAAGCCATATCTTTATGGGTTAGCTTAGTCAAGCTTGCGGCAATGGATGAAAATCCTTTGACAAATCATCAATAATACCCAGCTAAACTGAGAAAGCTTCTAATTTCACTAACATTCCTTGGAGGTCTCCAATCCATGATGGATCAAATTTTGGTCGGGTCTACTTTAATTCCTTATGCCGAGATGACATGGCCAAGGAACGATACTTTCGATAACCAAAATTTACATTTAGAGAACTTTACGAACAATTGACGTTCTCAGATAGTTTGCAATACAATTCGAAGGTGTTCAGAGTGTTGTTCCTTATTCCGAGAATACACCAAAATGTCGACGATGAAGACGACCAAAAACTTGTCAAGATAGGGCCTGAATACACAGTTCATGAGATCCATGAAAGCAGCCGAAGCATTACAAGGAATTCAAAATGGCCATATCAAGTATGAAAGGCTGACTTGGGTACATCTTCTTCTTTTACCCTCATTTGATAGTATCCCGATTGAAAATCGATATTTGAGAACACTGAAACATCCTTAAGTTGATCGAATAGATCTTCTATACTTGGGAGAAGATACCGATTCTTTATAGTGAGCTTGTTCAATTGTCTATAGTCAATACAGAGTCTCATAGTCTCATCTTTCTTCTTCACAGACAAGACTAGAGCACCCATAGGAGATGAGCTAATAAAGACATTGTCTTGCTGCTCTTGGAGTTGCTTCTTGAGTTCTTTCAATTCAACAAGTGTCATTCGATAGCGTGTGATGGACACCAAAGTTGTTCTAGGTTGAACTTTAATCACAAACTCTACTTCTCTGGTTGGAGGGAGACCAGAGAGTTCCTCGGGAAAAATATCAATGAATTTAGACACAATTGGCATACTAGGTAAGCCAAATTCAAATTCATCTTGCATAGACACAGCAGCAAAGATTGAGGTCAATTTTCTATCTTTTAGGATGATTGATTCCTTTCCTATACCCGAAGATACAATCTCATGTTTTGGCAATCTATCCGAGCTTCATGTTTACTTAACCAATCTAGTCCTAACACTAGATCGAACTCACAAGAAGGCGAGACATAAAGGTCCATGGGAAAAGGTACATTTTGAATGCTTATAGGACATTGCTTGCAAAAGAAGTTAATTGGCATATTTCCCCCTATAGGGTTCGAAACTACAAGGCTTGTCTTAACAAGTTCGGGTTTTAAGTTTAACTTGGCAATCAAGGAAGAATATATAAAAGAGTGGGTAGATCCCGAATCAATCAAACTATATGCAGGATTTGAATTTAATTCAACAGTACCTGCGATGCTATCGGGTGCTTCTTCTTCCTCTTTTCTACGAATGTGGTAGATTCAAGTAGGGACTCGGGATTCTTGGTGTATAGGTGCCGAATGTTGGCCTCTACCATTGCTTTGATTTCCAGAGTGAGCTTGTCTCGAGCCTTTATTTCGATTAGATTGAGCTGAACTAGCATTTGTAAGAGTTCAAGTTGGAACCTTGTTAGGATTCTAAGAAAAATATCGGATATAGTGAACAAAGACTCCACATAAAAAACACAAGTCTTGTTGAGTTCTATATTGCCAGGTGTGGTGCTTCTGACATAACTTTTAAGTAGGATATTGAACAGCTTTACCAGAATTCCTTGTACTGTCAACAAAGATGATCGGGGCTGAAGACTTGATTACCGCTTGAGGTTTCGGTATATAATTACTCTTTTGAATAAGAGTATAATTTGAAGAGTGATCTTTGGAGTGTTTAGCTTTCTTTGAATGCCAATGAGGCTTGTCATCATTTCTGGATCGTTTATCTTTCCAGGAGTTACCACTCTTGCGTTTCATAGAGGCCTTCATCTTTTCCTCTGTTGCAATAGGAATTAGTTCATCATTTAGTCCATCGATGAACATCTGACATTTATCAGCTTCGGTTTTGATGTATTTCGGCCCGTACTTGCAATACTTGCAAAAGTCGCTCACGTACTTTTCAATGGGTAGGCCACCTTGCTTGAGGTACAAGAAATGTTTTCGGTGCTCGTCCAGGTACTGTTCACTGATGCATTTATTCTTGAATTCCTCGAGGAAGAATTTCCAAGTTACAACTTCTGAGCAGTCAGGGTAGTGGTTTCCCACCAGTTTAGAGCTTCATCTGCCAATAAGGCTATGGCACATTTGAGCTTGTGTTCATCGGGACGAGGTAATTGCTTGGTTAAGATTTGAGTAGTGGTCTTTAACCAGTACTCATCTACTTCGGGATTAGCTTCATCAGTGCTAGTGAAAGTATAGGCCTAGTGTTGAGCCAGCTTGTCAATCGGGCCTCTAGTTGGCACAACAACAGCATGAGCAATAAGGTGGTCTTGTTTTAAAAGCATATACTAGATGATTGAACATCTCCTTCATACTTAGAAGACATTCTTGCTGCACAGGATTGATAGAAAGAGCTTCATGTTGAGCAGCAGCTTGGGCTCGAGTTTGAGTTTGTTGTTAAAGAGGATTATGTTTCATCCTCACACTATCTCCCTCATTCGAGGAGCCTTCAGGACTTTCATTATCCCGAGCAAGTCTTGCTTCAGACATACTACGTTCAAATAGAACAATTAGGGATTCGGTTTAATAAGTAAGAAACAAGCTATTCAATACAAGTCTCCTATGTGACACAAGTATCCTATATGATGCATGACAGCCCGGTTAAGTCCTATAATCGACTAAACCTAAAGCTCTAATTACCAATTAAAATGTAACACCCCCTACCCGGGCTAGTAGTACTCCGGTTCAGGAGCGTTACTTAACAAACAAGCAAGGACAATATAAGGCAATGAACATGGCAAACAATACAATACAAGAATCAATTGAGCAATCACATACTTAACTTATCTAACTAGTAAGCTCTCATTTGATTTCAAATGAAACTAAGGCATTCGAACAAGGCTAAGGAAACCATTCATACATTATTTCTCATGCAAGTAACCACACAATTGATTCATATTCCAAACTATCCATTCGAATAGGTTACTAAGTTTAATTCATTTCATGCTTACTATTCGAATAGGTCACTAGCCTTAATTAGGTTCATGTTTACAAATACAAGTTACTACAATTTCAACATATTTTAATTCATTTTATTCCCTATCATTCGAATTGATCTAATACAACCTAATTCCATTTCATTAGTTTGTTTCTTAGACTTATACATGTACACCTAGCCCAAAATTTGTAACATGATTCTTTGATCATTCAACATATCCAATTCAAACAAGCATTAGATCGTTCCAATTAAATTTACACAATTTGCGCAGCATCAAGATTTAATTTCATGAAGTTTAAGTTCTTTACATACCTAAGAATAGGTTTACCACATAGTAGGCACATCAAGATATTATATACAAGCTTCAAAATGCATGGTCAAGCTATCTATATACATCTAGTGCCACCATTATACAAGATATACAAAACAAGTATGAAATCATACTTTAACTATGCTTGTGTGAGTTGCTTCTTGCTCAAGGTAAAAAGCTTAAAGATCAAGCAACCTCGTATCCATTATCCTGTAGGTTGGGAAGAATGAAACAAGAGTGATAAGTACAAGATTGTACTTAGTGAGGTAGTATCTAGTCTATTCATTTGTTATTTCAAGTTTCATGTCTTTTAATCAAGTGTAGACCTAGCTAAGGCTTTCATGCATTAGAGTGATCTTAGCTAGGCTTTCAAGCATCAAGATTATCCTATCTAAGGATATCAAGTATTCAGCCATAGGATACAAGCATCAAGATTTCATACTTCATGAATCAAGCACACATGCTTGCAAAACAAGAACATTTTTATTCACTAAACAACCCCTTTAGTACTTAGTTTGTATAGGTAATCGAGTCTCCAACCAACTGTCGCCACAAGATGCACCGTAGTGCTGGTCAACCCTCCTACTATCGCCAAAGGCCACATACGTACGCTCCTTCTGTCGCCAAATAGGGGCCTTATCTCGAGCATGTTCTTTAGCATTCAATCACAAGCACCAATATACTATACAAACATGCTTAGCATTCGAAATAGACATGTATTTAAGGCTAGGATCAAGTTTCATGTATTACTTTAGTCATCCTTCCCTTATTAGGTCCAGTTCATGATTAGATTCATTTAACATGTCAAGAATGTAACAAGAATACATTGGTTAGGACCTAGTCCTAACCCTAGAGGTAACTACACTTACAATACTCCAAGCTAGCTAGTCTTGGATCCACACTCCCTTGTTCTTTGCTTTAGGATGATCCACTCTATCCTCTTCCACCAAGTTTACTCTTGGTTCTATCACATTACAAGTACAAATATGTCAAGACAAGTTCATTCAATCAAGCAATGTTACAAACATATAACATTCACAAAGTTGGCAGCATGCTCATATACATTTTCCATTATACTTAACTACACTTGTCAACATTCTAGTTCATGTAAAACAAGGCATAATCAAAGGCCTAAAGCTGTTTACAAGAGAGTTTACAAAATGCCACAAAACAGTGTGTAATTGCCTATATTGCAGCTGCCAGGCAGCTTGCACTCTAGTCACTTAATCATGCATAACTTTCATTCCGTACGTCGGAATTTTAATTGGTTTACACCGTTGGAAAGCTAAAAAAACTGTCTTTATGACCGTATAAGGCTTGAATTTTATTTCTTTTCCAATTAATACAGTTTTTAAGTTAAAGACAGGGCATTTTGCTATATTGGACGGTTTGCACTGTCCCTAATGTTTCTTCTCTACATTTTAGTATACAACCCAGAGTTCAGTTCTGTTTTCTCCTAATGAATCTAGACATATCAAGGTATTGTCCATAAAAATTGAAGCCTTAAATTCATTATACAAAATTTATAGTGATTTTTCAAAGTTACTGCCCAGAACAGAGCATTCTGGGCAGATTACACTAGGTTGAATTTCTAGCTTCTTAATTCATTTTAGCAAGGTCCTAACATGGCAATTCCATTCATGTTCATGTTCATACATGTCTAGGTCATCATAATTCACCTAGCAATGTTCTTAAAACAGGGAATTATCATGTTGAACCTAATTTGATCTATTCGATCTCATTTACACATCCAATTCATCAACTAGGTAGTCCATTACCTAATTTAACTAATTCAATTAGGTGTAGTTATTTTCCAGCAACATATCTATTAAATTCAATCTTCATTTTACCTAGCAACATTATCAAAACAGGGTTCTATATTCATTTGGCATGTTTACACGATTTCTCCATCAAAAGAGTCCACACTCAAGACTGTTTTCAACCAAGTTCATATTTCTCAAATTTCCAGCAACTACATATATATTTCATTAGCAATTTAGTTACTAGCATTCAATTTCCAAGCTCTAATTGAAGCTAGCATAACCCTAACATATATGGAAATCATCCAATTTCATCAAGGCAACAAGAACATCATCATTTGCATATTCAAACAATCTATAACAAGTAAAGTCAAGCATTATACCTTCTCCAAGTTAAGTTTGATCAATGGATAAATCAAGAAGCTTGAATTGAAGTTGTTTGCATGCAAATTTTCTCTCCCCTTTCTCTCTCTATGTTTCGGCCAAAAGATGAATTAGGGAGGATGATGACAATATGTTTGGTCATTATTCGCCCTAGCCATGAGTCACCATCCAAATTGGCACATGTTCTACTCCAATGAAGACATGTGTCAGGGCCTTAATTTAATTTCTATTTTACATGCAATTTATAGAATTTTGCATGTTCACATTTTTATCCTTTCATTTATATCTTCTAGTTTTCATTTCAATTCAATTTGATTCAATTTCACTTATTTGATCTCAAGGATGGCTAATGTTCATTCTTCTTTAGATTGATTAGTTCAAGAATTCAATTAGATTATAGTTTAGATAGTGGTAACATTTCTAGGCCATTTTTTGAGTGTTACACTTTCTTTAAGCCAACCCTATTCCCTTCAATTTTTCTTTTCTTTTATGATTATTTTGATTTTAGTTGTCATTTGTTTTCCATTTTAATAAAGCCACGGTGTTGAAAGAAGGCGAGACTGAAACACCCCAAATCTAACTTAGGAGATAGATCGAACTAGGAAGTGTTATCATACGAACGGTCAATCAACAATAACAACATTGGCTTACACAAATAAGACTTTAACCAGGATAGCTAATCAAGAAATGAATACATAAAAGACAAGGTATATTTCGACGTAAATTTAAAACCAACAAACATTAGTAAATCATATCATCAATACCAAGATAAAATTATAGACAGGACAAGCGGGATTAAAACCATTTTCTACGATTTGTTTACTAAAGTTGACATATTATCAAGTTAATGTTTGCTTAGCTTATGAACATTTTTAAGCTTAACTTTGATCATTTCATATTGATACAATAAGAAATTTATTAAGCATTGTTAACCCTGGCACCATTTGAAACATTCTTTAAAATAGTCTAACTGATTTCTTCTCGTAAACCAATTTTTAATTATGAATTCTAGGAAGTTGTAAACTACTTTCATGATACCAAGCTAATACCTAATAATACTTAAAATGAGCTTATTGAGGATTAATATTTACAAACATTCATGTGACCTTTCCCCTTTCAAAGAAACATTCAAACACTACCAGCAATTCCATTTGATAACCTAGAACAATCACATACATGCATTTATAATTTTGACTAGCATGCTAGTTTCTATTCGAACATTTTTCAATATGGTGAGATTCATTTCTTAATTCATGTTGAGTATTGACTTAAACTACATGTAGAATTTTGAGTACATCAATTAGACCAAACTACCCAATCTAGAGATTTTCCATTTAGTGAAATATGAATATTCTATTATTATAACATACAAGTGACTAAATCATCATCAAGCTAGCATTCCAACAAATATCTAGGTCTTGTTCAAACCTCTTATACATAACGCATAAGCTCCCATGATCTTATAACTTTAGGCAACTTTTGACTATACGTATATAATCAAGTGCTATAACTACACTATCGTGCCGGATTTAACACATGCCATTAAACACATATGAACATGCATGCACATACACAAAGCAAGTTGATCTAATTACTTTAGACATGCACGTAAATTCCTTCTACCATACCAGCATCAGCAAAAATTATAAATCAGAAGCAAACAACCATGAACCAATCAAGTAACAACCTAGGAACAATTAAAGGCCCATTACAGAGCTTTGGATACTTATCAAGGTTATTCACGTATAATCCACAAATGGAATTTGAATGCATTATGCAACTTAATAACTATGTTCTGCCATCTAGGAGTCTAAAAATATTAATTCGTTCCATACTTAATTCCTTGTGATCATGTCCAAGGTCGGGAGAAAACCATGGAACTTGAACCTAAAATGCATTGAAAGAATTAAGCTTGGTGAGGTAGTTCAAACAACTAAAATACATGAATAAAAAATTTTGCACTAGAACTCTCTTCTTTCCCAACTTCAATTTGATGTAAACAAATAACAAGCTTGATCACCTACGACTCATCACCCAATGAGTTCAAAAATGGATTTAATAATAAGCACATCAACTCATACATGTTTCACTTTAATTCAAACACAAGCCCCTCTCTTCTTATTTCAAACTATAAAGTTTCAAATATGTTAGTATTTCTTAAATCATGTAACACCCCGATTTTGGGCCTAGAAGTTAGCTGGGTTAGGCTAGATGGCTCGTTGAGTTGGCTTCAACAATTTAGGCTAGCTTCGGGATTAATTTAGTATAAATAGTTTTTGAGTAAAATTAAATATGGGAAAATGTTTTAAAACCCTTATTTATTATATAATTGATTTTAGTGGAATCAATTTTGGAAAATATATTTTGGAAGGTTGACATTTTAGGACTAGTGACCAAAATGTAAAATACGTAAAACTGTTTTTAGTGACAAAATTGTAAGAGATCAAGGCTTGGAATTTCTAGGGAGCTTTGACCAAGAGTCTAACTAAGACTTTTCCTTTTTATTGGTTTGTTTTAAATGGTTTTAATAAATAAATAAATGGAGAGAATTAATTAACCAATTTGTTTTCTCAAAATACATATCATGTAACTACTTTCTTTTCTCATTTACTTTCTCTCGAATTCCCTCTAGCCAAACAACCATTTTCTCTTCAAATATTTAAGGTAAATATCTGATTTGATTTGTCTTTTTGATCTTAAATGATTCTTTAATGTTTTCTTAACAGAACCTTGTTGTTTAAACCTCGTTTTCTCATGTAAATCTTTACAATTGAAGGAAAAGTGAGCATTAAAGGTAAGGTTTCATTCTTTCCCTCTAATGACATGTTCTTTATTGAAATTCACATGTTCTTGACCTCTTATGATGGTTTTCTAATTGGTTTTGGTAGTATCTTTATGGAAAATAGGTTTAATTGAGGTTTACCTGCCTAAATCAATGGATTTTTGCTTTTGATTGGTTTTGCTCGGTTTATAATGAGATAATATGATGATTATGTTGATTTAAGTTATTTTGATAATAGAATCCTAGAACTAGGTAAATTGTAAGGTTTGGTTATTGATATCTTTGGTGGCTTGTTTATGGGGTTAATTGATGGCTGATGATTACTTAACATTAAAGAGATGTTTTTGGATGTAAATTAATGTTGTTTAAGTCTAAATCTTACTGGGTAATAGTTGGAGATCTATTAGAAAGGTTTCGCTGATGTTTTTAGTTGTTTTTGTTAGGCGAAAGCTTGGTTGTTGAGGGAGGAAAGTGTTGTTGTGTGTTGCTGGGGATTTTAATGCAAATGAATGCATTAATACTCTATTTTGTTTTTGTTAGAAGCAGGGGATGATGATCCGATAGTTTCGGAAGGTGTCGCGGAGGATCTAAAAGCTTGATTTCGTCTCGACAAGCCAAGCGAGGTGTAGTTGGTGAGTGACACTAGTTTACAGCTTTTCAGAGGTTTGAAAGGAATGTTTTGGGGGTTTATATCAGGCTTAAAATGCTAATATATGCTTGGGAGTAAGTATGAAATGTTCCGCTCTCGGTTCTCAGCTTTTCCCATAGTTTTAATTGTTCATGCTCATGGCTTGAAGTTTGATTTGTTACCTATTGTTATGCATGTTTTTATGAATTGAGAAATGATTCATGTTATACCGTGAGATTGATTTACAGCTTTCGAGAGGTTGCATCTTGATGAGAAAATGCTATACATTGATTTATGATTTAAAATGGGATATGCTATGGTTTATGTTGATGTATTGGAAAACAATAGGTTAACATGATTTTAAAGTAGATATTGGCAAATGATGATGCTTATTATAATCGGATATAATTGGTTGACCAATAAGATGAGAGAGCACTATAAAAATGTAGCAAAATTCGCATGCGCGTGTCATTCGGCTCCACATTTGCGTAGCAACTATTGTGTTGAAGGTAACCGAAGTGTATTGTTGTGAGAGCAAGAAGCACCACGGGATCTAAGTCATGGTGAGTGTAGCAAGCCCCATGAGATCCGCCTTATGGAGAGAGCAACAAGCTCCATAAGTATTGGTGGAGAGAGCAACAAGCTCCATCAATGAGTATCCGCATATCTGATGTGTTTATTATGGAGAATGCAACAAGCTCCATGTGTATAGGGATGGTAAAGCAACCATCTGGGTCACTTGAATGCCAATATATGAGATTACATGTATCATGGTTTTTAAATGAAATTGTATATGATACTTATACATGAGACTATATATTGAGATATGTTTTGAATGCCTAAGCATGTGTAGCTTGCATTGAGATTTGCTTTGGTTTAAAGCATGAAATATCATGCCACATGTGTAAAGAGTATAATTGTTTTGCTTTAGTGGGTTTTAAAGCATGAGTTTAGTTAAGAGCATGATGGAAAATGGTTTTCAATAGTGCATTGTTATGGTTTTGTTTTGAGCATCCCTCACTAAGCATATAGCTTACGCTCTCTTTTCTTAATAATACAGAAAAGTAGTTTGTTCGGGCTACAAGAAAGCAAGAAAAGTGGTTCATTTGATGCTCTAAGCTCACATATGGTTTTAGCATTTTAATTGTAATGGGATTGGTAATGGGTGGATACCTTGATGTTTTGGGAGTGTATGTTTGATGGAACTCCCTGGTTTGGCAAGTTTGTTTTGCCTTATTGAGTTTGTAAATGGCCTATTATGTTTGGTTTATGCTTTGCTATGGTTTGTGGTCTTTGGTTTGAAGTGGTTTTAAGAAGTATGTCTATAGATTTCTCTTTTGAGCATGTGATCATGGTATGATGATGTTTCTGTTGTTAATGGCTAAAGATCGATCCCTAAATATTTTGCCTGTGTGTTAGAAGCATCCCTAGGGGTTTATAATTGGTTTATGGATTGTTCATCAAGCAAAAAGTGACATTTTGTGCCCAGGCGTATCGATACTCAGGCTACTGTATCAATACGATTAGGTTGAAAAATGTAAGGTGTATCAATACAGTATGAACTGTATTGATACGGTGAAATAAGAAATTTGCTAAGCGTATCGATACTCGGGACCGTATCGATACAGTTTTAAGGTACTAGAATTTGGGTTTTGAAATTACAAAGGACCGTATCGATATTTTTCTTGAGCGTATCGATACCCTATTAGTTAAAGTGGTTAATTGGCATCTTCTGAAGTTCTGAATCTTTGCGTTTTAGTCCTTTATTATTGGTAGGTGCAATGCAATGAGTTTGGGTGGCTAAAATGAGTTGAAAATTTATGTGGTGGATCGAAACCTGACTAGTTAAAATATGGTAACTTCAATTTCATGTTAAGTCCCTATTTAGTGATATTTTTACAAAATGGTCCCTAAACGCTATTTGGGGCAATCAGATATCGATTTGACGATCAATCGAGTTGAGATTTTGTCTGTTACTTTTTCTCACGCTTAGGTTAACTAAGTTGCATTTAGAAAAAGATAAAAAGTAAAAAAGGGTTGTTTATTAAAGTGAAACTTTCAGGTTTTACTTCAATATTCCCTATGTGACTCGCTCGATTCGGTCTTGCGATTAGACCAGGTCATGGGGGTTAAATTTGTTGGTATCAAAGCCAGGTTTACGAAAAATTAGGAGGTAAGATGATCGAATTATTGATGTTTGATATGTACGGTGTTTGGTAGCATGTTGGTTGTTATGTTATATGATGATTTTGGGGTATCCATTGCCACTATTACTATTGGTGTAAAGATAATTGTTTTAAAAAGATTTGAGCAACTTGGACCCTTGCTTCTTGTTGGCCTAACAGTTTTTAATATTGCATTTTGCATGCTAGCGATTCATTTTGTTTTCATATGGGACCGAGATGAGAGCAAAGGATGAATGTGCGTAATGTGGTGGAAGAACAGCATAATGAGGATATACCGCCTCTGCCTCCTCCCCCTCTGGTTGGTTATGAAGTTAGAGCGGGAGATGGTGCAGGAGGTGCTAGACCTCTTAGAGCTCAAGGTCATGGTGTGAGAGACATGACACTGTTGATTCAGGCCATTGCCATAGCGTTTTTGGCTGTAGTGGCGGGTATGCATGCAGTTGTGCCACAACCTATGGTTAATCCTGGTTTGCCTTTAGAGCACCTACGTAGTCTGGAAGGTACCGAGTTTAGAGGTTTATCTCCTGAGGATTCCGAGACATGGCTTGAGAGTACCAGAGAATTCTTGGACATATGGAGTGCACGGATGTACGTAAGCTAGGTTATGTAGTTTCTTTACTCTAGGGTGATACTTAATCATGGTGGACTACCACTATTACGAGGATGGAACCTGCAAATGTTACGTGGGAGTTTTTCAGTGCTACTTTTCGAAGGAAGTATTTGGGTACTCGCTATCAAGATGAGAAGAAGTGAGAGTTCATGGCCTTGGTACAAGGAAATATGTTAGTTTTGGAGTATGAAGTCCAGTTTGTTAGGTTGAGCCAGTATGCCCCTAAACTGGTTCCCGATGAGCAAAAAAGATATGATCGCTTCCGATATGGTTTGGTAAGGTAAATAAAGACTTATATGCTAGCTTCTGAGTACTCGGACTTCAATGTCTTGGTCACTCACGCCAAGGACATTGAATAGAGTTTGGGTTTGTCATCTCGCCTAGGGAATTCTAGTTCCAAAAAAGGAGTTGTCGAGTTTGGTGGTGGTAAAGATCATAGTAAGAGGCAGCGGGATAAGAGGTTCCTTCCGGATTAGAGGCATGGTGGAGGTAACATGGGCCAAGGTCAGTTGGGTCAGTATGCATGGGTTCGTACACCTGAGTGTGGTCGTTGTGGTAGGCGACATCCTAGAGAGTGTTGGGTAAATTCTAAAGGTTGTTGGAATTGTGGTTCGCAAGGTCATATGAGGCGTGATAGTCCCTAGTTAGCTAGACATGCACCGGAGCATGTTGTTGAGCCTCAGAGGGGACGTGGGCACCGCCGAGGTAATTTTTAGCGCAAGGAGGATGGCCAGAGGAATATGGAACATGTTGTGGTAGTTCAGTCTGAGGGCGGTGGACTAACTAGGGTGTATGCACACCGCGAGGGAAGGAATGACACTGATGTGATCGCAGGTAACTTTACTTTGTAATCCTTATCATTTCTTCCTTTGATTGATTTTGGTTCCATGCATTCATACATCTTGCACGAGCATGCACGGTTGCTTGACATACCGGTTTAGTTTTTGGAAGTGGATATGCAAGTGACTAGTTCTTTTGGTGAGACAATTATGGTTAGAAAGTTGTTTTGGAGATGTCCGTTGATGGTTCAATGACATATGTTCGCCGTTGATATAATGGAGTTACCTTTCTATGTTTTTGATGTCATTATTGGGACGGATTGGTTATCTGAGCATAAGGCTGTGGTAGATTGTGAAAGCAAGCGTGTTTCGTTGAAGCTTGCCGATGATTATGAGGTTGTGGTGGTGGGTGAAAATGTGAAGTTCTTATTTAATGTTGTTTCAGCAATGAAGGTGCAAAGGTTGATGAAAGGATGATGTCAGGCATGCTTGGCGTATGTCATGAATGCAAATATGAAAGAGACATGTCCTCATGATATCCGAGCAGTTTGTGATTATTTGAGAGTGTTTCTAGAAGAGTTGCCTAGTTTGCCATCGGATAGGGAGGTAGAGTTTTGTATTGTTACGTATACAGATACGACTCTAGTGTCCATTGCCTCGTATCGCATGACACCCAAAGAGTTAAAAGAGTTGAAGGCGCAACTTTAGGAGTTGCTAAATCGTGGGTTCATTCGGCCTAAAGTGTCGCCTTGGGGAGCTCCGGTGTTGTTTGTGCATAAGAAAAATGGTAGTATGAGAATGTGCATCGTTTATCAGCAATTGAATAAGTTGACGATAAAGAACAAGTATCCCTTACCGCAAATTGATGATAGATTTGATCAGTTTCATGGTGCTACAATGTCTTCCAAGATATATTTAAGATCGGGATACTACCAGTTGAAAGTAAAGGATAAAGATGTGCCGAAAACAACATTTTGTATCTATTAAGAACATTATGAATTCTTAGTGATGCCGTTTGGGTTGACGAATGAACCTGCAATTTTCATGGATATGATGAATAGAGTGTTCCATGAGTTCATATATCAGTTTGTTGTTGTGTTTATTGATGACATCCTTGTGTACTCTCGTACCAAGGAGGATCACAATAAATATTTGCGGATTGTTTTACAGACCTTGTTGGACAATCAGCTTTATGCAAAGTTAAGTAAATGTGAGTTCTAGATAAAAGAGGTGGTGTTTCTTGGCCTTGTTGTGTCGGCTGAAGGAATTTGTGTAGATCCGTAGAAAATTGAAGCGGTTGTAAGTTGGAAACAACCTAAGTCAGTATTGGAGGTTCGTAGTTTCTTGGGTTTATCGGGTTATTATCGTTTTTTTATGGATGGTTTCTCTAAAATTGTTGTCCTGTTAACCAAGTTTTTACAAAAGGATGTTAATTTTGAGTGGACAGAGGCAAGGCAGCAAGCTTTTGAGAAGCTGAATGAAGCTTTGACAAAAGCTCTAATCTTGATTCAGCCCGAATCGGGAAAAGAGTTTGTGATTTATAGCGATGCATCCTATGTGGGGTTAGGTTTTATGTTGATGCAGGATGGTAGGGTGGTGGCTTATGCATTGAGGTAGTTAAAGGTGCATGAGCGCAACTATCCCACGCATGATATAGAGTTGGCTACGGTGGTGTTTGCGTTGAAGATATGGCGACATTACCTATATGGTGAGAAGTGTGTGGTGTATACGGATTATAAAAGCTTGAAGTATTTGATGTCACATAAGGAGTTAAATCTTAGGTAACGAAGATGGCTGAAGTTGCTTAAGGATTATGATCTATCAATTGAGTATTATCCGAGTAACTATTGGGTTGGGTTGTAAAAGGATGTTGATGGTTTTGTGGGTAAGTGTTTGGTTCGTCAGCATGTGAAAGCTGAGCATTAGATTCCATCCGGGTTGTTGCAACCGTTGAAGATACCAAAATGGAAGTGGGAAAGAATCACCATGGATTTGTGTCTGGTTTACCTTTGACCTCGTCAAAGAAAAACTCTATTTGGGTGATTGTGGACCGTTTGACGAAGTGTACCCATTTTATGCCAGTGCATACGACATATACCTTGGACTGGTTGGCAAACTTGTATATTGCCGAGATTGTGCGTTTGCATGGTGTACCTAAGTCAATAATTTCGGATAGGGATCTGAGGTTTACCGTGTGGTCTTGGGAATATTTGCATCGAGCCTTGGGTACGCGGTTGAGTTTTAGTACATCTTGTCATCCTAAGAAGGATGGACAGTATGAGTGAATTATCCAAGTGTTGGAGGATATGCTTCGTCGTTGTGTTATTGAGTTCTAGGGCTCTTAGGAGAAATAGTTGTCGTTGGTGGAGTTCGCCTATAACAATAGTTATCAGGCTAGTATACAAATGGCGTCTTATGAGGATTTGTATTGAAGGAAGTGTAGGACGCCTTTGTGTTGGGTAGAAGCGGTAAAAAAGTTTATTTCCTTGCTGGATATGATTAAGGGAACAATGGAGAAGGTAAAGATCTTTTGTGATCATTTGAAGGAGGCTTCGGGTTGTCAGAAGTCTTACGTGGATTTAAGGCATAATGAGATAGAGTATGACGTTGGTGATAAAGTGTTTTTGAAGGTTTCGCCTTGGAAGAAAGTGATGAGATTTGGTCGAAAACGTAAATTGAGTCCGAGGTTTATTGGACCGTATGAGATGTTGGAATGTGTTGGCCCTGTTGCTTATAGGTTGAGGTTGTTGCCTGAGTTGGAAAAGATACATGATGTTTTCCATGTATCCATGCTTTAGAGGTATCAGTCAGATCTGACGCATGTTATTTCCAGTTGAGGAAGTTGAGTTAAATCCATATTTGACTTGTGATGAGGAACCAGTCAAAATCTTGGATTTGGATAGAAAAGTGTTAAGGAGACATCGAGCTATCGAGGAAGCTACGTGTGAGAGAAAAGATGACATGAAGAAGCATTTTTCTTATTTTTTTCCATCAGGTAAATTTCGGGGACAAAATTTCTTAAGTGGGGGAGAGTTGTAATGCCCCAATTTTGGGGATAGAAGTTAGCCGGTTTGGCTAGATGGCTCGTTGAGTTGGTTTCGACAATTTAGTCTAGTTTTGTGATTCATTTAGTATAAATAGTTTTTGAGTAAAATTAAATATGGGAAAATGTTTTAAAATAATTATTTATTATATAATTGATTTTAGTGGAATCAATTTTGGAAAATATATTTTGGAAGGTTGACATTTTGGGACTAGTGACCAAAATGTAAAATATGTAAAACTATTTTTAGTGACAAAATTGTAAGAGATCAAGGCTTAGAATCTTTAGGGAGCTTTGACCAAGAGTATATTTAAGACTTTTCCTTTTTATTGGCTAGTTTTAAATTGTTTTAATAAATAAATAATTGGAGGGAATTAATTAACCAATTTGTTTTCTCAAAATATATCTCACATAACTACTTTCTTTTCCCATTTACTTTCTATCAAATTCTCTCTAGCCAAATAATCATTTTCTCTTCAAAGATTTAAGGTAAATATCTGATTTGATTTGTCTTTTTGATCTTAAATGATTCTTTAATGTTTTCTTAACAAAACCTTGTTGTTTAAACCTTGTTTTCTCATGTAAATCTTTGCAATTGATGGAAAAGTCATCATTAAAGGTAAGGTTTCCTTCTTTCCCTCTAATGACATGTTCTTTATTGAAATTCCCATGTTCTTGGTCTCTTATGATGGTTTTCTAATGGGTTTTGGTAGTATGTTTATGGAAAATTGGTTTAATTGAGGTTTACTTGCCTCAATCAATGGATCTTTGTTTTTGATTGGTTTTGTTGGGTTTATAATGAGATAATATGATGATTTGATATGTTGTTTTAAGTGATTTTGATAATAGAATCCCGAAACTAGGTAAATTGTGAGGTTTGGTTATTGATATCTTTGGGTTGGTGGCTTGTTTATGGGGTTAATTGATTGCTGATGATTCTTTAACATTAAGAAGATGTTTTTAGATGCAAATTGATGGTGTTTAAGTCTAAATCTCGCTGTGTAATAGTTGGAGATGTATTAGAAAAGTTTTGTGGATGTTTTCAGTTATTTTTGTTAGGCGAAAGCTTGGTTGTTGGGGGAGGAAAGTGTTGTTGTGTATTGCTAGGGATTTTGATGCAAAGGAACGCATTAATCCTCTGTTTTGTTTTGGTTAGAAGCAGGGGATGATGATACGAAACTTTCGGAAGGTGTCGTAGAGGACCCGGAAGCTTGATTTTGCCTCGGCAAGCCAAGCGAGGTGTAGTTGGTGAGTGGCACTAGTTTACAACTTTTCAAAGGTTTGAAAGGAATGTTTTGGGAGTTTAGATTAAGCTTTTCAAAGGCGCCATTTGTATACTAGCCTGATAACTATTATTATAGGCGGACTCCACCAACGATAACTGTTTCTCCCAAGAACCATGGAACTCAATAACACAACAACGAAGCATATCATATAACACTTGGATAACTCACTCAGACTGTCCATGAGTCTTAGGATGATAAGATGTATTAAAACTCAACCTCGTACCCAAGGCTCAAAAACTACTTGGATAACTCACTAGTTCCAAAATGTCAACCATCCAAAATACATTTTCCAAAACTGATTCCACTAAAATCACTTTTATAATAAATAAGGATTTTAAAACATTTTCCCATATTTAAATTTTACCCAAAAACTATTTATGCCAAATTAATCCCGAAACTAGCCTAAATTGTTGAAACCAACTCAACGAACCATCTAGCCTAACCCGACTAACTTCTAGGCCCAAAATCGGGGTGTTACAACTCTCCCCCACTAAAGAAATTTCATCCTCGAAATTTACCTGAAGGAAAGAGTTAAGGAAACTGCTTCTTCATGTCATCCTTCCTCTCCCACGTAGATTCCTCGACACCTCGGTGTCTCCATAACACTTTGACTAACTCAATGGTCTTTCCACGAAGTACCTTTCTATCCATATCCAAGATTTTTACTGATTCCTCATCATAAGTCAAATTCGGATTCATCTCAACTTCCTCAATTGGCATAACACGGGACAGATCTGAACGATACCTCCGAAGCATGGATACATGGAAAACATCATGTATCTTTTCCAACTCAGGCTGCAACCTCAACCTATAAGCAACAAGACAAACACGTTCTAACATCTCATACAGTCCAATAAACCTCGGAATCAATTTACCTTTTTGACCAAACCTCATCACTTTCTTCCAAGGCAAAAACTTAAAAAACACTTTATCACCAACCTTATACTCTATCTCCTTACACTTTAAATTCGCATAAGACTTCTGACGATCTGAAGCCTCCTTCAAACGATTACAAATGATCTTTACCCTTTTCGTTGTTCCCTTAATCATATCCGGCAAGGAAACCAACTTTTGCCCTGCTTTCGCCCAACACAAAGGCGTCCTACACTTCCTTCCATACAAAGTCTCAAAACGTGCCATTTGTATACTTGTCTAATAACTATTGATATAGGCGAACTCCACCAACGGCAACTGTTTCTCCTAAGAACCCTGAAACTCTATAACACAACAATGAAGCATATCCTCCAACACTTGGATAACTCGCTCAGACTATCCATCATCTGAGGATGATAAGATGTGCTAAAACTCAACCGCGTACCCAAGGCTTGATGCAAACATTCCCAAAACCTCGCAGTAAACCTCAGATCCCTATCCAAAACTATAGACTTAGGTACACGATGTAAACGCACAATCTCGGCGATATACAAGTCCACCAACTTGTCCAAGGTATACGTCGTATGTACCATCACAAAATGAGCACACTTCGTCAAACGGTCCACAATCACCCAAATAGAGTTCTTATTTGACGACGTCAAAGGCAAACCAGACACAAAATCCATGGTGATTCTTTCCCACTTCCATTCTAGTATCTTCAATGGTTGCAACAACCCAGATGGAATCTGATGCTCAGCCTTCACACGCTGACAAACCAAACACTTACATCATAGACGACATCTTGATCTATTCCGAGGACTCTTCCATGCATGAAGAACATCTCCCGATTGTGCTACAGACTCTCTAGGCGAAACAACTATACGCTAAGTTTAGCAAATGCGAGTTCTCGCTATCTAAAGTATCCTTTTTAGGACATGTGATTTCTTCTGCAGGAATTCAAGTTGACCTAAAGAAGATTCAAGCAGTTCTTGACTGGATTCCTCTGAATTCAAGCTTTTTGGGCCTTACAGACAACTACTGTAGATTCGTTAAGGGATTCTCTATGATTGATGCACGCTAGATGAAAATTCTTCGTAAAAAAACCCCTATTCGCGTGGACTGTGGAACAACAAAGAAGTTTTGATCAGCTTAAGCAAGTCCTAACCCATGCCCCTGTCTTGGTGCAATCTGAGTTAGGCAAGGACTTCACCGTATAAAGTGATGCATCCCACCTGGGTTAGGTTGTGTGTTAATGCATGAAGGAAAAATCATAGCATATGCTTCACGCTGGCTTAAACCACATGAACTAAACTATCTGACACATGATCTGGAGTTGGCCACTGTTGTGTTTGCCGTAAAGATTTGGTGGCATTATCCTTATAGTGATAAGTGTTACTTGTACATTGATCACAAAAGTCTGAAATATCTTCTGACTCAAAAAGAGTTGAATCTCTTTCAACATCGGTGGATGGAGCTTTTGGAAGACTACGACTTGGTTATTGATTACCACCCCGGTAAAGCCAATGTCATAGTTGATGCTCTTAGTCGGAAACCTACTCCCTCTTTGAGTTGTTTGAATGCTCACTTTCTGCTCAATAAGCATGGCAAATTATTGACTGAATTGAGAGTTCAGTCAACCATTGTGTCTCGGATCAAAGCCCTCCAAGAGTCTAATGAAAAGTTGTAAACTCTTATTGAAAAGAACAAGGATAGCCCATATCCTGATTTTGCTATGAATTATGATGGTCTGTTGTGTTTTTGGAACCGCATTTGTGTCCCCGAAGATGATGATATTCGGGATCAAATCCTGAATGAAGCTCATTTGAGCCCATT
The DNA here is from genome assembly GCA_019671005.1 of Hibiscus mutabilis. NCBI lineage: Eukaryota > Viridiplantae > Streptophyta > Magnoliopsida > Malvales > Malvaceae > Hibiscus > Hibiscus mutabilis. The sequence continues at coordinate 57,167,774 of CM033711.1, read as the reverse complement.
TTCTATCTATTCTAGAGCTATTAAGATGTATAAGGACCTGAAAGAATTGTACTGGTGGTTCAGATAAAAAATGAGATCACGAACTTTGTGGCTAGGTGCTTGACTTGCCAACGGGTTAAAGCTAAACACAAGGTGCGCACGAATCTTTTAAAACCCCGTGAACTTTCACAATAGAAATGGGAACGTATTACGATAGACTTCGTAAGTGGCTTGCCAGTGACACTGAAGAGGAATGATGCTATTTGGGTCATAGTGGACCGATTCACCAAATCTGCTCATTTGATTTCGGTGAGAATGGATTTTAGTTTGCCTAAGCTTACTGAGTTGTACATTTGAGAAGTTATCCGTTTACACGGAGTTCTGATGTCCATTATTTCTGATCGTGATCCATGCTTTGCATTTAGGTTTTAGAGGACCCTACAAGAGGCTTTGGGAACTCGAATGCACTTAAGCACTACTTTCCATCATCAGACCGATGGTCAATCTGAAAGGGTTATTCAGGTAACCTTATTTCTCTCTTACCCATGTGTATAAGTAATCCATATAAATTCTGATTCTTCCTTTTAGATTCTAGAAGATATGCTCTGAGCATATGTTATTGACTTCAGGAATAAGCGGGAGAAATCCCTACCTTTAGTAGAATTTGCTTACAACAATAGCTACCAAGCCTCAATTCAAATGGTACCCTATGAACCCCTTTACTAGAGGAGATGTAGGACCTCTCTCTGTTGGACTAAGCTTGGTGAAGGCAAAGTGTTAGGTCCTGACATACTTTGGGAAACTAAAGAAAGGGAGACCATTATTGGTCGGCTCAAAGCTGCATTTGTCCAACAGAAAGCTTATGTTGATCTAAAAAGAAGAGACATTCAGTATGATGTTGGTGAGAAAGTCTTCCTTAAAGTATTGCCATGGAAGAAGTTCCTATGTTTTGGAAAAAAAAGGAAATAGAGTCCTCGTTTCATTGGCCCATTCGAAATAATCGAGAAAGTTGGACATGTTGCTTATCGACTACCTCTCATTGAGGAGTTAAGTCAAATCCATAATGTCTTCCATGTGTCTATGCTACAGAAGAACCAATCAGATCTTTCTCATGTGATTGAGCCAGAGTCTATAGAGAATTAGTCTAATCTGGCGTACGAGGAGAAACCTATGCAGATTCTTGTACGAGAAGTTAAAAGACTTCGTATTAAGTCCGTGCCCTTAGTGAAAGTCCTTTGGAGAAGTCATTCGATGGAAGAAGTAACGTGAAACTCCCTTATCGATTCAACGATTCATTTGATCTTTGAGAAGTAATTTCAAGAATCAAACTTTGAACATCTAAGTCAAGCCTATGTGTTAGTAGATTAATTTTCTTATTTCGATGTTGTCTACGAGCTTTGATGAGCTTGGAAAATTTTTGTGAGCTAATAGGTTTAATTCTAATGTACTATTTAAATTTGAACTAGCTCAAGAGTTGGAGGAAACCAATCCATCATCTCCAACCAAAGCTAGGAGCAAAGGAATCGTAATTCGGGAACCTTGAAAGCTTCCGAATCAAGATGAGTGTAGTCGTGTCAAGGGATGGAGAAGGTGCCATCACATTGCATTCATTTTTTGTTATAATTGCATTTTTGTGTAAAGGCTCAAGTAGAGTAAGCATATATGGACTCTAATGGTAAGAATGGTAAGCTTCAATAATGTTTGATATATTTGTAAATTCATATGTGATATCTGATTCATATGTTATGTGGAGCTAAGGCTTGATTTGTTATCTGATATAATGTGATCCGAAAGGTAAGAATTATGATGAAATATGTGATCTTGGACATTGTGGACATTGGATACAATTGGCATGCCATAGGGTTATTCGAGCTCACCAAGTAAGGGATTGGACTACGGTTTTGGGACCACGACCTATATATGGGGGAGAAAAGAATAGATTGTGTAAGGGACATTATCCAAAGCTATGGCTCAAGGCTACGAACTGCATATCCACTGGTTACCACGTCCAAGGAAATAATATGTTATTATGTTTACAAATTGCTACATGAAATCATGATAATTTGTTTGAATATGATTTTACAAGATTGATGCTATATAAAATTTACCAAGCATGCCTATATGTTATTCATGCATTTGATAAACTAGTTGTGCATTTGTTATGACTACCTCACTAGGCTATGTAAGCCTAATATCCGTGTGTCTCATGTATTTCAGGATCTTAAAGAATTATGACCTTCGATCGTGTATTGCGGTTGCAAGTCACTCCTACGAATCATATGTATGCTTATCTTTTGCCTTGAACTCCTAGTAAGGTGGCATATGGTCTCAACATACTATGTATGTACCTTTTGATGTGTGTGTAATAGCCTAAAGGTGACCAAATGTTTATTGGCCAATATGGTATGTATGCAAATTGGTTAAGCTATTTAAATGAGCCTAAAATCGTTAAAAGATAAAAACTAGGTAAATGGATTCGAAACATTATAAAATTTTGTATGCTATTAAAAAGATAGATGTTAGACTTACTGGTAAAATTTGGCAATGTTTGGACAACAAATGGTAGGTTAGTTCGATAAAAACCAATAAAAATCTATCATTACAAGGCAAGCGCATTGGTACGGGTGATGGCATATCGATACAGCCTTGCATAATTGGGCCAAGTGAAACTAGGCATATCGATACGTAGAGGGGGTGTATCGGTACGAATTTTGACAGCAATGTCTAAAAAATAAATTGTATTGATACGACTGTTGGCTGTACCAAAACGGATCAACCTAAGTCAACGTGTGTCGATACGAGCTTAGGTGTATCGACACGAGTTGTTATCCTTGGATCTAAAAACTTGAAAATTTGGTCTAGCGTACCGATACGGCCTTAAGCGTATCGCTACGAAGTTAGTTAATTCTGTTAAAAGACATAGCAACCAGTTTTAAGATGTTTGCAAATTGATCACTAAATATTTAAATGGCCTTATTGGATAGGTAAACGATCTCCGTTAATAACAAAATTTCACAAGTTAATAATTGGTAAGTTTAATTGCAGGTTAGTGAAAAGAAATTTTGATAAGAACCTTCAATTTGTAAAAAGTATGAATTAGTCCCTAAGTTCAAAAATGGTTAAAACTAATCCCGAATTGTGTAAGTCTTAATAAGATGATTTTGTTAAGCCTTAAAAAAGATTAATAAATGATTCCAATAAGTTTTTGTACTCCAATTAAGCTTTCGAAACTCCGATATGTTTTTTGGTAGCACTTTCTGACCCGGTTCTCTACCAGGCCGAGAAGGGGGTGTTACAGTTTGTCTATAAATGATAGTCATGGATTGTTTTGAAATGTTTAACTGAGCATAAATGTTAAACGTACTGTTTTGTCTATAAAAGATAAAGTCACGGACTGTTTTGAAATGTTTAACTGAGCATACATGTTAAATGGACAGTTTTGTCTATAAAAGATAAAGTCATGGACTGTTTTGAAATGTTTGACTGAGCATACATGTTAAATGGATTGTTTTGTCTGTAAAAGATAAATTCATGGACTATGTTGCAATGTTTGACTGAGCATACATGTTAAATGGATTGTTTTGTCTATAAAGGATAAAGTTATGGATTGTTTTGAAAATTTTAATTATGCATACATGTGGATTTAAATGGTTTGTTTTGTCTATAAATGATAAAGTCATGGATTGTTTTGAATTGTTTAATTGTGCATACATGTGGATTATATATATATATGCCTTGAATCGTGGACTGTTTTGATATGTTTGTCTTTATACATGTTTTAAATAGACAATTTTTTATAAACATAAAAATACATAGGTTGTTATGATAAGTACCAACAAGTGGTGGATTGATTTAAGTATATATATATATATGAAAGTACATGAATTAGGATTGTTTAGCTCATAAACAAATATGTATTGGGATGCTATCAACATATATGAGTATATCACGAATAGGATCTTATGTACATGTTATCTTATGTGATAAGTAACTTGCATGCTGATATGCTAGATTGATAACATGTGAGACAATTAATAATGTCCACAAAATGCTATGTTAGTAACTTATATGAAATGCAATCATGTGTTATTTATGTGAGGGCTAGGAGTTCCTAAGGGACTTACTTGAACCAACGTGTTATTGTGTGATTTGGTATGCTTTGTAGTAAATGTTATTTTCGAACTCGTTAAGCAATGAGTTTTGATTGATCTAGCTTCCTAAATGCTTAGATCCAATGAGTTGAGGAAGTATAGAGTTCTAATATAGAGGTTTTGTTTCATATAAATTAGTTGATTAAGCTACCTTACTAACCTTACACTTACTCAATTATTTACATGCATTTCGGGTAAGGTACCTTCGGTTTCTTTCGAGTTTGGACGTGATCACAAGGATCTTTGTTTGAATCGAATCATTATCTTTAGAACTCCTAGATGGTGGCACATAGATATTAAGTTGCATAATGCATTTAGATTCCATTTTGGTTTATATTTGTATATGTCTGATAAGTATCCAAGTTCTATAATGTGCTTATAATTATTTCTTGCTTGTTGCTTCCCTTTTTGATATAATTGTGGGGGTGATTATGTAGTTTCCTAAGTATCTTTAAAATTCTAAGTTAATAGTTGTTATGATACTTGTGGGTTGCAAGTTGTTATATATAAATCCTATAATTTGTTAGACACTAAATAAAACTAGAGTGGTTTGAATATCTAGCCTAACGGTTTAAAATTATCAAAGTTGGATGTTAATGCACTTTGTTCTGGTCCTACTTTTTGAAGGATGTACGTAACTGCATATAATTTGTTTAAGTATCAAAATAATTGGATCTTAGGAAGCAAAAATGACTTTTACCTAGTATAGATAATCTGGTAGTTGCTAATAGTATAATTTGGGTAATTTGACTAGAGATTTGAGATGTTAAATGGATGATCACCTTGCTTGCTACGTAAGTTAAGTATTATGTAGATTTGTAAAGGTTTCAAAAATGGTTAACGATTGGTTAATTTTATGAAAGCTTGGTCGTGAAGATACAGATGTTATTGGTAAATAGAATAAGTTGTGCGCATGTATATCCATGCTAAGTAATCACTTAATTGACTAATTGAATGTTGATCTATGAGTTTATAGCTTAAGCTATGTAAATAAGACTTAAAATGGATACTTGCTAGTGAAACCATGATAGGAAAAAGCTTTAAATGCATGTTGCAAAAAAATATATGTTGGGTAGTGTTATGTGAAGCTTATTTCATAATCGTATACCGATAAGACATTAAATGATTTAGAAATATGCAAGCTTATAGTCGAGTCGAGTTTAAAAGTATGTATGATTAAAAAGAGATCTTATGCATTAGTAGTGTTTTCTTAGTGAACCATGCGATTTTGGTGAGCATAGAAGGCAAAGTCATGTTAAGATCTAGTGATTTGTGTGTAATGTCCTTAGTATGTACCACATGTTTGTGTTTGTTTGGGAGTTGATGTGAGACCTTTAAAATAATTGTTAAAAAAGGTTTTTAGTTGCCCTGGCTTTTGAAGGCATGAGTTATTGGTTATAACAAGGTATTCTTTAAAGAACGTTCGTTTGTTTACCAGTAACACATCCTAAGCCAGTTTATCTTCTACATCGGGTAGGAGCTTTTACAATTTTGTAATCAGAGCATGGTTTAGTCCATTATCGGACTAAATCGGAAGTTGTTGCATCATTATATGTTATTGTGCCACCTAGGAGTTAAATTTTGATAAGTACTTGTGATCTGTGTCCGATAAAGCTCTTCTATGTGCTAAGAATTAGTAGAAATGTTTGGACCAAGATATTAGATCTTGGTTAAATCGTCTATTGAGCGAAGTAATGTAAGGATGAAATGGAAATAATAAAAATCTTCTGAGTACTACCGAATAAGTAAGCGTTATGTCGAAGCAGATTAATGTAGGAAAAAGGTCATCCTTTATGAATTAGGGGAAAAGAATCCATAATCTTTTTAGGTAAGAAACCTTCTAGATCGAGTATGAAGGATCTATATCCTCATCTTTTCTCCTCGAGAAAATTGGAGGACGAATTTTCTTTTAGGGGAGGAGAATTGTAATACCCAAAAAGTGGGCTTGGAAGTTTTCTATTAACTTAATGGTTAAGTTGCTCATTAAATTATGTTACATGAAGAATTAAATAAAGAAGTTACTAAAAGTGAAGTTTGAGAAATTTGTTAGCCATATCAGAAAAGGGATTGAGATTAGAGATTTCATTAATTCATAACCTGCATACAATTTTATCCTAAAATCAAGGATCTAAGTGTTATAAAAGTTTGGGGAGACAAGTGGAGGGGAAATAGACACTCGGCTAAGGGAGAAATGAAAAATGAACCTAGGTGTCATCTTCCTCCATTCTTCTACCTTCTCTCCTTAGCTAAAACCACCCAAGAATGGTAGAGAATGAAAGCTTGAACCGGGAATTTGTAACACCGTAAACATGGTCTAGGAATGTTACAACTATCAAAGATATAGAATAATTGAATTATGTGCTAATAAAATTAAAGAATAAAGAACATTAGCTAACAAATAACTAAAGGACTAAAATGTTATAGCCAACAAGTTAAAGTACCAAAATTGAAGTGACCAATATGAATTATATGCAATAACCGAGTATTGGATGTTAATGAAATAAACTAAAATGGTTTGAGCATGTGGCAAGTAATGTCATATTACACATAGGATAAAAAAAATTAGTGGAAAAAGGGATCACTATCATCTTCTCCATTCCTCCATTAGCACCGAATCAAATTAGAGAAAGAAATGAAGGTTTTGTTCAAGATTTAACCATGCATTGGGATGGTCCTTGTGTTGCTTGAATTGTGGTTGCATGATTGTGAATGTAAGTTCTTCTTCTTGCTATTCCCTTGTTTGAAATGTGGGTCGTTGAATGTGTCTTGATTTCCTACATGTTATAGAATGCTTGAATCTTGAATTTGTGAGTGTTAGTAGTCAAATTGCTAAGGAGAATGTGTATGGTTGCTGGGAATTGAGAATACGGACTGTTTACTAGTTGAAAACGTATAAACATGCTAATTGTATATAATGCCTTGTTTTGATCATGTTGTTAGATGAATTGATACTTGAATAGAGTAAATAGCTTTATGGAGAATGAATGTATACAATTGGATTAGTTAAAACTAGGTAATGGACTGCTCAAATGGTGAATTAGAGGTATGTTGATTGTTTAAATGAATCAAATTGAATATAGGACTATAGTACCTTGTTATAAACACATTTCTCGGTGAATTGGAATGATCTAAACATGTAGGAACATGAAAATAAGTTGAATTACAATGTTAGAATCTTGTTTAGAGGATTTATAAAGCTAGAAACTTAAACTAGTGTAATCTGCCCATAATACTATGTTATGGGCAGTAACTTTGAAAATTCACCATAAATTGTATAAAAGGAATTTCAGGATGAAATTTATATGGAAGATGCCTTAACATGTATAAATTCATTAGGAGAAAACAGACCCGAATTCTGAATTGTAGAATAAATTGTAGAGAAGAAACACTAGGGACAGTGCAAACTGTCCAGTGTTGTAAATTGCCCTGTCTTTAAGCTAAAAACTGTGTTAATTGGCAAAGAGATAAAATGCAAGGCCTATATGGTTAGAAGGATAGTTAAGTTATATTTCCAACGGTGTAAACCAATTGAAATTCTGACGTACAAAATGAAAGTTATGCATGTTTAAGTGAGCAGAGTATATGCTGTCTAGTAGCAACAGTTTAGGTAATTATACACAGTTTTGTGGCAGTTTGTAAACAGTTTTGGGACAGTGGTTACTAGTAATATTGCCTTAGTTTAATGATTATGTGAACTTGTTTTAATATGTATTTACTTGTGTAATATGTTAGAACCAGGAGTGAACTTGGTGGAATAGGAAAGGGTGGAATATCCTAAAGCTAAGAACAAAGGAGTGTGGATCCAAGACTAGCTAGCTTGGAGAGTATTGCGAGTGTAGTTATTTCTAGGGTTAGGACTAGGTCCTAACCAATACATACATGTCTATTCTTGTAATGTTTAAGTGGACCTGATATGGATTTGGCCTAATAAGGGAAGTATGATTAAAGTAATGCAAGAAATTTGATCAAATCCTTGAAATCATGTATAATTCGATTTCTAAGCATGTTCAAATGGTAACATTGGTGCTTGTATGTGTGATTTGTCATGTGATCGAATGCTTAAAGAAATTGCTCGAAATTTTATCCCAAATTGATGAAATGAACACATGAGAAATACATGATATGTGAGCTATGGCTCAATCGGCCTAAGGGCCTAGTATATAGTGAACTTGCTGAATACTTTACATGATTTTGAACTTGAAATACTTGTGTAAATGGCTAAAATCGAACAACCTTGGTAGCTAGTTGGATTAGGTAGAAGAGCATGCCTTAGAGTCTAGAGCTAATTGTGTCAGAGTTACGGTCCAGGGATTAGGCCCCTATTTGGTAATAGACGGAGGATACGTATGTGGTCTTTGGAAATAGTAGGAAGGTTGACTAACACTACGGTGCATCCTGTGGTAACAGTTGGTTGGAGACTCGATTACCTATACAAACTAAGTACCAAGGGGTTGTTTAAATGATAGCAAATGAAATAACAATCCTATAATACATGTTATTTGTCTTGAAAGTTATATAATGAATGTTACTTGACATGAAAGCCATGAATTGTATGTTACTTGTCATGGAAGCATGAATTGCTTGAGACTTGATATGAAATGTATTGTTGCTTGACATGTAAACCATGCAATGTTTAATGTTTGGTATGTCAACTTGATTTACTTGGTAAATGTATACCATTCAAATGATTAGATAACACATTCTTGGTATTGCTTGCCATGTTACTCTAATAAGATATAATTCATGCCTATTGCTTGCTAGATTGTTCGAATGATATACATACTTCGTGATTGTGATTCTTGATGGACTTGAAATGCTTATAAACTTTAGTTAGGTAGAATGATAAATGGCTAAATAACAAGTTATATGGTTAGAACTAGTTACTACCTCACTAAGTACATATTTTGTACTTATCACTCTTGTTTTCATTCTTCCCAACTACAGGATAAGAGATTTGATTGTTGCTTGATCTTGAAGCTTGATTTCTTGAGGTCGAAGCAAGACACAAGCATAGATAAAGTATGGTTCATACTTGTTTTGTACTCCCCTAGTTGGTGGCTCTTAGACTATACCTAGTGAACTAGTGCATGGATTTTGTATACTTAAATACTTGAATATATATGTTCTTAAATGGGCCTACTATGTTATGAACTTGGTTGACAATGTGAAACAAGTATGTATTGAACTTAAATTACATGTAATAGAAAGGTGTTTGTTGCGCATATATGAATTTATATATAGAATGTTTAAGTGATTGAACTAGTTTATATGTATCATTCAAATGCCTTGGAAATTATATGGTCACTTATGTGTGAACATACCTTGTTGTAAGTGTTCTATATGTTTGTATGATAATTGTCGAATGGGTAGGCTTGGTATATGGCTTGTTTGGAATCAAGTTACATGCAATTGTATGTTCAAATAATCATGTTAGTAATTAAGGTATGAGATGTTATATGAATCAATCTAGGGAAAAATAAAATGAAATGGAAGCATGTTTGTATACTTAGGCCATTTGGATGATAGTAGTATGATGCAGTTAATGGAATTGTTAAAGTAGTAACCTATAATGACTTGTAAACAAGAGATTGCATGCTTGATAAGCTAAGTATGATTGGTTGATTGCTAGTTAAGTAATTCATATAATAGAGACGAGTTAATCTATTCTTGCCTTGTTTTTGCTTGTAATGACTTGTTCTTGCTTGGTAACGCTTTCGAGCCGGTTTGCTACTAACCCGGGGTAGGGATTTTTAGTTGGTTCTAGGACTAAATCGGGATCTCTTGCATCATATATGATACTTGTGCCACCTAGGAGACTTGTATTGTATTTGCTTAACTAAGCCGAATTCCTAATTGTTCTATTTGAACGTAGAATGTTTGAAACAAGGCTCGCTCGGGATGATGAAAGTCTCCTCAAATGAAGGAGATAGTGTGAGGATGGACCAGAATCCTCCACAACAACAAGCTGAACCCTGAGCCCAAGCTGCTGCTCAACAATAAGCCATGCTATAAATCTTTTGCAGCATGGATGTCTCCTGAGTATGAAGGAGATGCTCAATCATATAGTAGCCACTTTGAAATGAGACCATCGTATTCCTCCTCTTGTTGCTGAGACAAACAGAGCCCCGATACTTTCACTAGCACTAATGAAAGCTAATCCTGAAGTAGTTGAGTATTGGTTAGAGGCCACTACTCGAATCCTGACCAAACAACTACCTTGTCTAGATGAGCACAATCTCGAATGTTCCATAGCCCTGTTGGCAGATGAAGCTCTAAGCTGGTGGGAAACCACTACCCTAACTACTCCTACTGAAGCTGTAACTTGGAAATTCATCCTCGAGGAATTTAGGAAGAAATATATTAGTGAACAATACTTGGCCGAGCGGTAGAAACGTTTCTTGTACCTCAAGCAAAGTGGCTGATCCATTGAATAGTACGTGAGCAATTTCTGCAAGTATGAGTTGGAATCCATCAAGACTGATGCTGATAAGTGTAGAATGTTTATCGATGGACTGAATGATGAACTGAGTCCAATATTCACTGCCCTGGGTATTACTGACTTCTAGAATTTGGTAAACTGGCTATTGCGACCGAGGCGAAGATAAAGCCTTTGAGAATCGAAAAAGTGGTAACACCAGGAAAGACAAACGATCCAGGAATGATGACAAGCCTTGGCAGTCAAAGAAGTCTAAACACTCCAAAGAACACTCTTCGAATTACACTCATGTTCAAAAAAGCAACTATATACCGAGGCCCCAATCGGTAACCAAGCCTTCAGCCCCGATTATCTCTGTTGATAATAAGGGGAATTTCGGTAAAGCTGCTCAATATCATACTTGCAAGTTCTGCCAGAAGCACCACACCGAGCAATGTAGAACTCAATGAATCTATGTTTCTTATGTGGAACCTCCAATCACTATATTAGGGATTGTCCCCAGAATCCTAACAAGGTTCCAAATCAATCTCTTGTAAATGCTAGCTCAGCTCCATCTATTCGAAACAAGAGACCTAGACAAAATCAGTTTGGAAATCAGAGGAAAGGAAATGGACAACATTCGAATGCCCCTACTCACCAAGAATCTCAGGCTCCTGCTCGAATCTATCATATATGGGAAAAAAGATGAAGAATCACCTGATGTCATAGCAGGTACCGTTGAGCTAAATTTGAAACTTGTTTATGCTTTAATAGACTCCACACATTCATTTGTATGCTCATCTTTGATTGCAAAATTGAAGTTAAAACTTGAAATTGTAAAACAAAGCATAGTAGTTTCGAATACAATAGGGGGAACTACAAACATAAGCCTTATCTGTAGAAATTGTCCCCTATTGATTCAAAATATACCCTTCTATGTTGATCTTTATGTACTACCAACTTGTGAGCTTAATCTAGTGCTAGGACTAGATTGGTTAAGCAAGCGTGAGCCCTAGGTAGATTGTCGAAATAGGATACTTTATCTCTGGGCTTTAGGAAAGGAATCCATTCTCCTAACTGATAGGAAATCGACCTCAATCTTTGCTGCTATGGTCTTACAAGATGAACATTAATTCGGCTTACCTAGTATGTCAATTGTATCAAAAATCGATGTTTTTCCCGAGGAACTCCATGGTCTCCCTTCAACCAGAGAAGTAGAGTTCAGGATCAATGTCCAACCTGTAACAACTTTGGTGTCCATCACACCCTATCGAATGGCACCTGTTGAATTGAAAGAACTCATGAAGCAACTCCAAGAGCTACACGACAAAGGCTTTATTCGGCCTACTCGTCTCCCTAGGGTGCTCCAGTCTTGTTTGTGAAGAAGAAAGATGGAACTATGAGACTCCATATTGACTACAGACAATTGAACAAGCTTATTATCAAGAATCGATATCCTCTCCCAAGGATGCTTCGGTGTTCTCAAAGATCGATCTTCGATTGGGATACTACCGAATAAGGGTAAAAGAAGAAGATGTACCCAAGACAACTTTTCATACTTGATGTGGCCATTTTGAATTCCTTGTAATGACATTCGGGTTAACGAATGCTCCGGCTGCTTTCATGGACCTCATGAACCGTGTATTCAAGCCCTATCTTGACAAGTTTGTGGTCGTCTTCATTGATGACATTCTGGTGTATTATTGGAATAAGGAAGAATATTCTGAACACCTTCGAATTATATTGCAAAATCTCTGAGAACGTCAATTGTTTGCAAAGTTCTCTAAGTGTGAACTTTGGCTATTAGAAGTCTCGTTCCTTAGCCATGCCATCTTGGTAGAAGGGATTAAAGTAGACCCGAGCAAAATTCAATCCATCATATATTGGAGACCTCCGAGGAATGTTGGTGAGGTCAGAAGCTTTCTCGGTTTAGCCGGGTATTATCGGTATTTTGTCAAGGGATTTTCATCCATTGCCACAACCTTGACTAAGCTAACTTGCAAAGATACACCATTTGTATGGTCAGAGAATCAACAACGAAGCTTCAATAAGGTTAAACAAGCCCTGGCTCATGCTCCGGTTCTCATCCAACCAGAATCAGGCAAAGAATTCACTGTTTATAGTGATACATCTCATTTAGAACTAGGTTATGTCCTAATGCAAGATGGAAAAGTGGTAGCTTACGCTTCAAGGCAACTAAAACCACACGAGTCAAACTACCTTACACACGATATAGAATTGGCAACAATTGTGTTGCACTCGAAGTTTGGAGACATTACTTTTACGGGGAGAAATGCAACTTGTTCACAGACCACAAGAGTCTCAAATACCTCATAACTCATAAAGACTTGAATTTGAGGCAAAAAAGATGGCTAGAATTGCTTAAAGACTACGATTTGGTTATCAAATACCATCCAGGGAAAGCAAACGTGGTTGTTGATGCCTTTACTCGCAGACCATACTTGGGTAAACCCTTAAATCTAAATCCTAGAATAATTCATTCAAATTTAATCTTTCTAGGATTACAAGTAATCCATTCTAATTGAACCTTTCCTTGTCTTGCAAGTAACTATTCAAAAACCATTCTTAGTGATCCTGTTTATTCTTTCGTGGTTTTCTTGGCTATCAATGCTCATTTATGTTTATCCAAATGACAGAAATTCTTGTCTGAACTTCAAGTTCAATCTAGTCTAATCTCGAGAATCAAAGAACTCTAACAAATTGATCCAGATCTTCAGAAGATCATGTCCAAGCTAGACTCTGAGTCTAATTCTAACTTCTCCCTCAAGTCGAATGGACTCCTCTATTTCAAAGATATAGAATGTGTTCCTAAGAATGAGGAACTAAAACAAGATATGCTACAAGAAGCTCATCAAAGCTATTTCTCAATTCACCCGGGATCGGTTAAGATGTACAAGGACCTAAAGCCACTATACTGGTGGCCAGACCTGAAATCGGCTATTACAAACTTTGTTTCAAAGTGCTTAACTTGTCAAAGAGTCAAAGCCGAGCATCAAGTCCCTACTGGATTGCTCCAACCAATCAAATTCCCTCAGTAGAAATGGGATCAAATTACAATGGACTTTGTTACTGATCTTCCCTCTACTCCAAAAAAGAATGATGTTATATGGGTTATTGTTGATAGATTCACAAAGTCTACTCACTTCATCCCTATTCGAATGAACATGAGCTTGGAAACCTTAGCCGAGCTATACATCCGTGAACATGAACACGAGTCATCCTATTGGTCTACCAATTATATCCGATTATAATAAGAATCATCAATTGCCAATATACACTTTAAAAGCCATGTTACCTTACTGTTTTCAATGCATAAACATAAAGCATTTCTCATCCCATTTCAAAAGCAATACCATTGCATTACATTTCTTAACAAGTTATAAACTCTTTCAAAACCATATGTCTATCTTATGGGATCACATGAATCATCTCTAAATTCATTAAAACATGCATAATAGTAGGTAACAAATTCTATCTTCAAACACGAGCATGATTTATCATAACAATGAGAAAATTTGAGAACCGAAAGCAAATTCAATCATACTTACTTCTGAGTTTAACCCATAATTTCAAGCTTAATTTAAACCCCCAAAAGTCACTTTCAAACCTTTTTAAAGCTCTAAAGCTCGTTTCCACTCATCGACGCGCCTCGCTTGCTTTACCGAAGTAATTCTAGCCTTTGATTAATCAAACCTTATTCTAAAGCTATTGGATCCAACTCCCCTACTTCTAAACAAGAAAAAACAGCGGATTAAATGCACATCCCTGCATTAAAATCCCCAGCAACACATTATTACACTTTCCCTACTCATCGAACAACCTTTCGCTATCCGAAAACTACTGAAACATCGGCGAAAACACTCTAATTGATCTCCAACCCTTTCCCAACGAAATCACCAATAAAATATCATCAAGATACAGCTAAAAGCATCTCTTGAACACCCATATATCATTAGCCATCATTTAACCACTTAAACAAGCAAAAAACTCCATGATCTCAACCTAAGAATCAAACAGTTTACCTAGTTTCAGGATTACCACATTAAAATCCATTGATCCACAATATCACACATCAAAATCATGATAAAACTTAATCATAAACCCAGCATTAACAAACCAAAACAAATCTTAAACAATTTCATCCATTAAACCTCAATTAAACCAAATTTCCATAATAGTATCACCAATTTTCAAACTCGTTAAATAATGAGTTGTGATTGATCTAGCTTGCTAAATGCTTAGATCCAATGAGTTGAGGAAGTATAGAGTTATAATATAGAAATTTTGTTCCATATAAATTATTTGATTAAGCTACCTCACTAAGCTTACGCTTACTCAAGTCTTTATATACATTTTAGGGTAAGGTACCTTCGGTGTCTTCCAAGTTCAGACGTGATCACAAGGAACTTTGTTTGAATTGAATCATTATCTTTAGAACTCCTATATTCCATTTGGGTTTATATGTGTATAAGCTTGATAAGTATCCAAGTTCTGTAATGGGACTATAATTATTTCTTGCTTGTTGCTTGTCTTTTTGATATAGTTGTGGGGGTGATTGTGTGGTTGCCTAAGTATCTTTAAAAGTCTAAGTTAATGGATTGTTATGATACTTGTTGGTTGCAAGTTGTTATATATAAATCCTATCATGTATTGGACTCTAAAAAAAACTAGAGTAGTTTGAATATCTAGCATAACAGTTTGAAATTGTCAAATGTACGCAACTACCTAGAATTGGTTGAAGTATCCAAATAATTGATCTTCGGAAGCGGAGATTACTTTTACCTAGTATAGATAATCATGTAGTTGCTAATGGCATAATTTGGGTAATTTGACTAGAGATTTGAGATGTTAAATAGATGATCACCTTGCTTCCTATGTAAGTTTAGTATTATGTAGATTTGTAAAGGTTTCAAAAATGGTTAACCATTGGTTAATTGTATGAAAGCTTGGTCATGAAGATATGAATGTTATTGGTAAATAGAATAAGTTGTGCGCATGTATATCCACGCTAAGTAATCACTTACCTGACTAATTAAATGATGACATGTGAGTTGATAGTTTAAGCTAAGCAAATACGCCTTCAAATGGATACTTGCAAGTGAAGCTATGATAGGCAAAAACTTTAAATGCATGTTGCAAAAAAATATATGTTGGGTAGTGTCATGTGAAGCTTAGTTCATAATTAGAGACCGATAACACATTAAATGATTTAGAAATATTCAATCTTATAATCAAGTCAAGTTTAAAAGTGTGCATGATTAAAAAGAGATCATATGCATTAGTAGAGTTTTCTTAATGAACCCTGCGATTTTGGTGAGCGTAGAAGGCAAAATCATGTTAAGATCTAGTGATTTGTATGTATTGTCCTTAGTATGTACCACATGTTATTGTTTGCCTGGGAGTTGATATGAGACCTTTAAAAGAATTGTTAAAATAGGTTTTTAATTGCCTTGACTTTTGAAGGTGTGATTTGTTGGTTATAACAAGTTTTTCTTTAAAGAACGTTTATTTGTTTACCGGTAAAACATCATAAGCTGATTTATCTTCTAGACCGGGTAGGAGGTGTTAGATTCAAAGCATGGTTTAGTCAATTTTCGGACTAAATCAGAAGTTGTTGCATCAATATAAGTTATTGTGCCACCTAGGAGTTAACTTTTAATAAGTACTTGAGTTCTATGTCTGATAAAGCTCTTCTATGTGCTAAGAATTAGTACAAATGTTTGAAATATTTAAACCGAGATAATAGATCCCGGTTGACTCCTCTATTAAGGGAAGTAATGTAAGGATGAAATGGGAATAACAAAAATCTTTCGAGTACTGTCGAACAAGTAAGCATTATGTCCAAGCAGAATAATGTCGAAAAAGGTCATCCTTTATGAATTATGGGAAATGAATCCATAATCTTCTTAGATAAGAAACCTTCCAGATCGAGTCTAAAGGATTTATATCCTCATCTTTTCTCCTCAAGAAAATTTGAGGATGAATTTTCTTTTAGGGTAGGATAATTGTAATACCCAAAAAATGGGCTTAGAAGTTTTCTATTAACTTAATGGTTAAGTTTCTCCTTAAATTATGTTACATGAAGGATTAAATAAAGAAGTGACTACAAGTGAAGTTTGAGAAATTTGTTAGCCATTTTGAAAAAGGGATTAAGTTTAGAGATTTCATTAATTCATAACTTGCATACAATTTTAGCTTAAAATCAAGGATCTACGTGTTATAAAATTTTGGGGGAGACAAGTGGAGTGGAAATGGACTCTCAGCTAAGGGAGAAATGAATGTTGAACATAGGTATCACATTCCTCCATTCTTCGACCTTTTCTCCTTAGCCGAAACCACAAAAGAATTGTAGAGAAGGAAAGCTTGAACCGGGAATTCATGGATTTGCAAGAAGGAAACATAGTTTAGCTTAGCCTTTAGAACCATTTTCTTTCGATTAGCCTTTGGAGCAAGGTGAAACGCTCCTTCAATCTTTAAGTTTCAAATTGTTATGTTAAAGGCTTAGTTAAATTGGTTGCTAGTTTGAATGATGTTGTGATGATTTATATACTTTGTGCCTTGTGATATTGTTGAATAAGTTAGATTTGTTGTCTCGGGTTACATGAATATGGTTAAGAATGTGACATTAGATTAGAATATGATAATTGAGTGAATCTTGTTATAATTGAAATGTGATCACAATGTTTGTCAGTGATTAATGGGCTGCCCTGATTTGAAATATAAGTTGTTTAGAAACCTAGAAACTAATTTGGGATCATTTTTTGGTAAGAATATCTGATTGTATTCGAGGCTATTTTGAGTGGATAAGCATACAATATATTCGTTGTTTTGCGTCTGAAATTTGGGCATATACATGAAATGGAACTGTTTTAAGCATGTTTGGGGATACATATAAAAAGGGGACTGTTTGCATATGTTCATATTGTTGGAGACAGTTTTTGTGGATTTAAAACAGGGAAAATTTGTTTTGCACTTATATAAGTTGTATTAGGGGTTGTTGTAATAATTTTTGTGCTGTTTTGAATATACGAAAATGTATTGGACTATTTTGGGTGAAAACTTGGGACTAGGAGTATTTCGAGACTGTTTTAATAAGAATTAAGGAATGTGTGATTGTTTTACTATGAGGAGTATGTAATGAATTGTTAGGTGAATTTATGTATACATTAAGGGCTGTTTTTTATGTTACATGCAAGGTTCATTGTTTTGGTTGCAATCATAGTGAAAGCATATGTTTAAATGACTTAAGAAGCATATAAAAACATTAAGAATTTGGCTTTGATAAATATGTGTGTATACTCAAGCAAGTTGGACTGTTTGATTGGAAATATATGTGTGTACTTGTGTCGAATGGTTAAATAGGTGATTGGATAACAAATCTAGTCCTAATGTATAGTTGTAATGTTGCTATAAATAGATAAATAATGGATTGATCAAGTTGATGGAAAGCCGAAGGGATATGGATAAGTAGCAAGATATGATTTAGGATTTGGGTATCTCGTAACTTTGAGATAAGAGGTGAGTGTAGTTTAAATTCTCGGGAAGGGTTGATAATCCTCTTAAGCATTGTTTAATGATTATGGTTGCTTGAATCGACTGAAATATGCTATGAATAAGCAATCTTGAACTAGAGGTAAGTCCTAATTGACAAGTATATTAGTATATGACATTTGATCATGATATGTATGGTTTGAACTTGTTCATATGCTTAAAATGAGAACTATAAATGATATATGTTGTGAAAAGTATAATACTTACTTATGTAAGTAAATAAAATGAGAACTATACATGAGATACGTTGAAAGTAACCTTGGCTATGATGCCATTCAATTAAAAGAAGTGATACAATAATGAGATTCACTTGAGGTGAATATATCTTTATCCAAAATGATAAAGGGTAAAAAGATTCACATGAGGTGAATGTATGTTTACCCAAATTGAAAAAAGGGTAATGTGATATTGATATGATATTACGATAAGTAGCAACGCTCACATTGTTATAAGAAAAATGATAAATGCGAAAGCCTTGGTCTCGATTCAGTCATAGGTATAGTTGGCATGCCATAGAGTCCATAGAGCTTAGTGTTCGGGTGGACTACGGTCCAGGACATTGGTTCTTGTTTAGAGACAATATGAGGGATTGGCCGGCACTACGAGTACCATTTTATGGGTGACAGTTGGTTGGGGATTCGTGTACCTTGGCCGAAGTTCAACTCTCAAGACTATGATTTAAAGAAATTTTGAAAATTTATAATTTAAATGACGATTTGATCGTAACTTGTATAGCAAGTAAATTATATCTTGGGGACTTTCGAATGTAACTTCCATGATAAGAAATCGATGACCATGATTTATATACATTTGATAACTTAAACGATAAGAAAGGCTATGTTAATAAGAAAGCATGAGATTATAAGTTAAAATAATGAACATTATGATACTTGCATGACAAGTAATATGATTCTAATGAAATTTGAGTATTTCTCTAATGGGAATACATGCTTCGAATGAAAGTTTATATGATAGCATGAATTGATTGATTTTTTAATCTTCATGGTTGAAAATACATATTCATTAAGGAAGTTTGTAAATCAAGTAAAGAATATCTGAACACTACATATGATCGATTTGGTACATGTTGGGCATGTTTAAAATGTATTTATATGTTATATGAAAGCTGGACAATTTGTTTGATCAATTATGTATATGTTTGACTGATTGATGGCAATAATTTGATAACAATAAATCGAAGAGAAGACAAGCTTAAAATCAAGCTCCAATGGAGGTGCTTGCTTAGGTAGGAGATGATAGCTTGGTTAGATCTTGGGTAAGTCTCCAACTCTAGCTATTTGCTTTATTTTAATTGAAGGCCTTCCTTTCAATGAAGGAATCTCTCTCGGTTATCCCACGTATGGGATTTATAATTGAGTAGGGGCTAATTGCAATATTAGTCCCTCAACTCTCATTTCATTATACTTTTATCCCCAAACTTCCAATTTCTATAATTTAGCCACTAAAGCATTTCTAATACATTCATTAAAGTCCTTATACAATAATTCGACTCGATTAGAGTCCACTACAGATACAATTGACCTCGTGGTCAATATCAATACAATACTTGAACATTTCCGATGTAGGGTTTTCGATCACCGGAACCTAATTCCAACTAGGTTAGATTTTAGGGTGTTACAACTCTCCCACCCTTAAGAAAAATTCATACTCGAATTTTCACCTGGATTGAAGAGATTAGGATATTGCTTTCGCATTGTTTCCTCCAGTCCCATGTTGCTTCTTTGACGGTGTGTTTCTTCCAAAGCACCTTGACTAATGGAATAGTCTTATTGCGATGTCTTTTGACTTCCTTTGCAAGAATCTGAACCGGTTCTTCCTCATAAGATAAGTTGGATTGAATTTCCATAGAATTAGCTGTCACCGTACCGATACTCTTATGGCCATATTGGTATGCTAAACCTAATTCCCAAATTCTAAATTCAAAGGTAATAGGACTATATCGATACGGTTGAGGGTCGTACTGATACTAGTTGACCATGTTGACTTAGTTTCGATACGCTTTGACCTCGTATCAATGCCATTTTTACACCCAAATTCCAGTAGTCAAAATTCGTACCAATACACCTAGGCCGTATCAATGCGTCTTTGTTGACCATCATTGACCTGGCCAAATATGCAAGGTCGTATCGATATGCCGTCAACTGTACCGACACACCTTGCCCTATAATGACAGATTTTTGCTTGTTTTTATTCGATTTAACCTATCAACCAAGGTCCAAATATAATGAAATCTTACCAGTAAGTTTTAAACATTATAAACTACTAGCATGCGGAATTTCGTGCTAATCCGAATCCATTTTCTATATTTTCACCTTTTAGAGCCAAATATGCACTTGTAGTCCTTTTTTAAGCCATATTAAATGTTCATTTTAAGCCTTGTGCACTAACATCCCACAAGCACAAAATATACATATAAAAAAGGGCTTTATACGACTATTCTAGGTACTTTGCCACCCTACTAGGAGTTCATAGGCTCGATATACATTATTTTAGTTTGCTAGTGACTTGTTAAACGCTTCAACTTCTCCGATCTCCAACGGTAAATCTCTTAACCTGAATCGGATGAGATGCAATGCATTTGGCATATTCTGCCTAGTGAGGTAGTCAAATGATAACAATAACATAGTAATGCATGGCAATTTAAGTGATGAAAATAACAATACAATAAACTATCAATAGCTATGCAATTATCATATTCATCAACAATATTCCATATTTTAACAATAACCCTTGGATCGATTCCGGATAATGGATACGCGAATTCCTACGCCTCGCCAAATCAATGAATGGTCTAGTCCATCGGCCTTGCCAATATGACCAATATCACAACATATCCCTCTGCCTCGCCAAATCAATATAGGCCGTAGCCCTAAGACCATAGTCTGCCCGTACACTAAGCTCATGAATTCTATGGCATGACAATTGTATCCAATGTCCTTCGAATCCAAGGTCCGGTGACAATATCAATAATTTATGTTCAATATCAATAGCCATGTTCAATGTTCTTACTGATAAACAATATATCGATGTCTATGTTCAATGACAATATCATTGACAATATCCAATGATCCCAATGACATCAACAATGATCGATGCTTCATTTACAAAGTTTTGATAACAATAATGATGTTGACTTCAATAATCAATGACAACGGCTATATCAATGCTCTATATCAATGTTCTGTACTTTCATGATTCAATGACAATGGAGATGATAATGGAATTAACAATACTCAATGACAACAACGATACCTATGCCTGATGTTCAATAACAATGACGATGGCATTGACAATGCTTAATACTCGATGCAGTAACTTACCAAGGCTTACCATAATGTCCAATAAGTAGTTTGATGCAATAATCCTTAACAACAGAGTTAGCAATGGCATTTCTATTAACGATGATGTGAGGAAAGGCACCTAGCCTAATCCTGAGACTTCGACTACACTCACCTCGATATTTTGAAGCTTTCAAGGCTACCGGATAGCAATCCCCTTGTTCCTAGCTTTTGTTGGTGACAGTGGATGATCTCTACCAACTTCTTAAGCTAGGTAAAAATAATAGGATTGGGTTAGAATCATTAATACTATACTGTAAACAATACAACGATATCAAAATCAATATCAAAGCTTAAAATAGCTATTAGCTATCAAACTCCATGGATCGCCAAACCCTAGCTTGTGATTAAGCTTGATATATCCATGGAATTCAATGATTGTTGGGGGATTATAGCTTACCCGATTGATGGCATTAATTCAATAACAATAAATCGAAGTTAAGACAAGCTTAAAATGAAGCTCCAATGGAGGTGCTTGCGTAGGTAGGAGACGATTGCTTGGTGAGGTATTGGGTAAGTCTCCAACTCTAGCTATTTGATTTGTTTTAATTGAAGGCTTTCCTTTCAATGAAGGAAGATCTCCCGGTTATCCCACGTATGGGATTTATAATTGAGGAGGGGCTAATCGTAATATTAGTCCTTCAACTCTTATTACCTTATACTTTTATCCCTAAACTTCCAATTTCTATAATTTAGCCACTAAAAGGTTTCTAATACATTCATTGAGGTACTTAAACAATAATTCAACTCAATTAGAGTCCACTACTGATACAATTGACCTTGTGGTCAATACCAATACAATACTTGAACATATTCGATGTAGGGTTTTCGTTCGCTGAAACCCAATTTTGACTAGGCTAGATTTTGAGGTGTTACAAACCATCTTTCTTTGATACCAACAAGACTGGAATGACACAAGGTCTTATCCTTTCCCGTACATACCCTTTTTCATCAACTTTTCAACTTGTCTTTGCATCTCTTTGGTCTCTTCAAGGTTGCTTTGGTAGGCTGGTTAGTTCATAATGGTTGCACCGGGGATGAAGTCGATTTGGTGCTCCATGGCTCGAATGGGTGGTAAGCTACTTCAGATGTCTTCTGGAAATACTTCTTCAATCTTCTGAATCAAAGGAACAATAGAAGAAGACAAAGAATCGTTAAGGTCGTTAGTGGTAAGCAAACTTTCCTTGTACATAAGCGCAAGCAAAGCATGCTTCATAAAAAAATATTTCCTCACATCTTTTTCTTTTGAAAAAAACTCAATTTTCCATCTCATTTCATTTTTCTCTCTCATTTCTTTACCTCGATTTCTTTTGTTTTTGACTCACATACTTTTTGTACTATCTTTTTTTCATTATCATCTTTAGTCTATTTTTTTTGGTTTTTACAAAGCTTTTCTTCAAACAAACTTGGTCGTCACGAACTTGTTTTGGCATGAGGGGTGCAAAAGTAACATTCCTTCCTTCATGTATGAAAGTGTATCGATTAATATAGCCATTGTGCATCACCCGATGATCAAATTGTGATGGTCTTCCTAACAATAGATGACCGACATGCATTGGTACCACGGTACAAAGGACCTCATCAAAACACTTGCCAATTGATAAGGCAATACGGGCTTGTTTGGTGACTTTGATCTCCCCTCCATCGTTGAGCCATTGAAGCTTTTATGGTTGTGGATATTTGGTGGTTGCAAGGCAAAGCTTTTCTGTCATCTAGCAACATTAGTACAACTACCACCATCTATAATAACACTACATAACTTGCCTTGGATGTGGCAATGAGTATGGAAGATCTTTTCTCATTATTGCTCTCATTCCACACTTTGGATAATTAAGCTTCGTTCCACAACACCGACTTCACCACCAATGGCATATTCCAAATCTTCATGGTTAGTGTGCACTTTTGATTCAACTTCTTTCTCTTGCTCGGACTTGATTTATCCCTCGTCGTTTAGAAACACTAACCTCTTGTTTGGACATTCACTAGCAATATGTCCCCTCTAGAGACATTTGAAGCACTCCATGTCACGAGTTCGATTAGGTGTGGCCTTGGCTTTTCTTTTAATCGACTCTTTGTCCAGCTTTTGGGAATTTGATGCTTTGGCAATGTCTTTACTCCATAATGTGGTGTCCTCTTGGTCATTGAAGTAGTAGAGGGATGAGTAGTACCTTTTCTCTTTTGTTGTTTTTCCACTTTAATTGTCATACGAATCATGTCCTCAATTTCGACATAGTGTTGGAGTTTCTACTTTTTCAAAAATGTCACGATTAAGACTGGCTAAGAACCTTGCCATGGTGGAATGTTGATCTTCCTCCACATTGGCGCGAATCATGGCAATTTCCATCTCTTTATAGTAATCCTCCACGCTCTGATTGCCTTGAGTGAGACTTTGGAATTTTTTGGAACAAGTCCCGATGGTAATGTGTTGGAACAAATCTCCTCCTCATGATGGCTTTCATTTCATCCCATGTCAACACGGGTCGCTCACCATTTCGTCTCTTACTGAAAGTTAATTGATCCCATCAAATGATAGCATGGCGGCAAGTTTTACCTTTTTTGTTTTCGGAGTAGTTGTGACATTCGAAGATAAGTTTAACTTTCTTCTCCCATTCCAAATAGGCTTTGGGTCATTATTCCCTTAGAAAGGAGGAATAACCATTCGGATGTTGCTAAGATTGTCATCCACTTGGTTTCGGTTCCTTGGACCTTGATTCCTTGGTGTTTGGCACCTAATATTAAAGTTGGAACCTTGGTCACTTTCACTTCGATTGTAGTAGTCATCTTGATTTTGCCTAAGTGGGACATGTGGCCTCCTAGAACCGTGAGATGAACCTTGTTCGAATTATTCCTCCAAGTGACCCAAACGTTCTTCCAATGTTGTTACTTGGAATCGAAGAAATCTATCTAACTCTCAGATCAAATTTTGTTGCACTTGAACCACGTTTTCTTCACGGCAATTGTTTTGTACGGAAGGTTCAGACATGATGTACCATGCAAAAAAATAGTAATGATAGAATACAAAAACCTCGCCAAAATTCTCTTGAAAAGAAAGAAACGCTCCACTCTTGTTTGCACTCAATGTTGGCTTTTATCCACTCTAATACTCTCACACACTCTTGTCGTTTACCACTCCTGTTCTTTCTCTAAGTTTTGAAGAGAACTTCCTTGAACTTGCCAAAAGATCATTGTGTAATTGGCTTCAAAATTACATGTACGGTAGGAAAGATGTTTAGCAAAATAAGGGAAGGCTAAGAAAAGTAGGCTAGAGGCTTATGTGTGGCTACAAATTCTAAGAAACAAATAACGGGAAAAGAGCCTTGTACTCAAAACACACTTTTGATTGTTCCTTTTGTCGAGAACCATATCGGTACAACATGCAAGGGTGATAACCCAATTTCTAGCAATTCAATAACTTATTTCGGTACAACCCAAGATGTGTCGGTACCCGCTGACCTTCATTGACCCATTTCGACACGCCCCTAGGGCCGTATTGATGCGATTAAAATCTTAAATGTTTATGTGATTTTCCATACTAAAACACCTTTAAGCCATTTCGATACGCCTAAGTTGACCTAAGCATTGACTGACCAAATATGCGCAGCTGTACCGAAATAGGTGAACCCGTATCAATACACCATGTAATGTAATGACAGATTTTATCTGGTTTTTAGCCAATTTATCATGTTGAATGATGTACAAATGCAATAAAATTTTACCAACAATATTCAATCACTATAATCTACTAGCATGTCAAATTTTAGGGCCATTTGAATCAGTTTACTAGGTTTTCAACTTTTAGTGCCCAATATGCCATTTTAGTCATTTTTAAGCCAACTAAAAAGCCATTTAGAGCCTTAGAAACTATTACAAGGAAATCATAACTTATACAGACCAAAAAGACCATATATGACTAGTCTAGCTACTTTGCCACCATCCTAGGAGTTCATAGAGACAAGGTACATTACTTAGCCATGCTTGTGACTTGCCAAAATCTTCAACTTCACCAATCTTCGACTACGAACCTCTTAACCTGAAATGTATGAAATGAAATGCATTAGACATACTTTGCCTAGTGAGGTAGTCACAACTAAACACATTATCAATGAAATGCATTCCAAATCATATCCTGACAATAAGAATGCAATGAATCAGTAATAGCAATGCAATGATCATGTCAATAGTAATAATTCCATATTTCAATATTAACACTTGGATCGATTCGGGATAGTGGATACGCAAATTCCTACGCCTCGCTAGGGAAATGAATGGTCTAGTCCCTCCGCCTCGCCAATGACCAATATCACAACATCCCTCCGCTTCGCCACAATAAAGGCCGTAGCCCAAGGGCCATAGTCCACCCGTACACTGAGCTAATAAATTCTATGACATGCTAATTGTATCCAAAGTCCTTTTGAATCCAAGTTCTGGTGACAATATCAATAATCAATTTTCAATAACAATATTTAATGTTCTTATCAATAAGCAATGTTCTGGTGCCAATGTTCAATGGCAATATCAATGATAGTGACATTGTTTAATAATCTCGATGACAAAGACAATGATCGATGCTTCATATTCAATGTTTCGATGACAACAACTATATCGACATCAATATTCAATGCCAATGACAATGACGATAACAATGGCGATAACTATGCTCTATGTCCAATGTTCAATGCTTCCATATTTCAATGGCAATAACAATAGCAAATTTGATAACGATGCTTGGTAGCAATGACTATAGCAATATCAATGACTGATATTCAATGGAATAACTTACCTTAACTTACAAATGGAATCCACTAAGTGCTTCAATACAATATTTCTTGACAATAATGTTAGCCATGCTATAATCAATGATAATGAAATCGGGAAAGGCACCTAGCCTAATCTCAGGACTCCGACTACACTCACCTTGATAATCTGATGCCCCTACGAGTCTCGGATGATAATTCCTTTGTTCCTAGCCTTCATCGGTGATGGTGGATGATCTTTATCGAATTCTCATGCTAGGTTAAACAATATGAATCGGTTAGAATTGATAATACGATATCGAAATCAATATAACGATATCAAAATCAATATCCAAACTTGAATATGGCCATTAGCCATGAATCTCCATGGATAGCCAAAACCCTAGCTTAAGATTAGGCTTAATATAACAATGGATTTCACTAATAGATTGAGGATTCTAGCTTACTTGATCGATAGCAATTGTTCGATATCAATAAACCAAAGAAATCTCAAGCTTTTCTAACCTCAACAATGGAGGTGTGTGCTTGGAGGTAGATAACAAAATAGAGGTACTTGTTTTCTATTACAATCGGGTAGGTCCATTAACCTTCTATCTATCATTTTATTCTTTTATTAACAAGCTTTCCTTCTATTGAAGGAGTTGCTTCCTGATCACTGACGTATGTGGTGATTATAATTGAGGAGGGGCTAATCGCAAGGTTAGTCCCTCAACTCTCAATTCCCTAAACTTGTACCCTTAAACTTTTGATTTCTACAATTTAGTCATTAAAAGATTTTCAATAAGGTCCATATTCAATAATTTGACTTAATTGGAGTCCAATATCAAGACAATTGACCTTGCAGTCAAAGTCAATATAATATTTGGACCTTTACGATGTAGGGTTTCCGATCACCGGAACCCAATTCGGACTAGACCAATTTTTGGGATGTTACAACTCTCCCCTTTAAGAATAATTTGTCCTTAATTTTTTTTACCTGAATCCAAGAGATAAGGATATTGCTTCTTCATCAATTCCTCTAGTTCCAGGCTACTTCCTCAGCAGAGTGGCTCCTCCAGAGCACTTTAACCAAATGAACAAACTTATTGTGAAGTCTTTTAACTTCCTTTGCCAGAATCTGAACCGGTTCTTCCTCATAGGATAAATCCAATTGGATTTCCACAGACTAGGGTTCAATGATATGTGAAGGGTCAAAATGATATTTTCAAAGCATAGATACGTGAAACACAACATGGATCTTACTAAGTTATGAGGGCAATGATAGACAATAAGCCACACCAACTTTCTCAATAACCTCGAAAGTTCCGATAAATAGAGGACTCAACTTCCCCTTTTTGCCAAATCTCAAAACTTTCTTCCATTGTGAGACTTTAAGGGAGACTTTTTCACAAACTTCATATTGTATATTACTTCGCTTAAGATTGGCATAGGCCTTCTGTTGTTCAAAGGCAGCTTTTATTCAGTCATGGATGATGGTAACTTGTTCTTCAATTTCCCGAAGTAAGTCAGGGCCCAACACCTTGCCTTCACCTAGTTCAAACCAGCACAAAGGAGTTCTGCATCGTCTACCATACAACGCTTCATATGGTGCCATCTTAATGGAAGCTTGATAATTATTGTTGTAGGAAAACTCGATGAGAGGTAGGGATTTCTACCAAGAGCTTACAAAATTAATGATGCATGCTCAAAGCATATCTTCCAAGATTTGGATTACCCTTTTTGAATGGCCGTTAGACTAAGAGTGGAAAGCAGTACTAAGATTAACTCTAGTACCCAGAGCTCCTTGTAACAACTTCCAGAATCAAGATGCAAATTGTGGATCTAGATCGGAAATGATTGACTGAGGCACTCCGTGCAGTCGAGTAACTTCCTTGATATACAAGTCAGCTAGCTTAGGAAGACTATAATCCATCCGAACTGGTAAGAAATGGGATGACTTGGTGAAACGGTCTACAATGGCCCAAATGGCATTATGTTTAGCAAGAGTCAAAGGTAGACCACTAACAAAATCCATAGTGATCTTCTCACACTTCCAATGCGGTAGATTGATGGGTTGTAATAAGCCAGTAGGAACATGGTGTTCAGGTTTAACATGCTGACATGTGAGGCATTTGGACACGAATTCAACTATAGCTTATTTAATGATTGGCCACCAGAAAAGCTCCCGTAGGTCCTTGTACATCTTTACAGACCCCGAGTGGATTGAGAAAGAGCTCAAATGAGCTTCCTTAAGGATATCAACACAAATAGATTCATCATTGGGTACACAGACCAAATCAGAAAAACATAAGAGCCCTTTAGAAATCATTCTGAAGTTGGGGTTGTCTTGCAGCTTGGAAATGATAACTTCAAGCTTAGGATCTTGTTTTTTCAATACTTGAATTCTCAATACGATAGTAGACTGAACTTGAAGTTCAGCTACAAGATAAAGATGTTTCTGAAGATGAAAGCGAGCATTGATAGCTCGAGGGGCTACAATACAAGGACTTTACAATAAGTCGATATACTAATCAATATATTGGACTCAATGATTGATAACAATACTTACCAGGAATAGGTTTGCGGTTGAGTGCATCAGCTACAACATTAGCCTTGTTCGGATGGTAATCAATAACAATGTCATAGTCCTTGAAGAGTTACATCCATCTCTTTTGTCGAGGATTAAGCTCTTTCTGAGTCAATAGATACATAAGGCTCTTATGATCGGTGAAGAGATAACACTTTTCTCATTAGAGATAGTGTCTCCAAATTTTTAATGCAAATACAACCGAAGAGATAATTCATATTATGTGGCTTAAGTTGTCTCGAGGAGTTTGGTGATCGAATATTTTGTACCGGTTATATAATTAGCTCGATCATGTACCTAATTTGAAGCAATAAAGGTTATTCAGGCTAACTGTATCAGTTTATTATTATTATTAGTATTAAAAAAATCGTGAGTTGGAGGGGACCCACACCTAATTCCTTCAAATTGAAGGAAATGGCCGTGAATCCCACACATTTAGGGATGATGCGGTACAAGAGCCATAAGGCCATTTTTGCGGGGAAATTATTCCCCAAAAATTGCCATGGCCCCATAAACTTAGAGCATGGAGAAGGCAATTGGAAGTCGGTCATTGTGTATAAGTAGGGAGAGCCTTGCACAATAGAGATAGAGAAAGTAATGAACAAAGAAATGATTCAGTGATAAGGTGGTAAGCTTGAGTTTTCTGGTTCGATAATTCGAATCCTCGCTATTGATTAGGGGTTGATAAAGAACAACAGGCATTCCTTCTGAAAACCAAGGATAAAGGTGGTGCTATCTGAGAGTCTTAAAAGCATCGGGTTGTCGAGGTGAGTGTAGTTGTATCAAAAGATAGACTCGGTGCCATCCCTTTGCATTATTTTATAGTTATGTTTATATTTGTTTAAAGGCTCCCGTAAAGCAACTATGTTGAATTCGATTGGCAAATCCGGTATGTGCCTTGCATTGATTTGATATGAATAAACATGACTATGATATGCTACACGTATGTGATATATGAAAATGATATGAAATGTTACATGATATGGAGCTAAGGCTCATTTTGATGTTTGATCTGATATGACTTGAAAAAATTATGGACTATGTGAATTTGTGCAATTATGGACATTAGATACAATTGGCATGCCATAGGATTATTGAGCTCGATTATGTAAGGGAGGACTACGGTCCAGGGCTACGGCCTATATGTGGGGTAAATAAGGTCGGATGTGTAAGGGATATATCTCCAGAGCTATGGCTCAAGGGCTTCGGCCCACTCTCCGCTATATGTATTAGTGTACAGGGGAATTCGTTTATCCAATGGTACCTAATATGATATGTGCCTATGAGTTGTGCTATGACAATATGATTATGATATGCCTATGTGACATGTAATATGTGAATATGAAAGCATGAGAATACCTGTAACAAGCATAAATTGTGCATAGTATAATATGACTACTTGTATATTTGATTATCATGCATTTATTAATATTAATCATTCATTGTAATTCTTATAACTACCTCACTAGGCTATGGAAGCCTAACATGTGTGTCTCATGCATTTTTATGACCTTGAGTAATTCTGAGCCTTGATCGTGTTGTTGCAGTTGCAAGTCACGTCCCTGTCATATAGGTATGTTATCTTTTGCTTTAAACTCCTAGTAAAGTGGCATATGTCCAACTTGTTTTGTATAAGCCTTTATATGGTTTTATGATGACTTGGTAACGTGGTTTTGTTGTATGCTTATAATGACTAGATTTGAATTGGTTAAAAGTGCCTAAAATGAGCCTAAAGTGAAAACTTGGTAAATGGATTCCAAATTTGACATACCAATAGAAACATGGTTTATAAGTGTACTAGTAAAATTGGGTAACTTTAGTTAAGCCATAAAACTGATATTTCGTCGAAAGTCTCAAATTGGTTTAATTGGCATAGTAATTCGATTGGTTCTAATAATGAAACCTTTAGATAAATAATTAGTTGAATTTAATTTCAATTGGTACTAGGAAATCGGATTAAAGTGAATAATTGATAAAAAAAATTACAAATTAGTCCCTAAGGTTAAGAAAAATTTAAAATTGACCCCGACTCCGATTAAGTTTAGTAACCAACAAAGTGGATAAGTCTTAAGGATAATCAATATGATACTTAGATTAGGTTTTGAACTCTGAACCCTTTTTTGAACATTTGATTAGTCTTATGATTACACTATTCGACCTGGATCCCTACCAGATCGGGAAGGGGGTGTTATACGATGCATATGCAATAACCTTGCCTTCTTGCATCAATATACATCCTAACCCAAGATGTGAACCATCACTATAAATGGTATAGTCCTTTCCGGACTAGGGTTGGGTTAAGACTAGTGATGGGTTAACACTTGATTCAATTGATCAAAGCTTCTTTGTTGATCCGCAAACCAAAGGAACAAAACTCATTTCTTAACAAATTTAGTCAAAGGAGATGCTATCATAGAGAATCCTTTTGTGAATCTTATATAGTAGCCAGCGAGACTAAGAAAATTTCTCACCTCAATAATATTCTTCGGTGGGTACCAATCAATAATGGCTTGGATTTTCTTTAGATCCACTTGGATGCCCGAAGCCGATACTATGTGCCCAAGAAAGGCAACTTCAGTGAGCCAAAACTCACATTTGGAGAACTTAGCAAACAATTGCTTCTGCAAGAGGATTTGGAGTACAATTCAAAGGTGATCTCGATGCTCGACAGGATTCTTAGAATAAATCAGAATGTCATCAATGAGTACCACTACAAATTTATCAAGGTAGGGCCTGAAAACCCGATTCATTCAATCCATAAAGGTTGTTGGTGCATTGGTTAGCCCAAAAGGCATCACCAAGAATTCGTAGTGTTCGTATCTCGTTCAGAAAGTAGTCTTGGGTACATCACATTCTTTGACTCTCATTTGATAATACCCAGACCTTAAATCGATCTTAGAAAACATGGAGGCATCCTTAAGCTGATCGAATAGGTCATCTATCCTTGGAAAATGATAGTTATTCTTGATGATTACCTTGTTCAATTATCGGGAATCGATACACAATCTCATGGAACCATCTTTCTTCTTAACAAAAAAGACTGGTGCTCCCCAAGGAGAGGAACTCGGTCGAATGAAACCTTTATTCAAAAGGTCTGAAATTTGAGCCTTTAGCTCCTTTAGCTCAACGGCTGCCATGTGCTAAGGTGCAATAGAAACTAAGGCAGTACTATGTTGCACTTTGATGCCAAATTTGACTTCACGGGTTAGAGGCAATCCCGAAAGTTCATCTGGAAAGACATCAGGAAATTCACATACGGTGTCAACATCTGTTAATCGAAGTTCATCCTTGGATTCCAATGTTAAAGCATGCAGGGAAAGATTTCCTAAATTCATCAACACTATACTCTCCTTGCCAAGGCCTCGAAGGTATAGCTTCCTCTTACTACTATCCACTCACGCTTGATGTTCGTTGAGCCAATCCAATCCCAGTACCACATCAAACTCGTAGATCGGTAGAGCCAACAAATTGGCTGGAAAAAAAGCCCTTGAATGACTAAGGGACAGTTCTTGCACATAAAGCTTATGGTGACACAATCACCCAACGGATTGGTTACAAAAACTCTCGATGCTATGGGTTCAAAAAACAATCTATGTTTCTTGACTAACACGACACTTATAAAAGAATGAGTAGAATCGGGATCAATCAATGCATACAAAGGATATGAATACAATTCAATGATACCTGATATGACGTCAAGTTTATCCTCCTCTTCCCTGCTCCTCACGTGATACATCTGAGCATGAGCCCTTGATTATTGTCTACTTGGTGCTTTTCCAGAGCCACTAGGTCTCCCAATAGCTCTCGATGATCCTTGCATTGACCCCTTGCCTCTAAAGGACTGAGTAGGGGTGGCAAAATTAGCCAGTGTAGCAGTATACTTGGTTGCATGCAGAGAACAATCACGGATGAAGTGTCCTTGCTCACCACAAAAGAAACAAGCTCTAGTCTACTTACGGCACGAGCCTACTAGATGCCTACTCTGACAATAGTTGCAAATTGGATGTTGTGTACTCCGGTTTGAGCCGCTAGTTCTTTTGACTAAAGCAGTTCTAGCAAAAGATGGAGTCACAGACTGGGACCTCTCAATACTCTTGGAATAGGGAGACTGTGGGAACACATTCTTCTTAAATCCAAAATACTTCCCTCTGTTACTCCACTTAGGAGGTTGATAATCATGTTGGAATCTTTTCTCATACTTGCCCGACCCACCAGTCTTTTGGGCTTTTAGAGATGCTTCGGTAGCCTTGACCTGGTTCACCAAGTCTTGGAAATCAATGATGCTCAAAGCGGTAAACATGGGGCGATGCTCGTCACTAAGCCCAGCAATGAACATGTGACATTTTTTTCCTCTTTAAAGTATTTAGCACCATATCAGCAATGTTTGCAGAAATCATGAATATACTACTCAATTGGTCACCCGCCTTGTTTGAGGTGGAGAAAGGTCTTGCGTCTTTCTGCGAGATAGAACTCGCTAATATACTTCTTTTAGAATTCTCGAAGAAAGAACTCCCAGGTCACACTATCCTCGGAGATAGTAAGAATAGTAGTCTCCCACCAATGTAGCGCCTCATCAGCAAGCAACGCGAGGGCGCACTCTAATTTGTGTTCATCCGCAAGAATCTTAGAGTGTTGTCTAGCCAATACGCGGTGACCTCTGGATTTTCATCATCCTGACCAGTAAAAGTATAGGCTCGATACTACGATAGCTTGTTAATATGGACCCGAGTATATTGGACCATAGGAGCAATAGGTTGTGTAGTCTACTCGGCCCTTATAGCAGCCATAAACTGCTTAAACATATCAGCCATGTTCCTATAACACTCAACCTGGTCAGCACCTCAGGTCTAGTGCCTTGTGCAAGAGGATCCTGCTAAATTGGAGGATCTCCCCCTTATCTCCTCGCCATGGCTCGAGGAGCCGGTAGTAGGCTCATTGATATGAACTTCATTTTTTCTGACATATCTATAATCTAGGAAGATTAGATTAGTCGACAAGTCACAATATATACAATATATAACTCCTAGGTGGCAAAGTAACACAATAACAATGCAATAGACTTCGATTTATTATGAGAATTGACTAAACTCTAGCTCTGATACTATAATTGTAACACCCCCATTCTCAGTCTAGTGCATACTGGTCAAAAAACGTTAACGATAAACAGTACGGTGAACAATGCAATATCTTTCAACAATAATTTAATGCACGATAATACAATGCAATACGATATCAATACACTAGGGCCTCAGATCGATACAGAATTAAACTTTTACAACCTTTAGGGACTAAAATGGAAATTCTAGGAATTATGGGTCTTTATCTAAAATTAACCACACGACTATTTAATTCAATTAGTAAATAGTAAGTCTACAAAATTTCATGTTAATTACCCATCTAATTAGACTTAGCGAGAATAGGTGACCAATATGCAATGTTTCAATACTGTGGTCAATGACTTATAACAGATTTAACTACTTCCGTACCGAAACACTATAGGCCGTATTGATACATAGCAATTGGATTATGTAATCTAGACTTCACTGCCCAAACTCGTTTCGATACGGTCGAGGACCGTATTAGTACAACATGCAAGGGTGACAACCCAATTTCCAGCAAGTCAATAACTCGTTTCGGAATAGCTCAAGATGTACCGGTACATGTTAACCTTCATTGACCAGTTTCGATACGCCCTAGGGTTGTATCAATGTGATTAAAATCTTAAATGCTTCTGTGAGTCCCATACCAAAAAACCTTTTGGCCATTTCGATACACATAGGTTGACCTAAGCGTTGATTGACCAAATATGCACAGTCATACCAAAACAGGTGAACCCGTATGGGTACGGCCTGCACTATAATGACAGATTTTATCTAGTTTTTAGCCAATTTAACATGTTGAAAAATGTCCAAATGCAATCAAATATTACCAACAATATTCAATCACTATAGTTTACTAGCATGTCAAATTTTAGGGCCATTTGAATCCGTTTACTAGGTTTTCACCTTTTAGTGCCCAATATGCCATTTTTGTTATTTTTAAGCCAACTAAACAGCCATTTAGAGCCTTAGACACTATTACAAGGTAAGCATAACTTATACACACCAAAAAGACCACATATGACTAGTCAAGCTACTTTGCCACCATCTTAGGAGTTCAATGAGACAAGGTACATTACTTAGCCTTGCTTGTGACCTGCCAAAATCTTCAACTTCACCAATATTCTACTATGAACCTCTTAACCTAAAATGTATGAAATGAAATGCATTAGGCATGCTTTTCCAAGTGAGGTAGTCACAACTAAACACATTATCAATGAAATGCATTCTAAATCATATATTGACAATAAGAATGCAATGAATCAGTAGTGGCAATGCAATGATCATGTTCAATAGTAATAAGTCCATATTTCGACATTACTTAGCCTCGTCAGGATAATGAATGCTCTAGTCCATCCGCCTCGCCAATGACCAATATCACAACATCCCTCCGCCTCACAATAATAAAGGTCATAGCCCAGTAACCGTAGTCCACCCTTACATTGAGCTCGTGAATTCTATGGCATGCCAATTGTATCCAATGTCCTTTCGAATCCAAGGTCTAGTGACAATATCAATTATCCATGGTGAATAACAATAACAATATACAATGTTCTTACCAATAAGCAATGTTCTGGTGCCAATGTTCAATGGAAATATCAATGAAAGTGACAATGTTTAATAATCTCAATGAAAAAGACAATGATTGATGGTTCATATTAAATGCTTCGATGACAATAGCTATATCGATATCAATGTTCAATGACAATCACAATGACGATAACAATAGTGATAACTATGCTCTATGTACAATTTTTAATGCTTCCATGTTTTAATGGCAATAACAATGGCAAAATCGATAATGATGCTCGGTAGCAACGACCATAGAAATATCAATGATCGATATTCAATGCAATAACTTACCTTAACTTACCAATGGAATCCACTAATTGGTTCAATGTAATATTCTTTGACGATAATGTTAGCCATGCTATACTCAATGATAACGAAATCAGGAAAGGCACCTAGCCTACCTGAGACTCTGACGACATTCACCTTGATAATCTGATGCTCCTACGGCTCTCGGATGACAATTCCTTTGTTTCTTGCCTTCATAGGTGATGGTGGTTGACCGCTATCCAATTCTTGAGCTAGGTTAAACAATAGGAATCGGTTAGAATCAATAATATGATATCGAAATCAAGATATACATAGATATTCTTCTATATATCATTAATATTCCAAGAACCAATACACAACTTTTTCTTGAATCAACAAAAAAAATGATTGAGAAATTCATTCACAATAATGAAGCAAATCAAGAAAGAATTAATAAAACAACTAAAAATACAACTCATTTTATTTCAACTATAAAAAACTCACTTTCTTCACTTTCTAATGTTAGTATTAGAAATAAAAATGAAAAAGCTTTTTGAGACTTATCCTCCTTCTCACAAGCATATGTATTTTATAAATTATCACAAACCCAAGTTATTAGTTTTTATAAATTCAAACCTATCCTTCAATATAGTGGAACATCTCTTTTTCTTAAAAATGAAATAAAAGATTATTTTGAAGAACAAGGAGTATCTCATTCCAGATTAAGACACCATTATGGGTTAAGACAGAAAATCTTTTGGCATTCTGGAATGAATGAATGGAAAAATTGGTTAAGGAGTCGTTATCAATACGATTTATTTCAGAGTAGATGGCTTAGATTAGTACCAGGACAATGGCGAAATAGAGCCAATCGACGCTATCTAGCTCAAAATGAAGATTTAACAAAATGGGATTCAAATGAAAAAGAAAGATTAATTCATTACGAAAAAAATGATTTTCAAGTGAATTCATTACTGAATCAAGAATATAAACTTAATCAAGAACATAAAAAATCAAATTTGAAAAAACACTATGGATATGATTTTTTATCATATAAATCTATTAATTATCAAGATAAGAGGGACCCGTATTCTTATGGATCACCATTCCAAGTAAATAAGAGGGAAAATATTTCTTATAATTACAACATGGATAAACGCAACTTTTTTGATACACTTACACTGAGGGATATCCCTATCCATAATTATCTAGGAGAAGACTATATCCTAGATGCTATGGGGAAATTTTCGCATAGAAAGTTTTTAAATTGGCAAATTCTTCATTTTTGTCTTAGAAATAAGGCCGATATTGAGTCCTGGGTCGATACCAGTACCAAAAGTAAGAAAAATATTAATACTGTGGTTAATAATTATCAAATAGTTGATAAAATGGACCTTTTTTATTTCACAATTTATCAAGATCAAGAAAGCAACCCATCCAATCAAAAGGGCTTCCTTTTTTATTGGATGGGAATGAATGAAGAAATACTAAGTCGCCCTATATCGAATCTGGAGCTTTGGTTCTTCCCAGAATTTATGCTGCTATATAATGCGTATAAGGTTAAAACATAGATCATACCAATAAAATTACTTTTTTAAATTTTAATGGAAATGGGAGCATTAATAAAAATATTATTGAAAATAAAAAAGGGACCCCCTTATAGCACCGAATGAAAAAAATTATTGGATTAGAGAATCGAAATCAAGAAGAAAAAGAACTCATAGGCGAAGGGGATCTTGTATCAGATGCACAAAAACAAGGAAATTTGAAATCCGTTCTCTCAAACCAAGAAAAAGATGTTGAAGAAGATTATGGTAAATCAGACAGAAAAAAACGTAGAAAGAAAAAGCAATACAAGAGCAACATGGAAGCACAACTTGATTTCTTCCTAAAAAGGTATTTGCGTTTTCAATTGAGATGGAATGATTCTTTTAATCAAAGAATAATCAATAATATCAAAGTATATTGTCTCCAGCTTAGACTGATAAATCCAAACGAAATTGTTATATCCTCTATTCAAAGGGGATAAATGAATATGGATATTTTGATGATTCATAAGAATTTAACTCTTAGAGAATTAATGAAGAAAGGAATATTGATTATCGATCCGGTTCGTCTGTCGGTAAAAAATGATGGCCAATTTTTTCTATACCAAACTATAAGTATTTCGTTGGTTCATAAAAATAAACACCAAATTAATCAAAGATACCACGAAAAAAACTATATTGATAAAAAGAATTTTGATGAATCTATTGCAAGACATCAAAAAATGACTGAAAATAAAGACAAAAATCATTATGATTTGTTTGTTCCTGAAAATATTTTATCTCCTTACCACCGGCGAGAATTGCGAATTCGAATTTCTTTCAATTCAAGGGCTAAAAATGGTATGCATAGAAATCCAGTATTTTTAAATAATGTAAAAAACTGCGGTCAAGTTTTAACTAAAAACAAACATCTTGATAGAGATAAAAAGAAACTAATTAAATTAAAGTTCTTTCTTTGGCCCAATTATCGATTAGAAGATTTAGCTTGTATGAATCGCTATTGGTTTAATACTAATAATGGCAGTCGTTTCAGTATGGTAAGGATACATATGTATCCGCGTTTGAAAAGTCATTAATGGTACCTTCATTTTTACACTTTCATTCATTGATTCACTCATTATTACGACGAGACAAGCATATTTCTATCTCACACTAAGCCAGTAAATTAACAAAAAGTAAATCAGGAATTTTGGGAAGAGGGAGCAAGAAGTTATGTCATTCGAGCGTATCTAAATAGATACTACTACGACGTTACATTCCATTTAGGATTAGGAATGGGCGTAATCGGACCTTCTTTTTACATATCTCTCGTTATTTGGGACCCTATTCACCTCTTTTCTTTTTTCTTCTTTTGAATCGAGAAATAAATAGGTTTGATTGTCCATCTTTTTAATATAATCTATATATATTTAATATAATCTTAATATATATAAGACATCCTCCGGATACTTCAAATCACGATGCAATCATATCACATCTGAACTGGGTATGTATATTTCTAGGCTTTCACAGTTTTGGTTTGTATATTCATAATGATACCATGAGCGCTTTAGGGCGTCCGCAAGATATGTTTTCAGATACCGCTATACAATTACAACCCGTCTTTGCTCAATGGATACAAAACACCCATACTTTAGCACCTGGTGCAACGGCTCCTGGTGCAATAGCAAGCAGCAGTTTGACCTGGGAAGGCCTTGATTTAGTGGCAGTAGGTGGCAAAGTTTCTTTGTTACCTATTCCATTAGGAACCGCAGATTTTTTGGTCCATCACATTCATGCATTTACGATTCATGTCACGGTATTGATACTCTTGAAAGGTGTTCTATTTGCTCTCATCTCGCGTTTGATACTGGATAAAGTAAATCTCGGTTTTCGTTTCCCTTGTGACGGGCCTGGAAGAGGGGGGACATGTCAAGTATCCGCTTGGGATTATGTCTTCTTAGGACTATTCTGGATGTACAATTCAATTTCGGTAGTAATATTCCATTTCAGTTGGAAAATGCAGTCAGATGTTTGGGGTAGTATAAGTGATCAAGGGGTGGTAACTCATATCACAGGAGGAAATTTTGCGTAGAGCTCTGTTACTATTAATGGATGGCTCCGCGACTTCTTATGGGAACAAGCATCCCAGGTAAT